>FXXK01000155.1:1032336-1064376 GCA_900184695.1 Betula pendula
GTCACGGGTCCCCCTCCTTCAATTATTAGAAACTGATCTCAGAAATTAATCTGCCTAAAATGGTCCCACCCATACCCTAAACAAGTTGTTCCGGTCTGCTTCCGTTAGGTGGCGATATAGCCGTTGCTCATTTTTCAGAGTTAATGAAAGAGATGTGTTGGTATCATTTTTATTTTTTTTTTATATATATTTTTTGTCATTTTTGTTTTAAAAAATTTACCGTTGAAATGATAATGTGGACCTACCTGAGCTGCAACTTTATCAATGCCATGTGATCTCAACCATTTGATTAAGAGCACCGCCATATTACTCTGCTGATCTGGCAGCAGTCATTAAATTTTTGTTAATAAGTGTTATCTAAGGGTTGATAAACATTGATATGTTAACATGACGAAATAATAAAAAATCAAAAAAAATTTATTTTCTTTTTTTTTTAAAAAAAAAAAAATTAAGTTTTAGATTTAAAAAAAATATTTTAAAAAATAATAATTTTTTTTCGAATTTATAAGAATATTTTTGTTTTATTAAAAATTTTGTAGAGTCATAAGTCATTTTTATTTTTTTACTGGCCTTAAAATACATTGACAATTTTTTAATAATTTGAAAGATATTAATTTTATTAAAAATTTGAAAGAACACTATCAATTAAGTAATAATTTTACAAAAAAAGGCATATAAACTTTTTCCGAACAATTTTCTAAAAATGCGGCACATTGAATAATTAAATCGAACTTCACTTAAAAGCGGGCAAAGCTCATATAATAAGACAGGCAAATGAGCCGTCGCTCGATCACGGGTCCCCTTCAATTATTAGAAAGTGATTTCAGAAATTAATTTGCCTAAAATGGTCCCACACATGCCCTAAACTTCTTCTTGACCCCTAAACAAAGTTGTTCCTATTTGTGTCCATTTGGTAGCGATATAGGTAGTGTTTGTTAAACTCGTAAGTCTTTTTTTCCTAACTTATTACTGTAGCGTGTCAGCAATAACAGGTAATAAAGAGATAAAAGTGGTGCAGATATTTCAATTTTGTGAGCCATGCGTTTTCAGTTTTCCAATATACCCTTGTGTTAGATTTGCTGAGATTTTGTAAGCTGAACCTGATGGAGGGGTATATTGGAAAACAATAAATATATATCTGACAAGTCTTTCTAAATCTTAGCACCATTTTTAAATCTCTCGCATGCTTTTTCTCTCTCCATCACATATTCGTACTGACATGCTACAGTAAAGATAAAAAGAAAGATGAGTTTAGGCGTTTAACAAACAGCCCCACCCATAGCCGTTGCTCATTTCCAAGAGAAGCATTTGTTTCCCTTTTTTTTTTCTATATATATATATATATATATATGTAGTCTTTTTTCATGAGATTAAACCCATGATCACTTGGGTTCCAATCTTCTTTGTTTGGGTCCAATTCACAAACAGCAGAATTCTAGAATGAATGAGGAAAAACAACAAAAAAAAACAAAACAAAAGAGTAATGGGAAGGACAGGTGGAGCTGCGGAAATTTCACATATTCTGCGACCACAACTCATTGAACGCAATTTTATTCAACCTACGCATGAAATTTGATTGTAATAAGCGAAAACTATCAGGGATTAACAGGACNAACGAAAAAAACAAGTGAGTAATGGGAAAGACAAGTGGAGCTGCGGAAATCCCACATATTCTGCGACCACAACTCGTTGAACTCAATTTTATTCAACCTACGCATGAAATTTGATTGTAATAGGTCGTTACAGCGAGCAAGTAGCGGTGGTTCCCATCTCGGGAATTGGATTTGGTGGGGAATAAGAGATCTTTCCATTTTAAATGTCAGATTTAAGGTTGATGGACTAATGATTTGTATGATTTGATATTATTTAAATTTTTAAAAAATGTGTTAATGTTGAATTTTATATATACCAACTTTACATTATGACCTTAAAATAGAGAAGATACTTATTCAATTGGTGGTGCTTAGCGCTTACTAAAAGACCGCAATTATAAGTAAAGAGTAATGGCTATTCTCCACACCCATTTATTAAACTTATGTTACATCGACTAAAGTAGCATGTTTTAATTGACTTACACTATTATATATTTTAAGTGATTAACATGAGAATTACATGTCAGGTCAATCGGTGTGACATGAGTGTAAATAATAACATTCATCATAAGTAAATGAGTAATGCTACATTTTTAACTTTTTTGTCCAACTTTATCCTACTTTGTATATGTGTTTTTTTTTTTTTTTTTTTTTAATTAAAAAAAAAAAAAATTTGCTTGTGCATTTGTAGGCTCATTTTTTGCCACATTTTACAAAAAGTTAAATGGAGTTGAACAAGAAGTTGAAAATGTAGCATTATCTAAATAAATAGTGGTTGCTTTTGAAAAAGAAATGCTATTTTGCATTCTTTGTTGACATGACATGTTTAATTTACTTTTAATTATTTTTCATTTTTAATTAAGATTAATTTAAAGGTAGATTGAACATATCACGTCAATAGAGAATGCTAGAAGAATGCTAGGAGAATGCAAAATTACATTTTTCTTTTTGAAAACGTCACCAATAATTAGTTAGCGACGTTTTCAACCACTAATTCAAGTAACATAAACACTATATACTAACCCAATCTCAATAGTTTGATGTGGCAATGCCATTAGTCTTAAAATTAAGGGTTGATATGCATTGTTACATCAGTCTAATAAAATGAGGGTAAAGTATATAGCATTTATTTTCAAGTAAATGGTGGCATTTTAAAAAGAGTAATGTTATATACCATTTTTTTTTAATCATCAACCTCAGATTTCATGGTTGATGGGAACTATCATATTATTTTAATGGAACGAGGATATAGTAAATAGCATTTATTTTCAAGTAAATGGTAGTGTTTTAAAAGAGTAATTGTTATATACTATTTTTAATTTCACATCTATATATCTGCAATGTTGATATGACCGTTCAATCCAACCATTGATATATATATATATATATAGCTGATCTAAAAGATTGTTGGAATTGTCAGATCAATATTATTGAATATTTGTGAGATAAAAATGTGATTTCTAAAATTATTTTTAAAAAATGCAGTAAAAATAAAAAATAAAAAAATAATAATAAAAAAAAGCTACTATTTGTTACACAGTTACGGACGATCACTTGAAACGCCAACATTTACCTTTAGCAACACACCTATACGTTGCCAAGGCTGGCTCCATGGCTAGGCCGATTAGGGCACGCTTAAAGCCCGTAGTTTATAAAAGGCCCCCCAAAAAAGAGGTTTTTATATTAAATTTGTCAAACAAAAGTTAATAAAAAAGAGGTAAAAGTCTCAAGGAAAATAAAGTGGGAGGCCATTTGACATGCTGGGAAGGTTTAGAAAAAAGGTAAAAAAGAAAAGTGATGTAGTATATTTAAATCTTAAAAGAAATTCAAATTAACGTACCACCACCTTTCTTTTCTTTTTTTCTTTCATCACTTATAATATTTTACTTCTTATTTTTATTATCTTTATTTCTTAATGTTTTATATATTATATTTGTTATTAGACACCGTTTATATATATAACTATTATAAAGTTAATTTATTTAATTTTTCTATTATAATTAAAATTATTTATTTATTTGAATGAAATAGTCATTCGACCAAAACCATAATCTTATTATATATTCAAAAACCAATATGTTTTGTTGTCAATATTTCATTGATAAGAAAACCCGGGCAACAAAGATTATTATTTTTTTTTTATTATTGTTTTTTTTTGTGAGTAGCAACAAGGAATATTTATGTCATAGCCTCATAGGAGTCCGTTTTTCTTCGTTTCATATATAAAAGTCATGTCTTCAACACTGCCAAAAGCATTGACGAGAAAAACTTGGTCCAAGACTAAGGCTATGGTCCGATGGAGAATAGACATGGTCCAACAACATTGTTTGAAACTTCAGAAGAACAAATACGAGCTACAATAATTTAATATAAATCTTAAACTGTGTTGATTGTTGAGTGCGAATATGAAATGGCCACCAAGGCAAATGTAACAACTGAGGCAATTGTTTGGCTTCGATATCGTAATTCATTTCAAAAAGTTTAAATCAATAGAAAATTACAAATTTAATTATTTAATTAATACTTTAGTACTATTATTTATATATTAACCCAACAACACGTAAATTATTTTGATTAAAAATAGAGATATATTGTAGAGTCTAAGTTTGAATTATAGACTTCGACTCTAATATTATATTAAATTAATAAAAAAAAATTGATAAATTTAATAATTTTATTCATACTTTAACAACGTATGCATCTCAAAAGTCACATATAATCTAATATTAGAAAAGTATTTCGACAACACAGCTTGCCACTTACAAGTTACAAACATCATAACCTAAGACAACATTTTACATGCGTATATATATAAATTTTAAAATTTTGCTTATTATTGAAACAGAAGAAATCAGAGTTAAGCCCAGTTGCATTACCTCCTCCAACTATCACGAATGCTTCCGTCCTCGTGTTTGTGCACTCGTCTTCGATGGAATTTCTTTTCTTTCCAAGATAGAGTTAAAAGATGATCCTGAAAAAAAAAAAAATTCATCAAAAAGTTTGTAATACCATGGCTATGTCTTTTAATGTATTTAGATAAGTGTATTGCGTTGTTTTTTTTTTTTTGAAATAAAAGTGTTTTGATTTGATATAAAGATAAATACAGATTTTAGAAGTGTATTCTATTAGGGCCGACATTTGAAAATGTTATTTTTATAGAATATACTTGATTACTTTTTAAAAAATCCAAATAGATTTAAAACCTTATTTTATAAAAAAACTTTTAGAAAAAGGTTGTGAGGCCACCCCAACTAAAAAATGGTGGTCGCACAGCCATTCCTCCTAGGAGGCTACATGGCCACCCTAAGTGTTTTTCTTTTATTTATTTTTTAAAATAATAAGATAGCTTCTATCCCCTACAATTTAAAATGTGTTTATATTTTGAGTTATATGTTAAGACATTTGTTTTGAGTGGATGAATACAAAAAACAAAATACAAATACACAAGTAAAAATAGCCAAAAAGAAATATTCTCCACCTCTTCCAAAACACAAGGGGCACAACGACAATCCCCAAGCCAAAAACAAATCCTAGTCCAGCACTTAGATAGTTCAAGTCAATCACAATCCCAGAATTTGAATGAATTTCTTTAGTTGTTGGCGATGGCAATCTTGGCTCTGCATATGTGCAATTTTCTTTCAAAGGGAAGCCACATAATCCTTTATTCCCTTCATAAGAATTTTCTTGAAATGTAGCAAATTGCTTGATAAATGGAATATGCCCCACCAATTGATTGAACGAAAGGTTGAGATCTGATAGAAAAATAAGACCATCCGCGAGTTGCACAGGGATCTCACCGGTAAGCTTATTGCTTGATAGGTCTAATGACTCAAGATTACTCAATTTTCCCAAAGATTGTGGGATTCTGCCAATAAAAGCATTACGTGACAAGTTGAGACTATTTAGCAATGTGAGTTCTCCTATTTCTTCATATATTGGCCCATCAAACTTGTTGCATGAAAAGTCAAGAGAAGCCAAGAAAGTTGGGATCTTCACCATCTCCCTCATTAGACCTTTGTTGGTAACTGTTACCGCATCTTGATAATGAAATTCACCGAATCCCAAAAATTCAAATCGGAGGTGATTGAACTTTGATTGGACCTTCATTGCTTTCCAGGTATTGAAGGAATTTTTGGGTAGCTCACCACTAAAATTGTTTGAAGCTAGGTCTAAAATTTGAAGCATTGGCCAGGTGGCATCATGCCCTAGACAACTAAGGGACCCGTAAAATTCGTTAGATCGCAAAACAAGGACATGCAACGTGGATATGTTCTTCAAGTGACACGGGAAGGTATCCTTAATGTAATTGTTTCTAATGTTCAAGATCTCCAACTTTGTGCAACTGGCCAATGACTTTGGTAGCATTCCTTTTAGCAAGTTTCCACTGAGATCTAGCGTTTGTAAACCACAATTTTCAGGAAATGTATCAACAATTGTGCCAATGAAGTTGTTTCTCCCTAGATTTAGCACCCCTAAAATCTTACTCATCTCAATCAAGCATTCGAGAATTGTGCCACTCAAAGAATTATTAGATAGATCTAGAACTCGAAGATATGAAGCATTGCATATTGATTTTGGGATGCTCCCATTGTAGTTATTGCTTGAAAGGGAGAAGAAATAAGTAGATGTCAAGGAATTGCCAATAGTAGTTGGAATAGCAAAGCTAAAATCATTCATGGAGAAATCCAAATAACTCACAAATGGTGGGAGAATTGGGAGTTGACCCTGGAGTTGGTTGGAGTGAAGGTCTAGGACACTCAAAGAAGAAAGATTGAGTAAAGGTACTCCTTCCAACCTCATGAGGAGGCTGTTATGAGAGAGATTTAAGTGAAGAAGATTACAATTTTTCCAAATCCAATTGGGTATCTCTCCCATAATTTGGTTGTTTGAAAGGTCTAGATGGGTTAATTTGGATTGGTTTATCAAAAAACCAGGAAACTTTTTCAACTTGCTAGATGCCAATTTTAATGTGGTAATCTGGGGAAAGGAGGACAGAGATGAATTAATTCCATCAGTTCCATTATGTTCAATCCATAACATGTTGTACGAAAGATCAAGATTTGAAAGATTTTTCAACTGTTGAATCACACTTAACTGTAAGGAGCCATTAAATTTGTTTGAAGAAAGTGAGAGCATCCTAATACCTCGAAGTTCAAAGACAGACACAGGTATTGGTCCTTCCAAGTTGTTGCTACTCAAATCAAGAGTGCTTAGCATATGAGAAGAAATGTTGGGAAATTCATTGAGTTGACCAGAAAATTGGTTGTTAGAAAGTTGTAATTTCTGCAATGATGGATGAGAAAAAAGAGACACCGGAATACTCCCTTGTAAAAAATTGTAACGCAAGTCAAGATTCACCAAATTCAGGAGCTCTTCCCAACAAGTGAAAATTATTTGACCAGTTAAGTTATTATAAGAGAGGTTTATTTGGGTCAGATTTTTGGCCATGTTGAAGATTGGAATTGGTCCATTGAAATTGTTGTATGACATGTCTAAATAAACCAATTGTGTGAGGCTTGCCATTGAATATGGGATTGATCCATCAAAATTGCAAGCGAAAAGATCTATCGTTGACAACATTTTGATATTACCAATAGAATTTGGTAGTTTCCCTGAAAAGTTTGTATTGCTAAGCACCAAGGTCTGAAGAGATCCATTCTGAGGAAAATCTGGCAAAGAACCATGAAGTAGATTATAAGACAAGTCAAGAGTCTCCAATTTTGGTACCTGGAAGATTTTTTCTGGAACATTGTCATACAACCTGGAAGAACTGAGCTGCAAGGACGTCAAATTTGTAAAATCTGCAAAGAACCCTGGAACTCGAGTATTCAAATTATTACCATCTAGACGAATGATTGAGAGGGACTTAAGCTTCACTAATGAGGAATCAATCGGGCCTGAAAGATTACAATTTGAAAAGCTCAGCACTCTCAGATTTGGCAGTGAAGATGATAACACATGGCACCACTCATTCCCATGTGCTGATATGCTTACACCGTCAAGATGAAGCTCTATAAGCTCTGAAAGGTTCTGAACGAGCATATGTAAATTTGGATTCTCAAGTTTCTGTGAAAAAGTTGTGAGAAAGTGGTTGATAGATAAATCAAGAATAACCAACCTCCTCAAGCGCGAGATCGCAATTGGAATTTGTCCTGCAAAACCAGCATTTGATAGGTTCAAAAACCTCAAATTCACCAATTTGTCAAACTCTGATGGAATATGAGGCCCGTTGAAGTTGTTGTAACCCAGACTCAGATTCTTGAGATACTGTAGATTGAAGAGACTGCTTAAATTGTCAAGTCCACCCGAGATGGATTCTTTGGTCAGGTTGAGACCAATAACACGTCCCTCCTCGCAGGTTACACCTTCCCAAGAACAACAATCGGCACTTTGATTCCAATGCACCAGTTTTGCAGACAAAGCACTGTCGAATACGAGGTTTTTCTTCAACTGGAGCAACAAAGACTGCTGATCGCCAAAACATTGGCCAGACGCCACAAATGTACAGAAGCCGAGGAAAAGTGAGCATGTGGGCACCAAAAAAAGCCATGAAAAGAACGACATTCTCACTGGAGGCTGTAACATGAGGTGATGAAATTAATAGTATGTTCAGGAGGGCCGACCAAAAGCAAACCTTGTGGCACGGGATGGCAACCGAAAGTGTGGAATGGGAGGTAGAGAAAGAAAAGAAGAAGCAGCAGCAGAAGCAGCAAGGCCAGGAGAAGACCAGAGAGGGATTGAAAGAGAATGGGATGGTTGGTGCAGGAGCATAGTTGAAGTAAACGCGTGCATGTTTGTTATACCATCTTGAAATGGACGCTCGAAGCTTCTCATCAAGAATTCCTGTTAGCTTAGGAAAATCAAACCAATGCCATGACTTCCCCAGTTTTGAAAATATAGCAATGAATGTTGATTCCATGGATTGAGATTCACGGTGAGGAATCATACTCATGGACCCATTGGAATATACCACACTTCTAAAATCATATAGAGCTGTATTAACAAAGCATATATTTTAGTCTGTGAAATCAGAGTGCCAAACGAGCACTCTTAATTTCTTTCTTTCTTAATTCTTTTGTTTTTCTGAGTATTTGGTGAGGATTACTTAACACTTCTGGACCTGGTCTTCTTTTTCCTTCTATTTTGAATGATTGGTCTTACTTTATTAACATTAGCTTGGAAGCAGCCAACCCACCTAATCATTTTTTGTCGTCACTAGTATTTATCACCTAATCATTTTTTGTCTGATTCTAGATAATACAAAGTAAGCTGAAAATACTATTTGGTTGTTGAAGTAGGATCCGGCTTCATACCAGTCTATTTAAGTAAACACGACGTCGTCCAGCGTACGAGGCAAGAGTTTAAGCAAAATAGCGTCTGACGCGGTTTTCTTCTTCTATGGCCATAAAACAGATAGACCTCCCTTGTTATCTCATGGTGGCTCCTTTCCATGTTGTCCAAGAACTCCGGGTAGAACCTTGTCCTAATGAAGGCTCAGATGCTAAAATTGATTAGCCAGCTAATCCAGCCTACTTGACAAGATTCATTGGATATTCTGAAAGAAATTAAAACATAAGGCTATGGAAATTAAAAGAAAACAATGCAATAATAAAATAAGAAGAAAAAATTTTACGAGGTTCGATCTATGACCAACTCTTAACCCTAGACCACATGGATCCTTTTTCCCCTTCCTCCTTCCTAAAAATAAGACTATCTGAAAAAAGCTATTTCATGGTCAAAATTTAAAGTTGTCGTTCCCTTCTTAAAAATAAGATTATTTGAAAATAGTTATTTTATGGTCAGAATTTAATATTATTGTATTTAACGATTTAAATAATGCCACGTTAGATTGGCTCGGCATTCGAAAAATTGAAATGATTAGCCTTTTATTAATTTCTAAACCAATAAGATTAATTTTACGTGTAGCATATCATAGAAATGGTATCAAATGCTACAATGATCATGGAATTAAAAAAAAAATGATTATTAGAGAAAGAATAAATAAAATAATATTTAAATAGAATGGTGAAATTTGATGGTTAAAAATGATGAATGGGATGTAGGTGCTTTAGGGATTTGGCTTAGGTGCTATAAAAAAGAAAAAAAAAAGAAAAAAGAAAACTAAAACATATGTATTATAGTTATTTCAACTGTTCAAATTTAATTTCAAGTTTTACACGAGAAAGATAGTGAGTGAAAGTAAATATAAACCACTGAAAAAACTACAACGCATGTGATATATATATATAGCTAAATATTAGCTAAACATTTGCTGAGCTGGATATGAATACTCTTAGATGATCTAATATCTATTATTTCTCCATTTTTAAAAGTTAATGATATTTTAATGTCTAAGTAATCTCATTTTTATATTCGAAATCTTGATAATCCAATTTTTTTTTTTTAAAAAAATGAAAATTTAATTTTTTATTTACAAAATTATTAATAGGAGAAACTTTAGATAGACCTCTTGAACTTTAATCATTTTTTACATGCCCTCATAATCTTTAAAAACTCTCACTTTGGTACCTTGAACTTCTAATGTTTATCACTTACACCCCCTCCGATAGGATTTTCCTTTAAATCCAAACGGATGAGTACAAAAATTCTAAAAATACCCATTATTTTAGATTTTTTATAATTTTTTTTTTTAAAAAATACAGGGATATTTTGAGAATTTTGACACGATTTAACAGTGAATCCTAACGGAATTGGGTACAGTGAGAGAAGTTAAAATTTAAAAGTACCAAAGTGAGAATTTTTAAATATTAGAGGATATGTCAAAAAAGCCTAAAGTTTAGGAAATTTATCTAAAGTTTCTATTTATTAATGCAAATGATTAAAAAAAAACATGTTTCTTTTTCATTAGAATAAAAATAGGTCATTGCTTAATCCATGAGATTAAACCCGTGTCATGGATTCCAATCTACTTTGTGGGGTTATAACTTATAAGAGATAGTAGGAAGAAGCCAACAGGGGGGCTGAAAAGCAAAAAGAGGTCGGCCCAGTGAACAAGCTTGTTTGTCGAGTATGGGGCAACTAAACGAACCAGTTCGTAATAGAATCAAATAAGGCCTGAGCATCTTCCACGAAATTCATCAAAAAAAAAGAAACAAAAACTAAGTATTTCAATAATAAAGCTTGACAGTTACAAACATCATACCTTAAAGACAACTGCATGGACACCATTTTTTATTTTTCCTTACATTGAAACAAAAAACAAAAAACAAAACCTAAACTTAGGTGCATTACTTCTCATAAACTATCACTAATGGCTCCGCTCCTGATTTCTATGCATTTGCCTTCTACGATATTCTTTGCTGAGATATAATTGAGGGAAGATCCTGCAAAGAATGTTGTCAATGTGTCTGGAATACCACATCCTCCATCTCTTAAAAAACATAAGGGGCCCAATTACAATTCCAAAGCCGAAAACAAATCCCAGTTCAGCACTTATCAAGTTCCAATCAATCACATTCTCAGAATTAGAAGGAATTTCTTCATATGTTGGAGGTGACGCTGGCTTTTCATATGTGCATTTTGGTTTTACAGGAAAGCCACATAATCCTTTATTTCCTGCATAGGATGCTTCAGAAAATGTAGCAAATTGCTTGATCATTGGAATCATTCCCACCAATTGATTGAACGAAAGGTTAAGGACCGAAAGGAAAATAAGACCATCTGCAAGTTGCACTGGGATCTCCCCTATTAGCTTGTTGCTTGACAAGTCTAATGACTCCAGCTGAGTCAAGTTTGCCAGAGATGGTGGAATTTGGCCTGTAAGAGAATTGTGCGACAAGTTGAGAACATATAGTGATTTAAGCCCACCAAATTCTCTCGGTATTGACCCCTCAAAATTGTTGCAAGAAAAGTCAATGGAGGTGAAGATAGTGAGAATCTTCACCAACTCCACATCAAGACCTTTGAAGGTAACTGTGATTGCATCTTGATAGTAAAGTTGGTGGAATCTCAAGACTTCAAATTGGAGGTGATTGAGCTCTGATTGAGAGTCACTTTCATAATCTATCATTGCCTTCCAGGAAGAAATTTGTGCAAGTTCACCGATAAAACTGTTTGAAGCTATGTCTACAATTTGAAGCATTGGCCATGTGGCATTAGGCTTAAAACAAACAATGGGCCCCCCAAATTTGTTAGATCGCAAAACAAGGACGCGTAACATGAATGCCCTCTTCAAGTAACATGGGAAGGTGTCCTCAATGAGATTGTTCCCAATGTTTAAGATCATCAACTCTGTGCAGCTAGCTAGAGACTTTGGTAACCGTCCTCCAATTAGGTTTCCATTGAAATCTAAAGTTCGTAACGTACAATTGTCTTCAAAGGAATCAGGAATTGGGCCACTGAGTTTGTTCCTCCTTAGATTCAGCACCCGAAGAGTCCCACTCATCTCAATCAAGCATTGGGGTATTTTCCCATTTAAATGATTATTAGACAGATTCAAAACTTCAAGATATGTCAAACTGCATAATGATACAGGGATACTTCCATAGAATGTATTGCTTGAAAGAGAAAAGAAATAAGCAACAGTTAGGGAGTCACCAATACTGGTTGGTATCACAGAGCTGAAATTATTCTTCGAAAAATCCAAATACGTGGCAGACGGTGGTATAATAGGGAGTTGGCCCTGGAGTTGGTTCGAGCGAAGGTCCAAGAGACTCAAATGAGAAAGATTGAAGAAAGGCTCTTCCAGAGTGACCAGGTTGTTAAAAGAGAGATTTAAGTAAAGAAGATTACAAAGTTTCCCAATCCACTTTGGTATATCTCCGCCAATCTTGTTGAGTGAAAGGTCTAGATCAGCTAATTTGGATTGGTTTCTCAAGAAATTAGGAAACTTGTTCAACTTGCAAGAAGCCAATCTTAATATGGTCATCTGGGGAAAGGAAGACAAAGATGAATTTGTTCCATTATATTCAACCAATAACCTGTTGTACGAAAGATCAAGATATGAAAGATTTCTCAACTGCTGAATCACATTAAGATGCAAGGAGCCATTGAAGTTGTTTGAAGAAAGTGAGAGGATCTTAAGACCTCGGAGTTCAAAGACTGGCATAGGTATTGGCCCATCCAAGTTGTTGCTACTCAAATCAAGGGTGTCCAGGAGGTGAGAAAAAACATTGGGGGTTTCATTGAGTTCACCAGAAAATTGGTTGTTGGAAAGTTGTAATTTTTGCAATAATGGAAGGGAAAACAGGGAAACTGGAATACTCCCATTCAGTGAATTGTAACGCAAGTCAAGGCTTACCAGTTTCAGAAGCTCTTCCCAGCGAGTGGAAATAATCTGACCAATTAGATCATTACAAGAAAGGTTTATTTGGGTCAAATTCTTGGCCATGCTGAATGATGGAATTGGTCCGGTGAATTTGTTGGATGACATGTCCAAATAAAGCAATTGGGTAAGCTTTTCCATTGAGCGTGGCATCGATCCGCTGAAATTGCAGTTTGAAAGATCTATTTTGGACAACTTTGTAAGGTTACCCATAGAATCTGATAATGTCCCCGAAAAGTTTGTATTGCTAAGAACCAAAGTGCGAAGAGATCCATTCTTAGGAAAATCCGGCAAAGCACCATGAAGTAGACAATTATTAGACAAGTCAAGAATCTCTAGTGTTGGTACTTGGAAGATCTTTTTTGGAAATGTGCCAATCAACCCACAAGAACTGAGACGCAAGTATGTCAAATTTGTGAAATTTGCGAAGAACTCTGGAACTGGAGTAGAAAAATCATTATTATCCAGACAAATAATTGAAAGGGACTGAAGCTTCAATAAGGTGGAATCAATGGGGCCTAAAAGATAAGTATTTGACAAACTCAACACCTTTAGATTCAACAGTGAAGATGATAAGGCCTGACACCACTCATTCCCTTGTGATGATATGGCTACCCCATCAAGATGAAGTTCTATGAGCTTCGAAAGGTTCTGAACCAACAAATTTAAATTTGGATTCTCAAGTTTCAAATGAATAGTTTTGGCCTTTTTGCATAAGTAAAAGTTAGATAAATCAAGAGTAACTAGCCTTGTTAAGCGCGAAATTGCAATTGGTATTTGCCCTCGAAATCCGGTACTTGACAGGTTCAAATATCTCAAATTCGTCAATTTGTCAAACTCTGATGGAATCTCGGAATAAGTGAAGTTGTTGTAAGCCAAACTCAGGTTCTGCAAATACTTTAACTTGAAAAGACTACTTGAATTGTCAAGTCCGCCCAAGATGGATTTGTCCGTAAGGTCGAGACCAATGACACGTCCCTCCTTACAGGTTATGCCTTCCCACGAACAGCAATTTGCGCTTTGATTCCAATCGACCAGTTTTGTTGACGAATCACTGCTGAATACGAGGCTGTTCTTCAACTGCAGCAATAAGGATTGCTGATCGCCAAGACATTGGCCAGACGCCACAAAGATACAGAAGCTGAGCTGAAGTGAGCATACAAACATCAAGAAAAGCCATGAAAATAGTGGAATATTTCTCATTGGAGGCTGTAATGAGAGACACCCACAAATTACACAATAAAGAATTGAAAAGTTGATGAAACTAATGGTAAGGACCGATGAACATGAAACTAATGGAAAGTGAAAGCGTAGGATTGAAGGTAGAAGATGTAGGAAAGGATTTGCTTGAATTGGAAATGATGTAAACTGGAATGATATTTATGCAGAGGAAATGATGTAAACTGGAATGATATCTATGCGGAGGAAATGAAGTAAACCAATAAGGAACATCAATGTTTGCTTCACTATTCAACCAGCATTAGACGCGTCTCCATAGAACGTCACTAGCTGCGTCATTGTCCAAAATCCGCTCGACTTTGAAAGTCTCCTAAAATTTGTTTGGAAAACGAGAAAAACTGAAAGATGAGAGAGAGATTGAAAGAGAATGGGATGACTTCGCCGGTTTTCAAAAAGGGCTGACCCTTGGTGGCCGACCACCCCCTGTGCCTGTGGGTTTGAAGCCAACCCACCTTAAATTCGAAGAACTGTGGTCCGTGGAAGCAGCAAAAGTAGACCAATGCACCATCGGAATAAATTCAAATGTCAAAGTTAATAGCTAGTGACATGATCAAAGTCCATGGTTGTAAGCTATGTCGATATCCATGGATCATTGCCACACGACTATTATTGATGTTTATGATCTGTGGAAGCTATCAAAAGAAAATCCCTCCATCAACCTAAATCGTTAAAATTGACAGAATCTCAACCACGTGCCATGCATGTCCTTTTTTTAGAACTGATCCTACTCTTTTGCCCTCAAATAAAAAGAAAATACAAAAGAACAAAACAAAACAAAATTATGAGGCATTCTGATTTGCCTTTGTCGGTCAGTGTGAAAGATTGTAATTAATCAAAATGAAAATATTAAAATAGAGTGAAAACATTGATATTTGATAGGCCTGGCATTTTGGACCCCATGGACCTTCCTAAGAACATACAAGGTAATTTTTCTATCATTATTGTCAGGTTGGTCATGGTTGATATAAAATAATTTGTCTTCAAGCCTTTGATCATCTTGGTTAAATTGATAAAAAAGAAATCATCTTGAACATTAATTTGTCCAGTTATAGAATTCATAAACAAATATTTTTGATTTTATTTCTGAAATATGTAACTATTCACTTACTAGTACATTAAAAAAAAAAAAAAACCCTTTTAAAGTCTATGTAGACTTTCCAAAAATGTCACTGAATAAGAGTAATCAACTATTCAAACTTCATTCATTAGCAAACAAATTGACTAGTTGATTATTCATTATAATCAAGTATTCAAACTTCAAACGTGTCCCCACCCGTTAGGTATCGATGTTGCCGTTGCTCATGTCCTTGCTCGTAGCAATTGAAGCGATAAATGAATGTAGATTTCCCGAATCAGCTGCAATCAGGATCTTCATTTCATGGTTCGAATTGTTAGAATATATTTTTTAGGGTTAAATATGCTTAAGCTATTTCGTTAGTGTTGATCGTTAATTTAGATGAAAAAACCAGTTAAATTCTTTACTCATCTCAATCAAGAATTGGAGAAATGTGTCACTCAGGAAATTATTTGACATCTAGAACTTGAAGATATGGAGCATTGCATATTGATTTTGAGATGCTCCCATGGAAGTTGGTGCTTGAAAGGGAGAAGAAATGAGTAGATGTCAAGGAATTGCCAATGGTAGTTGGAATATCAAAGCTAAAATCATTCCTTGAGAACTCCAAATAACTGGCTGATGGTGGAGGTATGGGTGTACAAATGGGCAGTTATTAACCACCAAACAACTGCATAACCGTTTTTGTAGGCGGTTGGAAAAAACTGCAAACTACCTTGGAATATGCAGTTAGCGGTTTTAGGGGTAGGCGGAGGCGGTTAATAACCGCTAACCACCTACCCTTATAATAATAATAATAATAATATACAAAACAATGTCATTTTGGTGCGTTTGATATAAGATTTTCGTTGCGTTTAATGAAATTAAACTTTATTCATAAAATAATGATAATAATAATAATAATATTCTTGAGGTTTGTTATATTTTGAAGCCTTCTAATTATTTAAAAAAAAAAGCCCAAAACCATCTTAAATAGGCCCTAAAAAGAGGCTCAATGAAGGCTCAAAATACCAAAATATGCCTAAAAGACTAATTTCTAAAAAACGGTTATTCGGTGCGGTTATTTTAAAACCGTACTACCTAAGGTGGAGCAGTTGTGGTTACAAAAATTCGATAATCGCCTAAGGTAATTGCGGTTAGTGGTTATTGCCTACAACCGCTTACTGCAACCGCTTGTAAACCCTTAAGTGGGAGAACGGGACTTGACCCTGGAGTTGGTTGGAGTGAAGGTCTAGGACACTTAAAGAAGAAAGATTGAGTAAAGGTACTCCTTCCAATCTCATGAGGCTGTTATGAGAGAGATTTACTGACTAAGTTTACAATTTTTCCAAATTCAATTGGTTATCTCTCCCATAATTTGGTTGTCTAAAAGGTCTGGATGGGTTAATTCGGATTGGTTTCTCAAGAAATCATGAAACTTTTTCAATTTGCTAGAAGCCAATTTTAATGTGGTAATATTGGGAAAGGAGGACAAAGATGAATTAATTCCATCATGTCCATTATATTCAACCAATAACTTGTTATACGAAAGATCAAGATTTGAAAGATTTCTCACTATTGAATCATATTAAGTTGGAAGGAGCCATTGAATGTGTTTGAAGAAAGTGAGAGGATCTTAAGACCTCAGAGTTCAAAGACAAACACAAGTATTGGTTCTTCCAAGTTGTTGCTACTCAAATCAAGGGTGCCTAGCATATGAGAAGAAATGTTGGCAAATTTATTGAGTTTACCAGAAAATTGGTTGTTAGAAGTTGTAATTTCTACAATAATGAAAGAGAAAAGAGAGACATTGGAATACTCCCTTGTAATAAATTGTAACGCAAGTCAAGATTCACCAAATTCAGAAGCTCTTCTCAGGGAGTAAAAGTTATTTGACCAGTTAAATTATTTTGAGTAAGGTTTATTTGGGTCAAATTTTTGATCATACTGAAGACTAGATTGATCATTTGAAACTGTTGTGTGACATGTTCAAATAAACCAATTGGTCCATTTTAGGATCACTCATTCTTTCTTTCTTCCAGATTAAAAGTGAAAAAAATTCTCCCTTGTAACCCTTTCTCTTATTCAATTAAAAAAAATAAAATAAAAAATAAAAATAAACCAATTGTGTGAGGCTTGCCATTGAGTATGGGACTGCTCCCTAAAAATTGCAGAAGGCCGGAAAGATCTATCATTGACAACATTTTGAGATCACCAATAGAATTTGACAGTACGTTTCCTTGAAAATCTTGTATTGCCAAGCACCAGGGTCCGAAGAGATCCATTCTGAGGAAAATCTGGCAAAGAACCACGAAGTAGTAGATTATTAGACAAGTCAAGAGTTCTCAATTTTGGTACCTGGAAGATTTTTTCTGGAACATTGTCATAAAGCCAGGAAGAACTGAGATGCAAGGACGTCAAATTTGTAAAATCTACAAAGAACCCTGGAACTCGAGTATTCAAACTATTACCATCTAGACGAATAATGGAGACGGACTCAAGCTTCTGATCAAGAATTCCTGCCAGCTTACAAAAATCAAACCAATGCCATGACTTCGCCAGTTTTGAAAATATAGTAAGGAATGTTGATTCCATGGATTGAGATTCACGGTGTGTGGAATTCTTAAATTCTTTCTTTAGTCTTTTCTTTTTCGAGCATTTGGTGAGGATTACTTGACACTTCTGGTCTTCTTAATTTTTCCTTCTTTTTTGAATGATTGGTCTTACTTTATTAACAAATATCACATTAGCTTGGAAGCCAACCCAACTTAGAAAAACTGTGGAACCAACCAATTGGCCAATACACTATCGGAATAAATTAGTAGTTCTTTTTTATTATTATTTTTCTGACCAAACTATAAAAAAAAAAAAGTCATTAATTAGATAAGCTTAGCGTCGTCGCTAGTATTTATCGCCTAATCATTTTTTGTCTGATTATAGATACAAAGTAAGCTGAAAATACTATTTGGTTGTTGAAATATAGGAAAGCAGTGAATTTAAATAATATTACAAGGGCTTGGTTGAGGGAAGCTAAAAACTTCTTTAACTCTAACAAAATCAGAATTATAGAAGATATTTGTTAGTTAGCAGTCAGAAATGCTACATGCTTTTTCACTAGAATGAAAATAGGTCATTGCTTAAGCCATGAGATTAAACCCATGTATTGGGTTCCAATCTACTTTGTGTAATTAAGTTTATAACGGAGAAAAATTAGAACGTAACTCAAGTGCACAAACAATATTAAAAGAATAAGAAAAAGAAACAAAAGAGGAATGGGAAAATAAGTCACCCGCAAATCTAATATTACAAAAGTTTTTCAATATTACAGCTTGCCAGTTACAAACATCCTACCTCAAAGACAACACTCGCATCCAATCGCATGGATACAACTTTTATTTTTTCTTACGTTGAAACGGAAAGAAACAAAAGCTAAGCTTAAGCGCATTACTTCTCGTAAATTATCACTAATGCCTCTGCCCCTGATTTCTGTACATTCATCTTCGAAGATATTCTTTGCCGAGATATAATTGAGGGAAGATTCTGAAAAGAATGTCATCAATATGCTTGGAATACCATATCCTCCATCTCTTCAAAAACATAAGGGGCCCAATTACAATCCCAAGGTCAAAAATAAATCCCAGTTCAATACTTATAAAGTTCCAATAAATCCCAAGCCCGTAATATAGATGTATAACTGAAAACGATTATGAGCGATTTTACTTCAAAAATCCAAAATGCAACTTGTTAACCCTTCTCAGGGTTTTGAATTTTAAAGCTTTCAAATTAATGGAAAAAGCAATTTTATTAGAGGGAGGAAGCGTGCAAGGCCACCTGACCAGGCAGCCCGAGTGCCCACTTACTAATAGATCTCACACCCCTTCTCTTTGGAACTGCTCCTACAAGGAAGGGGGGGTGCGAAACTCATTTTTTCCAAACAGTATGGATTCAAAGTCCGCCTACTCAAAGTAAGTAGGTTCCGCACCCTCTCCTCCGTCTAAAAGAGATCGAATTGCGTGCAATCTAAACAGGATTGCCACATAATCCATGCTCAACGTGGTGGCATTGGTGTAAAAAATGATTATTATTGCTACTGTTTTTCTTTTTCCTAAGGTTTGCATGCTTGTACATTAAGTTTTTTTTTTTTTGGTTAAATACCTTTTTGTCCCCCATGGTTTAACGACTTTATTTTTTAATACATCAGTTTTATTTTGTATCGTAAATAATACCTAGATCATGGCTAAAAGTTAAAAAACTTTAAATATTAAAAAAAAACTTTTGAAAAAAAATAAGTAGAGGAGCCGCCCTTTTAGGCAAATTGGGGTTTAGTTTTTTTTTTTTTTTTTTTTTTTCAAGTTTTATTTAATATTTTAGTTTTTAATTTTTAGTTTTCTATTTTTTTTCTTTTTTATTTTTTTCTTTTAATGAGACATGGCCACAAATCAATTTTTTAAGGATGACACGTGGACTTCTATTAAATTTTTAGACAGAAAATAAAAAGATATATCATCTCCGTCTTTAGCCACAATCGAAGTACCATCTATGATACAAAATAAAACAGAAGTAATAAAAAATAAAGTCGTTAAACCATAAAGAAGTTAAATGTATTTAACCCTTTTTTTATTTTATAAATATGTATTGTACAATAAGTTATATTGGAATCTTACTAACCAAGCTTACGATGGAGTCTTGTATGTTAAACTATAGTCAGCAGATCGAACCATACCTTACGGAATTTGGTATTGTTGGACCGAATTTATAAATTCTGAATTTTAATGTTAAGTTTAGACGAAATAATAACTTCATTCAATATTTCACTTTTATCAAAAGGCTCTTAAATCTTTTGTTTTGAAGCTCTGAAAGAAGCAACCAAGAGCTCAATTCTAATGATCAGTTTTGTGTCACTTTCCAAATATATATATATATATGAACTCTATATGCAAATTAGGCTTGCCTTTTCGGTGAAATTAAATTGTGTTCATTTCAATTTTAGTATGTTTGCATATTTATATCTAAATTGAGTATCGCAAATTCGCAATTAATGACTCAAACGGATGAACTAATGACTTGATTGTGTACCACTCTTTTGACAGTTCGATGCTTAATTAAGGTTGGATAACTACTTGATAAATCAACAAATATCAACATTACAAATTGATTTGGAAGAGATTCACATGCATTTTAGAACAAGAATTATTTTGGTCAAGCGATTTCATGATAAAGAAAAGCTTTGCATTACATAGAGCTTGCATATTACGACGTTTTGCTAACGTGCAAGGAAAAAAAAGAAAAATAGATGATATGATACATACGAAAAGAAAACTCTTACTAATTACTTACCAAAAATGCTTCATACCACACTATTATCCACCACTATCCTGCATTGATAATCCACTATTGAATTTTTTTTTTTCTTTTGACAAGAATTAATGTACGGGTGAATTGACAATACCACATTAGCATAGTATGATAGTGTTGGAAAAGTTATATAGTATATAGCATTACTCATTGCTTAATAAAGGAAAACATTCTAAGCACTACAACTTTTTCTACTCCTTTATAAATTCACATGGGGTTGCACATAATACTTATCATATCAACCAAATTAGTCCTCTTAAGACCCCGGAATTCAAAGACAGACACAAGTATTGGTCCTTTCAAGTTGTTGTTACTCAAATCAAGGGTGCCTAGCAGATGAGAAGAAATGTTGGCAAATTCATTGAGTTGACCAGAAAACTGGTTGTTAGAAAGTTGTAATTTCTGCAATAATGGAAGAGAAAAGAGAGACAGTGGAATACTCCCTTGTAATAAATTGTTACGCAAGTCAAGATTTACCAAATACAGAAGCTCTTCCCAAGGAGTGAAAGTTATTTGACCAGTTAAATTATTATGAGAAATGTTTATTTGGCTCAGATTTTTCGTCATACTGAAGACTGAAATTGGTCCATTAAGACTGTTGTGTGACATGTCCAAATAAAGCAATTGTGTGAGGCTTGCCATTGAGTATGGGATTGATCCATAAAAATTGCAGAAGGAAACATCTATCACTGACAACATTTTGAGATTACCAATAGAATCTAGCAGTTTCCCTGAAAATCTTGCATTGCAAGGCACCAGGGTCTGAAGAGATCCATTATGAGGAAAATCTGGCAAAGAACCATGAAGTAGTAGATTATTAGACAAGTCAAGAGTCTCCAATTTTGGTACCTGGAAAATTTTTTCTAGAACATCGTCATACAGCCAGGAAGAACTGAGATGCAAGGACGTCAAATTTGTAAAATCTGCAAAGAACCCTGGAATTGGAGTACTCAAATTATTACCATATGGACGAATAATGGAGAGGGACTTAAGCTTCTGATCAAGAATTCCTACCAGCTTAGGAAAATCAAACCAATGCCATGACTTCGCCAATTTTGAAAATATAGCGAGGAATGTTGATTCCATGGATTGAGATTCACGGTGTGTGGAATATAATACGATATGATGTTATTTTATGTTATCTTACAATTCTTAAATTCTTGCTTTAGTCGTTTCTTTTTCGAGTATTTGGTGAGGATTACTTGACACTTTTGGTCTTCTTAATTTTTCCTTCTTTTTTGAATGATTGGTCTTACTTTATTAACAAATATCACATTAGCTTGGAAGCCAACCCAACTTAGAAAAACTGTGGAACCAGCCAATCGGCCAATACACTATCGGAATAAATTAGTAGTTCTTTTTTATTATTATTTTTCTGACCAAACTATAAAAAAAAAAAAAAGTCATTAATTAGATAAGCTTAGCGTACGTCGTCGCTAGTATTTATCGCCTAATCATTTTTTGTCTGATTATAGATACAAAGTAAGCTGAAAATACTATTTGGTTGTTGAAATATAGGAAAACAGTGAATTTAAATAATATTACAAGGGGTTGGTTGAGGGAAGCTAAAAACTTCTTTAACTCTAACAAAATCAGAATTATAGAAGATATTTGTTAGTTAGCGTCAGAAATGCTACATGCTTTTTCACTAGAATGAAAATAGGTCATTGCTTAAGCCATGAGATTAAACCCATGTATTGGGTTCCAATCTACTTTGTGTAAGGTTATAACGGAGAAAAATTAGAACGTTACTCAAGCGCACAAACAATATTAAAAGAATGAGAAAAGAAAAAGAACAAAAGAAACAAAAGAGGAATGGGAAAATAAGTCACCCGCAAATCTAATATCACAATAGTATTTCAATATTACAGCTTGCCAGTTGCAAACATCATACCTCAAAGACAACACTCGCATCCAATTGCATGGATACAACTTTTATTTTTCCTTACATTGAAATGGAAAGAAACAAAAGCTAAGCTTAAGCGCATTACTTGTCATAAACTATCACTAATGCCTCCGCCCCTGATTTCTGTGCATTCGTCTTTGACGATATTCTTTGCCGAGATATAATTGAGGGAAGATCATGAAAAGAATGTTAGCAATATGCTTGGAATACCATATCCTCCATCTCTTCAAAAACATAAGGGGCCCAATTACAATCCCAAGGCCAAAAATAAATCCCAGTTCAATACTTATAAAGTTCCAATCAATCACATTCTCAGAATTCTTTGGACTTTCCTCAAATGCTGGCTGTGCAGGTGTGCATTTTTCTTTCAAAGGGAAGCCGCATAATCCTTTATTTCCTACATAGGAAGCTTCAGAAAATGTAGCAAATTGCTTGTACACTGGAATCTGTCCCACCAATTGATTAAATGAAAGGTTTAGGAAAGAAAGGAAAATAAGACCATCTGGAAGCTGCACTGGAATTTCTCCTGTAAGCTTGTTTCTTGACAAGTCTAATGACTCCAACTGAGTCAAGTTTCCTAGAGATGGTGGAATTTGGCCGGTAAGAGCATTACGTGACAAGTTAAGAACATGTAGTGATTTAAGCCCTCCAAATTCTTCTGGTATTGGCCCCTCAAGATTGTTGCAGGAGAAGTCAATAGAGGTGAAGACGGTGAGAATCTTCACCAACTCCATATCAAGACCTTTAAAGGTAATTGCGATTGCATCTCGATAGTAAAATTGGTTGAGTTTTAAGACTTCAATCTGGAGGTAATTGAGCTCTGATTCGGCCTCATTTTCATAATCCATCATTGCCTTCCAGGCAGAAATATTTGGAAGTTCACCGACAAAATTGTTTGAAGCTATGTCTACAATGTGAAGCATTGGCCAGATGGAATTAGACTCTGAACAAACAATGGGTCCGCCAAATTTGTTAGATCGCAAAACAAGGATGCGTAACATGGACGCACTCTTCAAGTAACATGGGAAGGCATCCTCGATAAGATTGTTCCCAATGTTCAACACCACCAACTTTGTGCAACTGGATAGAGACTTCGGTAACCGTCCTCCGATTAGGTTTCCATTGAAATCTAAAGTTCGTAATGTACAATTGTCTTCAAAGGAATCAGGAATTGAGCCAGTGAGTTTGTTTCTCCTTAGATTCAGCACCCCAAGAATCCCACTCATCTCAATCAAGCAATGGGGTATTTTTCCATTTAAGCGATTAAATGACAGATCTAGAACTTGAAGATATTTCACACTGCATAATGATACAGGGATGCTCCCATAGAATTTATTGCTTGAAAGAGAGAAGAAATAAGCAAAAGTTAGGGAGTCACCAATACTAGCTGGTATCACAGAGCTGAAATTATTTATCGAGAAATCCAAGTACGTGGCAAATGGTGGTAGAACAGGGAGTTGTCCCTGCAGTTGGTTCGAACGAAGGTCTAGGACACTCAAAAAAGAAAGATTGGAGAAAGGTTCTTCTAGAGTGACCAGGTGGTTAAAAGAGAGATTTAAGGAAAGAAGATTAGGAAGTTTCCCAATCCAGTTTGGTATATCTCCGCCAATCTCGTTGAGTGAAAGGTCTAGTTCAACTAATTTGGATTGGTTTCTCAAGAAATTAGGAAACTTGTTCAACTTGCTAGAAGCCAATTTTAATTTGTTCATCTGGGGAAAGGAGGATAAAGATGAATTAGTTCCATTATATTCAAGCAATAACCTATTGTACGAAAGATCAAGATATGAAAGATTTCTCAACTGTTGAATCACATTAAGTTGCAAGGAGCCGTTGAACTTGTTTGAAGAAAGTGAGAGCATCTTAAGATCTCGGAGTTCAAAGACAGCCATGGGTATTGGCCCATCCAAGTTGTTGCTACTCAAATCAAGGATGTCCAGGAGGTGAGAAGAAACATTGGTAATTTCTTTGAGTTGACCAGAAAATTGGTTGTTGGAAAGTTTTAATTTTTGCAATAATGGAAGGGAAAACAGTGAAACGGGAATACTCTCATTCAGTGAATTGTAATGCAGGTCAAGGCTTACCAGATTCAAAAGCTCTTCCCAGCGAGTGGAAGTAATCCGACCAATTAGATCATTATGAGAAAGGTTTATTTGGGTCAGATTCTTGGCCATGCTGAATGATGGAATCGGTCCGGTGAAACTGTTGAATGACATGTCCAAATAAAGCAATTGGGTAAGCTTTTCCATGGAGCGTGGCATTGATCCGCTGAACTTGCAATTTGAAAGATCTATTGTGGACAACTTTGTAAGGTTACCGATAGAATCTGATAATGTCCCCGAAAAGTTTGTATTGCTAAGAACCAGAGTGTGAATAGATCCATTATGAGGAAAATCTGGCAAAGGACCATGAAGTAGTACATTATTAGACAAGTCAAGAATTTCTAGTGTTGATACTTGGAAGATCTTTCTTGGAAATGTGCCATTTAACCCAGAAGAACTGAGACGTAAGGATGTCAAATTTGTGAAATTTGTGAAGAACTCTGGATCTAGAGTAGACAAATCGTTAGCATCCAGATGAATAAACGAGAGGGATTGAAGCTTCAGTAAGGTGAAGTTAATAGGGCTAGAAAGATAACAGTTTGACAAACTCAAAACTCTCAGAATTGGTAGTGAAGATGATAAGTCTTGGCACCAGTACTCATTCCCTGGTGCTGATATGTCTACACCATCAAGATGAAGCTCTATAAGCTTCGAAAGGTTTTGAACTAGCATCTTTAAATTTGGATTCTCAAGTTTTAGAGGAGTAGTTCCCAGAAAGTAAAAGGACGTAGATAAATCAAGAATAACCAACCTCGTCAAGCGGGAAATCCCAATTGGTATCTGCCTAGCAAAGCAAGCATTTGACAGGTTCAAATATCTCAAATTAGTCAATTTGTCAAACTCTGATGGAATATGGGAATAAGCGAAGTTGTTGTAAGCCAAATTCAGGTTCTCCAGATACTTCAACTTGAAAAGGCTACTTGAATTGTCAAGTCTGCCCAAGATGGATTTGTCCGTAAGGTCGAGACCAATGACACGTCCCTCCTTGCAGGTAATGCCTTCCCACGAACAGCAATCGGCACTTTGATTCCAGTCGACCAGTTTTGTGGACGAATCACTGCTGAATACGAGGCCGTTCTTCAATTGCAACAATAAGGATTGCTGATCGCCGAGACATTGGGCAGACACCACAAAGATACAGAAGCTGAGCTGAAGTGACCATATAAGCATCAAGAAAAGCCATGAAAATAGTGGATTTCTCATTGGAGGCTGTAATGAGAGATACCCACACAATAAAGAATTGAAAAGTTGATGAAACTAATGGTAAGGACCGATGAACATGAAACTAATGGAAAGTGAAAGCGTAGGATTGGAGGTAGAAGATGTAGCAAAGGATTTGCTTCAATTAGAAATGATGGAAACTGGAATGATATTTATGCAGAGGAAGATGGGAGAGAACAGCAATCATGAACAGTCTTAGGGGTAGCAAAACTTGTGGGCAGTCCACGAAGTTCGACCATTGGGTTTACTGTTTGCTTTACTTTTCAACCAGCAATAGACGCGCGGCCTTCGAACTTCACTGGCTGCGTCATTTGTCCCAATCCGCTTGACTTCCGAAAGTCTCCTAAAATCTCTTTCGGGCACAAGAAAAATTGAACCTCCTCAAAAATTCATGCTCAACATGGTGGCTCGGAAGCTCGTGGGAAGCCCGTAAGGCTTGACTTTTCAACCAGCAATAGATGTCTATCACTAGGTGCGCAACGATGGCCCGCTTGACTTTAGAATGAGACGTCTAATAAAATTGCCTTTTCCATTAATTTGAAAGCTTTAAAAATTCAAACCAGAGAAGGGTAAAAGAAGGTGCATTAATTTGAAAGCTTTTCCATTATAAAATCGTTTCGTTTTCAGTTATACATCTATATTATGAACGATTTTACTTCAAAAATCCAAAATGCACTTTGTTAACCCTTCTCAGGGTTTTGAATTTTAAAGCTTTCAAATTAATGGAAAAGGCAATTTTATTAGAGGGAGGAAGCGTGCAAGGCCACCTGCCCCAGGCAACCCGAGTGCCCACCTACTGATAGATCTCACACCCCTTCTCTTTGGGACTGCTCCTACAGGGAAGGGGGGTGCGAGACTCATTTTTTCCAAACAATATGGATGCAAAGTCCGCCTACTCAGAGTAAGTAGGTTCCGCACCCTCTCCTCCGTCTAAAAGAGATCGAATTGCGTGCAATCTAAACAACAAATTTGAGGATTGCCACATAATACATGCTCAACATGGTGGCACTGGTGTGAAAAATGATTTATTATTGCTACTGCTTTTCTTTTTCCTAAGGTTTGCATGCTTGTACATTAAGTTTTTTTTTTTTTGGTTAAATACTTTTTTGTCTCCCGTGATTTAACGACTTTATTTTTTGACACATCAGTTTCATTTTGTATCATAGATAGTACCTAGATCGTGGCTAAAAATTAAAAAACTTTAAATAATTTAAATTAAAATTAAAACTTTTGAAAAAAAAAAAGTAGAGGAGCCACTCCTTTAGCCAAATTGGGGTTTAGTTTTTTTATTTATTTAAGTTTTATTTAATATTTTAAGTTTTTTAATTTTTAGTTTTCTATTTTTTTTCTTTTTTTCTTTTCTTAATGAGACATGGCCACAAATCAGTTTTTTAAGAGTGACACGTGAACTTCTATTAAATTTTTAGATGGAAGATAAAAAGATTTATCATTTTCGTCTTTAGCCACAATCGAAGTACTATCTATGATACAAAATAAAACAGAAGTAGTAAAAAATAAAGTCGTTAAACCATAAAGAAGTTAAATGTATTAAACCTTTTTTTTATTTTTTTTTTATAAATATGTATTGTACAATAAGTTATATTGGAACACCTGTCATCTTCTCAAACAAATATCTTCTCAAAAACCTCTCTTCTCTCTCCAAAACCCAAAAGAAACCCATGACTGCCATGGGAGGAGGGAGCGATCTGAACCTCCCTCCTCCCTCCTTCCCTTCTACTCCCTCCTTCTTCCTTCCCCCTCCCCTTCTCGTCTCTTCGGAGGCACTAATCGCCTTTTTGGTGGCCTTATTCTCCTCTATCTCTCCGGTGGTTTTATCCATATACTGTAGCTTCGCCGACTCCCCATCCACGACTTGTTAGCTGAGTTCCACCTTATCTGTCTACTCACAGCCTTGAATCTTTTTTTTTTTTTTCTATTTTTTTGCTGTTTTAGTCACCTGGCCTTTTTGGTTGAGGGGTGTAGTTCGGTTTGGGAGACTATCTCTCACTGCCATTTAATAATTGTGTTGTAAGTTGGGTTCCCTATGTTTTTGAATTTGTCTGCTTGTTGCAGATCTGATCTATAATTGGAATCATACATAGGTGTACGGTTGATTAGGTCATAGATGACTTATAAGTTCATAGCCTTGGGTTATGTTTGTTGAAACTTTTTGTTTTTTGATTAAGATTTTGATTGTATGAGCTTTTTTGCTCAAAAATTGTCATCAATGAAAATCAGAAGTTTTCCCTTCAAAAAACAAAAAACAAAAAGTTATATTGGAATCTTATTACGATGGAGTCTTATATGTTAAACTATAGTCAGTAGATCGAACCATACCTTACGGAATTTGGTATTGTTTGACCGAATTTATATTCAGTTCTATATAGTTTTATAAAAATAGGGAATTATAAATTTCAATTTAAAAATTCTGAATTTTAATGTTAAGTTTAGAAGAAATAATAACCTCATTCAATATTTCACTTTTATTAAAAGGCTCTTAAATCTTTTGTTTTGAAGCTCTGAAAGAAGCAACCAAGAGCTCTATTCTAATGATCAGTTTTGTGTCACTTTCCAATATATATATATATATATGAACTCTATATGCAAATTAGGCTTGCCTTTTCGGTGAAATTAAATTGTGTTCATTTCAATTTTAGTATGTTTGCATATTTATATCTAAATTGAGGATCGCAAATTCGCAATTAATGACTCAAACGGATGAACTAATGACTTGATTGTGTACCACTCTTTTGACAGTTCGATGCTTAATTAAGGTTGGATAACTACTTGATAAATCAACAAATATCAACATTACATATTGATTTGGAAGAGATTCACATGCATTTTAGAACAAGAATTATTTTGGTCAAGCGATTTCATGATAAAGAGAAGCTTTGCATTACATAGAGCTTGCATATTACGACGTTTTGCTAACGTGCTAGGAAAAAAAGAAAAATAGATGATATGATACATACGAAAAGAAAACTCTTACTAAATTACTTACCAAAAATGCTTCATACCACACTATTATCCACCACTATCCTGCATTGATAATCTACTATTGAATTTTTTTTTTTTTTCTTTTGACAAGAATTAATCTAAGGGTGAATTGACAATACCACATTAGCATAGTATGATAGTGTTGAAAAAGTTATATAGTATATAGCATTACTCATTGCTTAATAAAGGAAGATATTCTAAGTACAACAACTTTTTCTACTCCTTTATAAATTTACATGGGGTTGCACATAATACTTATCATATCAACCATATTAGTCCTCTTAAGACCCCGGAGTTCAAAGACAGACACAAGTATTGGTCCTTTCAAGTTGTTGTTACTCAAATCAAGGGTGCCTAGCAGATGAGAAGAAATGTTGGCAAATTCTTTGAGTTGACCAGAAAATTGGTTGTTAGAAAGTTGTAATTTCTGCAATATTGGAAGAGAAAAAAGAGACTAGAATACTCCCTTGTAATAAATTGTAACGCAAGTCAAGATTCATCAAATTCAGAAGCTCTTCCCAGCAAGTGAAAGTTATTTGACCAGTTAAATTATTATGAGAAAGGTTTATTTGGGTTAGATTTTCGGTTATACTGAAGATTGGAATTGGTCCATTGAAACTATTGTGTGAGATGTCCCAATAAACCAATTGTGTGAAGCTTGCCATTGAGTATGGGACTGATCCATAAAAATTGCATAAGGAAAGATCTATCATTGACAACATTTTGAGATTACCAATAGACTCTGGCAGTTTTCCTGAAAATCTTGTATTGCTAAGCACCAGGGTCCGAAGTGATCCATTTTGAGGAAAATTTGGCAAAGAACCATGAAGTAGTAGATTATTAGACAAGTCAAGAGTCTCCATTTTGGTTCCTGGAAGATTTTTTTCTGGAACATTGTCATAAAGCCAGGAAGAACTGAGATGCAAGGACGTCAAATTTGTAAAATCTGTAAAGAACCCTGGAACTCGAGTATTCAAATTATTACCATCTAGACGAATAATGGAGACGGACTTAAGCTTCTGATCAAGAATTCCTGGCAGCTTACAAAAATCAAACCAATGCCATGACTTCGCCAGTTTTGAAAATATAGCGAGGAATGTTGATTCCATGGATTGAGTTCACGGTGTGAGGAATCGTATATGTACCCCTTGGAATATAATACGATATGAAGTTGTTTGATGTTATCTTATAATTCTTAATTTCTTTCTTTAGTCTTTTCTTTTTCGAGTATTTGGTGAGAATTACTTAACACTTTTGGTCTTCTTAATTTTTCCTTCTTTTTTTGAATGATTGGTCTTACTTTATTAACAAATATCACATTAGCTTTAATAGCTTGGAAGCCGACCCAACTTAGAAAAACTGTGGAACCAGCCAATCGGCCAATGCACTATCGGAATAAATTAGTGGTTCTTTTTTTTGTTTTTTTTTTTTAATTTTTTTTCTGACCAAACTATAAAAAAAGTCATTAATTAGATAAGCTTAGCGTCGTCGCTAGTATTTATCGCCTAATCATTTTTACCTCGGCTTAAAAAATTTTGCTGATTCATTTTTGCTGATTCTTTGTACCTCGGCTTAAAATTTTGTCTATTTTACCGGTCAGAAATGCTACATGCTTTTTCACTAGAATGAAAATAGGGCATTGCCTAAGCCATGAGATTAAACCCATGTATTGGGTTCCAATCTACTTTGTGTGAGGTTATAACGGAGAAAAATTAGAACATTACTTAAGTGCACAGACAATTCTAAAAGAATGAGAAAAAAAAAAAAAAGAGAAATGGGAAAATAAGTCACCCGCAAATTTAATATCACATAAGTATTTCAATATTACAGCTTGCCAGTTACAAACATCCTACCTCAAAGACAACACTCGCATCCAATTGCATGGATACAACATTTATTTTTCCTTACATTGAAACGGAAAGAAACAAAAGCTAAGCTTAAGTGCATTACTTCTCATAAACTATCACTAATGCCTCCGCCCTTGATTTCTGTGCATTCGTCTTCGACGATATTCTTTGCCAATATATAATTGAGGGAAGATCTTGAAAAGAATGTCATCAATTTGCTTGGAATACCATATCCTCTATCTCTTCAAAAACATTAGGGGCCCAATTACAATCCCAAAGCCAAAAATAAATCCCAGTTCAGCACTTATATAGTTCCAATCAATCACAATCCCATAATTCGAATGACTTCCTTCAAATGTTGAAGGTGACGCTGGCTCTGCTGGTGGTGACACATTACCATCACATTCCACTCTCAAAGGGAAGCCACATAATCCTTTATTTCCTGCATAGGAATCTTCAGAAAATGTAGCAAATTGCTTGTATAGATTTTTTGTTGAATAATAATATATACTACATTCTTATTCTATTTTTATTTCACTCTACTGATAGACATTTTCACGTTCGGCCAATAAAATTGATTGCAATATGTAGAATTACTTTATTTTGTTGTTATAGTATAACATCCACTTTATATTTTCTATTTGGATCTTGGACAATAAAGCTGTTATGGACAAAACCAATATTAATGATTATCAATTCATTACCAAAGTGAAAGATCTATTTTCTATATTTAGGGCAGCCTCGGAACCATTTGTGGAGGTGCTGCATCGTTTGCAAAGATAGGGATTGAACAGAAATTGAAATTTTGGTAATGCTAGAGTGCTAGCAACGATAATCATTTTGTCGGCCTCAGTGTGAAAGAGTTGAATTTCCAATCAAAATTAAAATTTTAATTAAGTGTGAAAACATTGAGCCTGGAATCATGAAATCATGGACCCCCTGAAAAACCTAAAAATGTCATTTTCCTATAATCATAGTCACGTTGGTCATGGCCGACACAAATTTTTACTCTTCAAGCCCTTGATCATTCTGGTTCTATCACCCAAAAAAAAAAACATGGGACATCTTCTTTGTAAATTTTTTTTAATATTATGAAAGAGACATTAAAAAAGTTATTGGGGTAATTGAGTAAGATTAAGTAAAGTTTTTCTGATAACTTTTATAAGAAGTGCACTTTAAAGCGTGGTCTAGTTGGAGTTTGATTTTAATTGGAATTGGAACATTGGGATTGGGATACGTGTTCTTTAACAGAAAATAAGAAATATGTGTCCCAATTTCAATGGTTCATGAGTCGAGTTCAAGAGTTTTTTATTTTTTATTTCTATATAAAATTTTGAAGAAAGTTTATATATCCCTACAAACTATAACTTAATTAATAATGTTTCTCTAACTTACAAAAACAACTATCAATATCTCCCAACGACCAAAATACGCTTAATAATA
>FXXK01000156.1:10416-37754 GCA_900184695.1 Betula pendula
TTGGTGCTTAACTTTTGTAAGGTAGGAATTATCTTGTTATTTAAAAAATAAATAAAATAAAAAGAATTGGAGTGGCCATGTGGCCACCCTAAGTGGTGGTGGAGTGACTGTTCGACCACTACAATTAACTCAGGGTGGCGAAGTGACCACCCCTATCCTAGTTCGGGTGTGTGGCCACCACAATAGGCCTAGGGTGGCCGCGCAACTGCCCCTCTCCTCCACTGAGGATGGCCATACAGCCACTCTTTTTCTTTAAATTTTAAATTTTCTAAATTTTTTATTATTTTAGGAGTCTGCTTTTGGGTTTTATCAAAACATTCATATGTATTCTATAGAAAACAATTTCTCAAATGTAAACCCCACCAAAATACACTTCTTAAAACACTTTTCACATCTCTGTCACATCAAAACATTTTTTCAACCCAAATTTATCCAAATACATTAGCAAACATTACCTGTTTTATTTATTCGCATAATATTCCCTTATAAATATGGTTAAAAATTTATGAAAATTTCACGGTAACTTAGAGATAAAAACTCCCTAAACATGAGAAATCAGGTTTATTTTTCAAGTATGCATATGTATATATGCATGTGGTATGGGTGTTTATAAGTAAGGCAGTATGGCTCATATACGGGTAAACACAAAAAAGTTCAATGCATAAAGGTTCAAAAGAGTAACTTTTGAATTGAAACCTGTTATTCAGGTGGCGGCTGAAGACGATAACATCTGGGCCAAGTCTCATCGTACTAGTCTTGAAGCCATTTCCATCTGGAACACTACAAGTAAACCAATAAATATGGAAGATAATCAACAGAAACGGTAGAGTGATTGCTACTATTCATACATTGTCCAATGGCTGATTTAGATTTCTTGTCTGAAAACCCAAAACTCAAACAACGCCTCATTGCTACAGGATCCATTCCACCACCATCATCTAATGACAAGTTAACAGATTTTAGATACAGAAGAGTTAGCAAAAATATTCCAATATAGAATTTACTGGTGAGGACTTACAGATCACAGTAACAATCATATTCTGATTGATAAAATTTCAAATACATGATACCTTGGATTAACAATGCTGGACTTCCATCCTTTGGATTTGTGGTTTTATCTACACGGACAAAAGTGGCTCCATTTTGGATCTATCCAATTTGAGAAAAGAAGGAAAAATAGTGAAATGCATAACATGATATGATAGTTTGAGACAGAAAGCAAAAACATAATCGCACCACTGGCAATTAACATCTAGAGCATATACAATCCTGCAAAAGCCATAACAAAGAACCTAACTGAAAAATCTTGTCTATCAATGTTGCAGTGTTTACTTCTACAATAAAATATCATATAAACCATCAAAGAGGTGAAATTTAACTGGCAAGGAAACGCTAAAGCAGAAGCCCATGACCTTATAGGCTTCCATATACCAACATCTCTACAAGTAGCAAAACAGCTATCATGCATGGCATTAGCGTAGTGTAATAGGAAGATTTTTATGCCTTCTACATAGTCCCACCATACTTCAGCCCCGTTGGCAGCATTGCTAAATCAACGATAAACCTTGTTCTCTCTAATTTTCCACTGCCTTAATTTTTTTACTGCTCTTCATATGGATGTCAAAGGCATACTCAGCAAAATAATTCTAATGTCAAACAAAGATGTACCTAACAAAAATAACTAATAAATAACCTACTCAGCCTCTTTTATTTTTTTGTGTTTTACAAAGAAAGAAAAAAAAAAAAGAGAGAGCAAAAGCTCAAGACTAAGAAAGTAATTATCTCAACCGAAAAGTCTGAGAATGAGCTACTCTACTGAAATATATAAAACCATCCAAAAAAGAAAATCAAAGTATACTGTTATCATTCAAATAAATTTGCAACATTAGAAGGATCAAACATCCCCAGCACCACAGGGAACCAAAACAACAATGTAAAGTACAAAAATTCAAGTTAAAAAGTTCACCTCATCAACTGAATTGTCAAGCAGTTCTGCTACAGCTGCAAACAGGAAGCAACCAGAAAAAGGCAGTAATGCAAGGTGCCATAAATCCACCAATCATAGATATAGGCACAATTACTGAAACAAGCAAAATTCATTAGCTGCACACACCGCCAAAGACCCACTTATGTGAAGTGGCATTTGAATGAAGGAACAACGGGTGGACATGTAGATAGTTTTTGCCATCTGTCATAGAAAAAAAGCATAAAATGTAAGAGAACAATATATTAATCCTTCATAAACAATGATGCAGATGTTACAGTGCACAGCTGCATGAGGGAGGGTTTATCACAATTATCCAACAGAAAAGCTTGAGCTAGGAAATATCTAAAACCAGAACATTCATATAGAGCTGCATTACAACTACAGCTTCTCAATGTCCGCTAGACAGATTATTATGAGCCAATAATGAAATGGCCATACAATAGTAGAAAAGTATGAGAAATATTCTAAATTCCTTGATATACTTTCAAGGTTACATAGTTTAAATAGAAGAGACTTACGAACTAATATGGAAAGAAAAAATGGCATATTGCACTAAGATCAAATCATAGTAGTAATAATAGGAAGAAATCAAGGAGGACCAAATCGTATCGATAGTTTCCATCTCCAACACTCCCCTTCAAGCTAGAGCATAGATATCTCACATGCCCAGTTTGAATAAGGTTGAATGAAGAACACTATTAGACACTCCATTTGTCAAGATATCCGCAAGTTGTTTTCTTGTCTTCACATACGGAGATGATATCTTCTAAATGACCCCATCGACTTCTTGTAGGACAGCCACGAAACCTCCAACAAGTCTCCCGACATCTTGAGCCTCGTGTGTGCAAAGTTGGATTCTCACTATGGGAGGTCACGTAACTCTTTATCCCTGTTTTGATAGTTTTAAACATCCAACTTTTGTGTAGGACAGAAATCTCCAACAAGTCTCCTAACATCTTGAGCCTCATGTGTGTAAAGTTGAATTCTCACTGAGGGAGGGGAGGTCACCTAACTCTTTATTCCCATTTTGATAGTTTTAAACATCCAACTTTTGTGTGGAGGGTTGGATTCGGTCACTTGACTCTCTATCCCCATTTTGTGAATTTCAGACATCCAACTAAATAACTCCGATGCAAAAGCACTTAGGCTCAAGAGAGATTAAAAAAAAAAAACTCTTTATCATCAATACCACCAACAACGTTTAGAGATCTCTAAACCAATGACTTGTAAACTACTCTAGTACTCCCCCTTATGGTTGTTCCATGTAGTCTAATCGAGCGATAAACCACCTTAATTAAGTAAAAAAGTAAAGGAACAAAAATATTCTAAATTCCTTGATATACTTTCATAAGGTTACATAGGTTAAATAGAAGAGACCTACGAACTAATATGGAAAGAAATAATGGCATATTACAATTAGATCATAAATCAAGGAGGACCAACAACAATTTTAAAAACAAAAATCAGCAAAACACCACATGCATTTCAGCAAACATTAATATGTCATAGTTGACAGGAGAATACTTTGAAGTGAGACTTTAGAACCAAGCCCATCATCATAGTTCCCAGCTTTCCAGAATTGCCTACAAAGTGGTGCAGGACACATAGGTGATGTGGAAGGAAGACTTGTATCATCCACTGGAGACTGCCCTTGATCCAATATTCTAGAGCTACTTTTACCGGTACTTAAAGCATTTGAGCCTCCATTTTCCCCAGATTCTTGCCTTCTACATTGGGTTTCAGATTTTTGACGCTTCACTAGTTGAACCTTATTCCCTTTCTGTTGTATTCTGCCCCCAAAAATACCAGGCTCCAAGTTAACAGCTTTCACATTCAGATGTCCACATTCATCATCACTAGATAAGTCCACAATGTCTATAAAGCTCATCTTGAGCACTGTAAAACAAATTAAATTCATATAACTGGTTACAATTAGTAAGTAAAGAAAACAAAGCTTCAACAGGAACGAAAGATATAAAGATCAATCAGCCAAGAGAGTAATGGGGCAGTACAGGCTAAAGCATGATTTATCCCACCATGCTCCAAATTTTGTTATCATAAGTAGAAATTGGGACCCTATTTTATAATGCTTTGGGATTTTCACTGTTTTTAAGAGTAAAATACGGTCTACTGTTGGTTGCCCCTTATATACTTCGATATATATATACATTTTTACCAAAAGAAAATTAAGAATCCAGCCGCCAAACCAACTCCACCCGTAGAAATGCCTTTACCTCCATCATTACCACAGGAACCCATTTTCCAGACTTTTGGAGACATTAAGACATACAGATTAAAATAATTTAAATTTGTTTCGTACTTAAAGAGATTCTATAATTAAACTTTTTCAGTCAAACTTCCTCATGGATTCAACAGTAAAAGGAATGTCAGAAGCTGTAATTTCCTTACTGTTCTGCCAGCTAGTCTCAGGAGAGAGAACTTGAACAGACATAATAGCCAACATTCTGAGCTATGGTGACTATGCAGACAAAGTAATGCAAGCCTTAAAAGTATTTGAAAGTGTATTATCAATTCGAGGAAAAATAAAATCCGAAACTACATAGTAATTGTCCATCTAGCATAAATGAGTGAATTTTTAATTACAACAAATGAAACCATTTATTTTTATTTATAATTAATTCAATCTTATAAAAAGGGGAACAACCAAATTGCACAGGTAATATACAAGAGAGACATCCAACTAGGAAGCACAAGAAGAAGACAAATCCAAAAATTCTAGAATATTTGACAAACAAGAACTATTGTAAGCAGTCATCCACACATAAAGAGATTAGAACATGATAGCTTTCAACTCTAATACCATTCGCTTACAATCTTAAAAGTTGAGTATTATGTTATCTCCAAGTACACCACATTATGCACAGAGAAAGCGTCCTCCAGACTTCTAAATTGCGGTGGCTGCCAAACTAACCTCTTCAACTAGCCAAAGGCTCCACCACATTAAGTTTCGAGTATTGTGCTATCTTCAAATACACCGCATGAAGCACAAAGGAAGCATCCTCCTAATTTCTAAATTGCAATGGCTGCCAAACTGACCTCTCCAACTAGCAAAAAGCTCCACCGCCCGTTGGGGCATGACTACCCATAAATCTCTAACCAGTTCGCAGTGGAGCAGAAGATAATCAATGGATTCTCTACTCTTTTTGTATATGTAACACTAATCCATCGCTATGATGTGCCTCTTTCTCAAGTTATGCAAGATCAAAATCCTCTCCAGGTAGCAAAAAGCTCCACCACCCATTGGTGCAACCCATAAATCTTTAGCCACTTCGCAGTGGAGCAGAAGATAATCAATGGATTCTCTGCTCTTCTTGTACATGCAACACTAATCCATCACTATGATGTGCCTCTTTCTCAAGTTATGCAAGGTCAAAATCTTTCCTAACGTTGTTGTCCAAAAAAAGAATGCCATTCTCGAGGAGTCTTATTTCTCCAAATGCTTTTCTAAGAAAAATGAGAGCTGGCGGGGGGATAAGCGCAAGATAATAACATCTAATCTCAAGCATCTGCCTTTTGGAAGGGATCCAACAAATTTTATCCTCAACACCTTGTCTCAACCTAAGAGGGTACAAAAAATTAAAGAACAAAGTGACCACCTTCACCTCCCAATCATGCACTGATATGATAAAAGTGATATTCCACTTTGAAGTGTCGTTAGAAAACTACGCATAATCTACTACCGAAGCCTCCTTATAGCGAGCAATACTAAATGACACCGGGAAAGCTGCCTTCAAAGTCTGATCTGACCACACATCATGCCAAAACCTGATCTTATACATAGCTCTCACCTCAAATCTCACAAATCTAAAGAAAACCCCCAACACCATCCTAATGCTTTTCCACACTCCAACCTCGTAGGACTCAAGTCACCCTCCCTGCATGCTATCATATTTAACTTCCACCATCAATCTCCACAAAGCCTCTATCTACGTGGCATGATGCAATAACCATTTTTCCAAAAGAGCTCGGTTAAATAAAGGCAAAGTTCTAACCCCCAAATTGCCTAAAAAAATCATTGTGCAAATCTTTGACAAACTAACTAAAAGCAATTTGAACTCATCACCGACTCTACCTCACAAGAAATCCCATAAAGTTTCTCCATTTGGTTAGCAACTCCAACAAGGATGGGAAAAAGGGGCAATAATAAGTAGGCAAATTGGAAAGAGCGGTTTCAATCAATGTGATCCTACCACCCTTAGACAATTAAAGCCTCTTCCAACCTGTCAAACAACGTTCCATCTTTTTAATAATACTATCCCATAGAGGATTTTCCTTAAACGAAGCCCCAACAGAAGACACAGGTACTTCACAGAAAAAGAACACACCCTACATAATGTCATCCGCAAATAAGAGATGAGACACTAGGAGCTCGTCATTATTCTTGGACCCCACCGAAAAACTTGATAAAAGCCCCTTATTCATAGTGGCGGACAGCATTTTACTTAAAGCTTCCATGACAACAACGAACAACAAGGGGAAAGAGGATCCATGTTCAGCCGCAAGAGATTAAAAAACCGGATGGAATTCTGTGAATCAACACAGAGAACACACCATGGAGATGCAATATTCCATCCAATTGCACCATTTCTCCCCAAAGTCACATCTCCTCCACAAATACAGCAAGAAATCCCAATTAACACGATCATATGCCTTCTCTAAGTTTAATTTACAAAGCACACATGGATCCCCTAATCTAATTCTACTGCCAAGGCATTGTTTGCAATCAAGACTCAACCTAAAATTTATCTCCACCTCATAAACGCATTTTGAGACCTGAAAATAACCTTCTCTAAGACCGTTTTCAGCCAATTCGCTTGGACTTTAGAGATAACTTTATAGGCGCCACCCACAAGATTAACAGGACGGAACTCCTTAGTATCCACCACCCCGACTTTCTTGGGAATAAGGGCACTAAAATAGCATTGAGGCTTCTTTCAAACTTACCTTGGACATGAAACTCACAATATCTTCTTTGAGTACCTCCCAACAAGACTAAAAGAAGGCCAAAGAGAACCCATCAAGGCCTAGGGTCTTATCACCGTTCAAAGCTTTCACCACCTCAAAGGCCTCACTCTCCTCAAAAGCTCTTTCTGTCCACAGAGCCTCTCAGCCCCAACAGAATCAAAAAAAAGTTCTTCCAATTTAGGCCGCCAAAATTAAGACCAATTGTAAAATTGCAGAATATGCTCCCTTATTTCTAAAGAGCCTGAAGAAGCATAACCATTTACAACTAAAAATTCAATGGTGTTATTCCTTCTGTTAAATTGGCGACTTTGTGGAAAAATTTTGCATGCTTGCCTCCCTCTCTTAGCCAAAGTGCTCTCGATTTTCTGTCTCCAACTCACTTCTTTTGAAAGATTTATTCTCTCCAAGTCATTGGTAATCTTAGTCTTTCTACTTTTCAATATCATACAAGAATCTTTTCTTCTGCAACAACATCAAGACTTGGAATTTGTCCGTAAGAACCTTTTTCTGCTTCTCAACATTACCAAAAATTCCTCATTTTATTTTTTCAAGTCAACCATCAAAACTTCTAGTTTGTGCACCAGGCCAAAAAGTAGGGGAGCCTTAAAAGTTGGAAGACGTCCACCACTGTTTCACCTTATCGACATAACTCTAATTTTAGCTTCTCAAACTTGAAATGCCCTTGCTCCTTGCATTCTTTCTTCTGCAACAACATCAAGAACCTTTTTCTGCTTCTCAACATTACCAAAAATTCCTCATTTTATTTTTTCAAGTCAACCATCAAAACTTCTAGTTTGTGCACCAGGCCAAAACTAGGGGAGCCTTAAAAGCTAGAAGACGTCCACCACTGTTTCACCTTATCGACATAACTCTAATTTTAGCTTCTCAAACTTCAAATGCCCTTGCTCCTTGCAACAACACCACCATCGAGTAGTAACAAGAAGTGATCCGATAAAAGTCTAAGGAGCCTCTTAGAAATATCAGGAAACTGGGCTTCCCAATCAGGAGAAAGAAGAAACCTGTTAAGTCTGGACCATGACGAAGGATTACAATTTTTAGACCACATGAAGTTTTCTCCTACAAGAGGGATATCGATAAGATCCTGTTCAAAAATCAACTCATAAAATTCTGGCATAGCTAGGGAAGAACGAGAGTCGCTAGATCTCTCACTCGAGTAATGGGTGATGTTGAAATCACCTTTAATGCACCATGGTAAATTCCACCAACTAAACAACCCAGCCAATATAGCACTCTTCTGTCATTGTCAACATTTGGGCAATCAAAACCCGCAAAAGCCCACTCAAAATAGTCATCAACATTTATGAAAGAGCAAAGACAGGAAATGCCCCCACACACTCTTCAATTTTCTCCAACCTCATATCCCACATTAACAAGATCCCTCCAGAAGCCCCTCTAGAACTCAAATAACACCAATCGACATATTGACTGGCCAAAAGGCTACACAAAACAGACCTAGACACAAGCATCAATTAGGTTTCTTGTAAATAAACAATATCAACCTTCCATTCTCTAAGGAGATTCCTAGTCCTCAACCTTTTATCCCTCAACTTATATGGTGCTTTTTGCTTTTTGGTTGTAACGTGACAGTGAAACTAATTTTGAATGTTTTTGTGAATGTATTGAGTTGTTTGTTAATATTCAAAACAAAAAAGCAAAAGACAGTCCTAAAAAGTATTGCCAAACAAGCCCAAGGTATTTTGTGGACCAAACCTCTACCTCCTAGCACCTATCCCCAACTTCTTTGTATTATCACCACCATATCCACCATCGCTCTTTTGTATCCGCGGCCATCATCATTTTCTTCATCTCTTTTCTACATCACCACCATGACTACCTCTCTCCTTTGCCTTCCCCCGACCCATCAATCCATGTTGCCACAACCATCTCCGTTGTTCGCCTTCCCCCGATCCATTAATCCATGTTGCCATCACCATCTTTCTCTCTCACTCCTTCCACCCAATCACCATTACCACCAACTTATGATTTTTTGTTTAAATTAACATAAGATTTTTTATACAACTAAACAATAGATTTTTTTTTTAGGTCTTGACCAAACAACAAAGAATAAATATTTCTTTTCAAAGATAGTCTCTTGAATAACATATTTTTCCCCTAAACAATCGGAACTTCAATTTATTTCACTTTCCATCACTTCCTTCAATTCAAACATACTTTCAGGGTAGTTTGTGTTGTAAGATTCTCAATAACACTGCATAATGGCGTCCCTAAGATCAGCAGACAGTGAGCAAAATGGCGTTAACTTGAGCTTCCACTATCACCCATTGCAGCTTCATGCCAAATCGCTTAACTGGACACCGACACGGACACATCCAAAGCAACCACAGTAAAAAGCAGAAATGGAAAGACTAGGCTGAAAAGAAACTGAACTGGACAGAGAGAAAGCCCCAGAGAAAACAAAGTGAAGAAGATGAAAAACTAGCAGAGAAAGAGATTAGAGATCAGTGCAAGAAAATGCAGGGCTTTACCTCCTCAGAATAGTCAGGTCCCAAGATTCCACACCCAACTCATATCAATGCCATGCAAGCCCTAGAAACCATAGAAACCTCCACAGGAACACCAAAATTATCACAAAATACTCAAATGCACATTTCCCTTTGAGATGTTGGGCCAAAGGTGGTTGGACCTGCTACAAAGGCAAGAAATATATGAAGGGGCAAAACGAGTAAAAAGCGTGAACTACGGACCTAATTATGGATAGGCAATTTGAATTCAAAATCAAATGATGCATTTAATGGAAATGACAGCTGTACACTGATTTCGTACAGGTGTCTAACGGAAGGTCTCCCAAGACTACACGTTGTTTGGGGATTTGGAAACTCAAATCTGTGCATTCAATGGATAAGCATTCAGGTTGCTTGCCCCTACTAAATAAGATTTTTCTTTATATTTTTTTAAATAAAAAAGAATTAATTCATTGAATGATGTAGGACAATACTTCCATCTTAGAGTTATGCTACACGGACGGACGTGTAGCGTCCGCTTTTTTAACAAAATTTTTTTTTTTTGTTTTCCATCCTTCCGCATGTCCTCACTTTTGTGAGGGCATGTGGACGCTAGACGCGAACGTCTAGCTTTACTCTTTATCTTATTCCTGAGGGTTCTTACTACTAACAGGGATCGTCTTATCGTTGGAAACTCGAGATTGTCAACGAATATGTTTATGTGGGAGCAATTTCACCGTTTGACAGAGAGCTTTATCGACGAGTGGTTAGCAAAGCTAAGATGAAAAGGATTTACTATCGAAACCAAACAATAGGTTTGACGAGTAAAAAATTTCAAGCAAGACATCTCGAATCATCTGCACCAGATTAGCCAATATTTGATAGTAGAAGTACAAAAGAAAAGAATATCATACATTACCGACGTGTCGAAGGAAAGTGAGAACTGACTAGCGGGAATTAATTAATTTGTCTATGTTGTGCCGACATGAGAATTAATTAATTGATCTATAATATACCAACATAATTGATTCTTGTAAATTATAATTGATATCATATTAATGAATCAAATCAAGAAGATTCGAGTAATAAATGAAAGAGTTAACTACCAACTATCGTCTAAGAAATAAAGATTCGGCTAATTAATTATGAAGATTTTCAAACAAAAAATGAAATAGACAATTATCATATGTCGTCTAAGAAGGAAAGATTCGACTGATTGATTATTAAAATCTTAAACATGATCACTAAATAAATATCTTAATCAACGGAAATCATTTTCAGTTTGACCGAAAAATCTTCTTTAATTTTCGTGAAATGATTTCCCCTTTTTAAAACTGTAAACCATTTTCCGAATTTAAGCGTCACATTCTCAAATTGATAGACCACAGCTAAAACACCACCAGACCCCGCCGGAACCCGGTCGGGACCAGCCCGGGACATCGCCGGGACCCCGCCAAGACCCGCCCAGAAAATTGCTAGGAGCCGGTCAGGACTCGCCCGGAACATTTTCGAGATTCGCCCGAGACATTTTCAGAACCTTCCCGAGACATTTTTAGGATCCGCCCGGGACATTTTTGGGACCCACTCGAAATATTTTCGGGACCCGTCCGGGACATTTTTGGGATCTATCCGGAACATTTTCGGGACCCACCCGGGACATCACGGGGACCCGCCCGAAACATTTTTCAAGACCCGCTCAGGACATTTCAAGACATCTCGCCCGGGACATCACCGGGACCCGCCCCGAGACATTTTCGATACCCACCCAGGACATTTTCGGGACCACCCAGGACATTTTTTAGGACCCATCCGGGACATTTTCGGGACCCCCAAGAACATTTTTGGGACTCGCCCAGGACAATGTTGGAACGTCACCGGGACCTGATTGAGACATCGTTGGGACCCACCCGAGACATTTTCAAGACCCGTCCGGGACAATTTATATTAATTTTTTTAAAATTGTGCATAAAAAATAATTTTTTTTGGTTAGTATGATTTGATGAAAATATAAAAAAAAAAAAATATTTGCGATTTTCCGTGCGCGCCAAACACCGAAAAATATTTTCGGCGAAAATCATTTTCCTGAAAACCATTTTCCGACGGAAATCATTTTACGTCAAAACAAACGGGACATTAGCTTTACGTAGCTATCAAGTATTTCCATAATTATTATATTTTGTTTTTTTTATATTTTTAGTAGATTTTATCCTTTTGGAGCTTTAGGGTTTCACTATAAATTGGGATTACTTATATTAGAATAATCAGTTTTTGCCATCAATAAGAATATTAGTTCTATTGTTAAAATGTGTGTTGATTTTATGTATTGAGAACATAATTTATCTTTCACATTTATCATTTTTACTACATCAGTGACATAAGAGTAAAAGAAATTTTTAATTTTTTATAAGAGGAAAAAAAAAAAAAAAACTTCTTTTGAAGAAATAAGAGAGAGAGAAATAGCTTTGCCAAACAAGCCCAAACTAATATTTTTAGCATATAAATTTGGATCAGAATTCCCTCTAATACTTAACGAATTTTACTGAACAGATTGTTTTAAATTTCATCTATTATTTTTAAATTATATGGTAAATATTTTATTATATCAACATGATAAGTAATAAGGTGATAAATTGCGATAGTATGGTTAGTAATAAAGTGATAAATGTTTATATGATAAAATATAATTATTTAATTTGAAAACATGATTAAGATTTGAATAAATCTAAGGTTACTTCTGAAAACCCTAGCCGCTCCAGAGAGAGAAATTAAAAAAAGCGACGGCAGGGAGAGGACGAATCTCTTCCCTATTTCCTCCTCCCCCTTGTCTTCCTCACACGATGAGTACAGCAGGTTTTGCCGACGTCCTTTTCACCATCAATGGCCAGATTCTACCTTCTCTGCTATCCATAGCTCCGAATTTACTCTTTAGAAGTTTTGGTTTTGGTTTCTCAAAACCATATCTGAAACTTTTAGAGAGTTTCCCTCCTCTTGCGCCCCTCCACCGTGATCTGGGACTCATACGTTTCTTCCTCTCACGTCGACCGGCCTCCCTTCGCTTCTAGTCAATGAATCTGCTTGGTGCTGCTTGCTTTTGTTGTTTTAATTTTATTTCTGTTACTATTTATCCATATCCTTCGATGTCTTCGAATTTGTCTGCTTGTTGGAGATTTGATCTATAACCGAAATTGTACATAGGTGTGCGGAAGATTATATCATAAATATTTGCTTGTCTTTGTCTATGATTTGTAAATTCATAACCTTAAGCTATGGTTCTCGAAGCTTATGACTTATTGCCTTAGTTTTTTATTGTAAGAGTTTTTGCTCAAGAATTGTTATCAATGAAAAAGTGAAAATTCACATTCAAAAAAAAAAAGAGTTGAATAAATCTATTATGTATAATATTTTAAGAATTTTAAAGAATAACCATGTAGATTTCATCAAATCTCAACCATATTTTGTTAAATTAAATATTTTAGACCTTACTATACAGCATTTATCACATTTAAAAGATGAAAAAAACTGGTAAATATTACGGTGATAAATGCTAACTTGGTAAAATTAATAAATGCTAATATGGCAAGATTCTAACCATTTAATTCTAAAATATTAATAGTAATTTGTAAATCTATTTGGAAGAATGCCGTAAGAATTCTAGATGATCCTTCAAAACTTTTTAATATTTATATATTTCTATGTAGCTAGAGAATTAATTATTTTATAAGGAAGAGAGAGAAATGAGGATCCATTTTGACCATATATTTTCTTTTTGGTAAAAAAATGTTTCACCTTTTTAATAATTAAGAAAAGAAAATTTTATTAAAATGTCTTAGCAGCTCTAACCGCTGCGTTGGTACCATCACTTCTCATGCCCCCATTTTCCTCTAAAGGGAATCTGCAATGCTCTCAAAATCTAGGTATTTTGATCCTTAATTATGTTAATATACTATTACGCAATCAAAATAATCATTTTTAAAAAAGCCAAAACAACGGAGAATTTGAAACTTTTTCCTATTACATCAAATATACTAGAGCTCTAAATTCTCGTAAAACAATAAACATTCATAACATTTCAGTTTAAATAAAACATACACTTAACTATTACATACTGTTCATATACAATTGATACATACCCATAACGTTACATCTAACTCACATTTGATTATCAAATTAACTTTTTTTTTTCTTTTTTTCCTAATTCAATTGGGAATTATCAAATTAACTTGATCTACCAATTTGTTGTCACCTCTAAGCTTGATGGTCAGAACTCGCCTCAATGCCATATGTAAATAAAATTTACGGGTAAAAGGATGAGTCGATAGCTCAAAACACAATGTGAGTTAGTGTTAGGATGTGACTGAGTGAACCTTTCATCGTTAAATTATTGTACCATCACAATGCGTCAGAAATATAAAAAATGCACTTTACCAAAAACACTTTTTTTTAAAAAAGAAAAAAGAAAAAAGAAAAAACATTCTTTCGTAAAAGCTTATCATTTTACTAAAAACATAAAATCATCTTCTGATAAACTTTTCTTTCTTAAATCTTTCTTTCATAAACCTTTATTTCGTAACCCTTTATTTTCTCTGAAATCAGAGTAAAGCCAGACGTCCGCTTAAGCGGACGTCTGGTGTCCGCATGCCCTCACAAAAGTGAGGGCATGCGGATGAATGAAAAAAAAAAAAATTTGGTAAGGAAACGGACGCTACACGTCCGTCTTTGACATACGTGTAGCATCACTCCTGAAATCATCTACCATTTTGTTTTAAACATTATTTTCATAAACACTTTTCATTTATGGAAAACATTTCGTACTACTTAGCTATGTGCTTTCATCTCTTTACTTTATTTACTATCTTTCATTTATTCATTCACCCTCATCACTCTCGTAGACCTCCAGGGTCAATGTTGTGCATCCTATACTACCTCTTACGACATAGGACTGACTTTGTACATCCATTCTCTTCGAAACCCTATATTGTGTGATCATGTACTACCACTTACGACATAAGATTTATAATATCCTGCACTAAATTGGAATTAAGGACATTAGCGTTTCTAGTAGAGTTGGATTAGTCACAAATTTCAAAGGGAGAAGAATATGATATTTTATAAACTTACTGAAATTTTTTTGAGAAAACTATTCGAACGGTAGGTAACAGGAAAATAAAAAAGACATCCGAACAATTTCAAAATCGTCCTGGCGATCCACCTTAATAAAACGAACATCATTCGGACAATGACCATCTACATGTGAATCAGAATAAGTCAACTCGGTAGGGATGCAGTAAATAGGTTATAAAAGTCATAGGAAACCCTAAATACACCATTTAGCTCGCCCCAATTTCCAGAAAACCCTAGAGAGAAAGGTGGAGAAGGAAGAAAAAGAGAGGGTTTTTCTTGGAGTTTTGGAGCCCTATCTTCAAGAGGAGGTACCCCCTCACCATATTTTCTAGTATTTTTAATATAGCATGTGTTTTAGGTTGAGATTATGATACTTTGCTTGTTATTTTCGTGTGTGTGGGTGTGGGTGTGGGTGTGTGTGTGTTGTTTTATAAGGTAAAAGTTGAGTCTTGTGTTAAATATGAAAACTTTAGATTTCGAGAGTTTGAGTTTTGATGATGGTATGCCCTATTTCAGATTTTAAATTGTTAGTAGGTCTCCTACTGCTATTGGTGTTATTGAGGACATCCTTTTTACTTTTGAAGTGTTGGAGAAAGATCAGCTTTGTTTTTTAAAAGAAATGTTTGATTTTTGGGATAAAACTTGAGAATATTAAGATATAATAGAACTTTGAATCATGTTGGAATGGGTTAAGTTAGGGCGTTTTTAGAAATGCAACTTTTTGCCAGACAAACAAACGTTCAATGGTTGTATCGAACGATCGATCAATTGATCGACACAATAAAACGTTCGATTGCTAGGCAAAATGACCATTTTGTCCTCATGTCAAGTTTAAGCTTAGATTAAGGATTGAAATTAGATCATTTTACAAATTTTGAGGGTGAGGATTATTTGGAAGTTTATTTGGAAGAACCTTGCAACCCAAGTGAATAAAACTTACACAGATACTTATTAATGTAATTAGGAGTGGGCGCAGGTCGGATATTGCAGATATCTGATACTCGATTCGAGGTCCTCGGGTTTGGAAAATGCCTACCCGCCGTTACTAAACAGTAACCAGTGTATCGAGGATGGCGGAGGTGGGGTGGATCGAATATTACCCGATCACCAGATCTGAATCATCAGATCAAATCCGGTAACTTTTGTGACGCATGCGATGAGATGGAAGAGAAGAAGTGCAAAGAAGGAAGAGAAGAAGAAAAGAAGACGGTTGCCGAAGTCACTCGAGACGGCTGGACAGCGTGGCTTGGGTGGGATGGATGACTTGGGTGATGTGGGACTAAGGAGTGAATGTGAGTGAGACATGGACGGCACTGGACGGACTGAGGACTAAGGAGCGGACGTGACGAACGGTTTGGGCGGCACGGGACGAACGTCAGTAGAAGAGTGACTGAGAGAGGGAGGCGAGGAACTGAGGAGCGAGTGATTGAGTGAGGAACAGAGGCGAGGAACTGAGTGAAGAAGAGAGGCGAGGAAGTTAGAAGAGGAAGAATGAGATAGGTTTAGGGTTTCATTGAAAAGATATTTTTATACCTCATACAATATGGAGGTTGAGTTAGGTACCCGTAGATTAAAAATTTTACAACTTGCAACCCGATCCGGCTTGGCTGACTATGGTAAAAAACAATCCGTATACGAGAAAAAGCACTAAAAATTTGCATTTTGCAGGGTGGGCAAGTATTGCAAGTATGGGTAGGTTATGCCCACCCCTAAATGTAATTCTTTTATAACATGATTACTTTATGTATCAAATGTGCATGCTTACAACTCACTTAAAATATAATTTGTGATAAGGTAAACTCCATTTTAGTGTAAACGAATGTTTGGAAATCGAATAATGTATCCTGAGTTCTTTTCTGAAAGCATGAAGTTATGTAAAAGGTAATGGCTAAATTGCATTGTGTGACATGGCACTTTAGGTACGGATGGCGGTCATGTGCTTACCATTATATAGGTTATATCCTATGGTCTATAGTGTACAGTTTACACTTGCCTTTGTACCAATGGTTTATAGCGTGATCAATGCAACCATGTTTGATAGATGGTCATTATAAATGGACGTCATTAGTTGTATGGATCACTTGTCGAAGTTGGTCAGGCTGCTAATGATGGACAATATGTAATAATATTCATAGTACCTATGTTGTACTATAGGTATCTCAAGCCTACGCCTACCCTATTGAGGAAGGGTAAATATTTCAGGTAGATAATATAAAGTACAACTATGATATGTTCTTTCGAATATCATCTATCTTATATCTATATTGCATTCACGAGTTAAAACTATTGGAACAATGTTGCATATTATTGCCTATGGTTTATCAATCTGTTATATACAAATTGAGTTCACAAACATGAGAACATGAACCCTACGTATATCTTTACTCACTAAGTCTTAAACTTACACTTTACCTTTTCTACGTGCTGAGTACTTACAAAACTTTTTGTCTATAGTAGAATTTACTGGTGACTAACTACCCCCAAAGTAGTTTTTCTTTCAAAAGTTCATCAAAAGTTGTCAACTTCGACAATAAAAACCCATGCATGTTATCTTTTATTTACTGCACTTATACTTTGAAATTTTGTTGATTGATTTTGTTTGGTTGGCACCTCTTAATTTTAATTAGTAAATTTTGTCTTGAACCACCTATTCACCCCCTCTAGGTGTTTTGTTTGGGTCTAGATCGTTTTTCAAGTTGCAACGACTTCATCCACCTCACCCCTCCGTAAGGAAGAAAAATTTAGGCTACACAGCTATCACTACAACATATTAATTCATATTCCTTCCTAAAAAGGACGGAATGGTACAAAAACGAGCAAACGGAATCTATATTAATACATTCTTTTCATCCTTGACTGTGCTCAGGGAATCTAATTCACCCAACATCCGATCATATTCATGTTGAACCTTCTCAATCTCCATTTTGAGCTGTGTCACCTGCACATACAAAGAATATGATTCTTATTTAACGGGTGAAAGACAGTCTTACAGGTTAAAAGTGCAGCCATCACTCTGCTGGACTAAGCATTATATCAATCTAAAATTTGTTTCTAAAATTTGTTTGGTACTTGCAAAATTTAGAAGGGACTCGGCAGGGGACATTTGGACAACCTTTTGAGGAAGAGGGAAGGAACTGCTATGGTCCAAAACTCATATGACTAACCCCTAGAATTTATCCAATACATCATGTAAAATAGGCTCATAGCGGGTTGCCCAAAAACCACAGTTTTAAGTTTCTTTTCAATGAAATGCCAAATGTTTTGAGCATTACTACAGAGATAACAATTTTTTATCACCCAAGTACAGAAATCGTATAGGAATCTAACACATGAAGACAGAAATCTATAACACAATTAGTGACTATTGGTGCATTCAAAGTACCTTGAGATTAAGTTCTTCTTCCCTCTTTTCATACTCCAAACATCTGAAAACATAAACAAACAAATAAATAAGTGCCTTTTGTGAGCATGAATTGATGCTTGAGGTGATCATAGTTCCTCATAATTTGGAGTGCAACTGTCGATTTAGTCGAGATATTTTCACGCCAAAAAAGGGTCTTTGCTATACAAGCATCAGCCAGTGCTTTGTATAAATAGCAAAAATATATGATACTAAGATGTAGATAAACCAAATTATGACCAAAATGACAATCCTTGATATCTGGATTGTCCATTCAATCTAGTCAATAAGCTCTATCTCATATGGCACCTCCTCCTCCCATAAGAGGAAAGTAGAGGATGATGTCATGGGATCAAAACTGACGGGATACATGTGTAAGTTACCAATTAAAGGGGGGAAAAGCAAAACAAAATTCCATTTAATCTATTATTCTGTGGTTTAAGTGCAAGTGCAGCTAACCATGGAGGACTAAACACCTAACATACTTACTTTGCCCGTAGCTTCCTGCTTTCTTGCAACAAATTTACAGCCTCTTGATCTTTTGGCTGAATACCAGTCGTATCCATCAGCTACATAAAATGCATGAAAACTGTTAGCAACAGTTCCCCCCCAACACACACACACACACAGGAAAAGGAGGTACAAAAAGGTTTGATTTTCATTTAAAGGTTGCACATTTTTGCAGACCCTTTAGATCATCAATATGGAGATAAACAGAACATTAGCATTTATGTTATATCCATTGCTAGTTTATGAATAGCCAATACATTCAAATTAATCAAGCGGCATCAATGTAAATAGGGAAAGGGGTCTAAATTTCTTTGAGCTGGAGTGGGTGGGTGCAGTAGTGGCATTCAATGTCAGGGAAAATTAAATTACAAGTTGCCCATCCAGACCTGTATATCCTGACAATGCCCATCATCAGTTACATTGGCCACTTCCACTGCCGGTCGTTTTGCTTTTTTTACCTCTATTATATCACCATGTTCCTTCCTCTTCACACGTAATCCTATACCAAACGGGGCATCGTATGTTGGCTAACGTTTATTAAGGTTAGAAATTATGAAAATTGATTTTAACTTAAAAAGTACCGAGTTCAGATATGCTTTGGAACTTAGATATTGATTGCTCTGCTCTTCCAAGTGCTGCTTTTGTACCACTAATAGCAGGGGAACTTTTCTTAGACATGACAAGTTGTTTGCCACTCTGTGGCATACTATGGGATGAAACCTGCGGGGTCACTGGTGCTTGAGGGATTTTTTTGGGCTGATACCCAATTAGTCCACAATGATAATCCCTGCCAAAGTTCATTAATGTGCATCAGGGAGGCATTACAAATCTGCTATGATACCTTAACCTACGATTGGAGCATTACTCCACCACACAGAAATAACACAGTACTTAAAACACAATTCCATACTTCAAAGTGGATTTGTCTTTTGTTCGCATTTGACCAAAACCAGTTCAACAAAGAAACTGATGACAAGAGTTGAAGAAAAGTAACTTATTTCAATAATAATGTAAATGATCCCATAAATCAATTTAAAGAAAATAAAATATAATTTAGATGCTGTAAAAACTCCATCCAAACGATATGTAAAACTGAAAATTTAGTAATTATCTTCTGTTTGGTGGATGAAAACCCCGTAGATAAGTTTTGAAAAGAAAAAAAAATATTCAAATTTTATAGCTCCAGCAGGATTAGGAGAAGGGAAAAAAAGCAGGACAGTGAGAAAATTAAAGGGAAATTTTCCATAACCATGACAAGATACTTGTGATACCCCAGCTTAAATTATTCTCTAAATTTTAAAAATTTTGGGTAAGCCAGACTAATAACTTTTGGTTGGATAGGCAGAACTTGTGACCCTTTTTGAGAAAACAAGCATGTTTTAAAGGTTATGGTGGCTTTATGTTTAGGTAAAATAATTTTTGTTTCAATTTCAAGCATTAAGGATTTTTGGCCTTATTGTAAGAGTCTATTGGAATAATTGATCAAGGATTTTGAATAGATTTTAATTTCCATGAGGAAGATTTTAAAAAGTGTTACAAAAGTTCAAGGAAAAAAAAAATTATAGGGGCAATAAGAGATTTGATTAACTTAGGGGTAAAGCTTGATTAAATAAATGGTTTGATTTTCAGGTTAGGGAATGGAATAATTTGGAATGGGTTGATTCGTGGATTTAAATTACCAAGAGGGACCGTTTAGGAGTATTTTAAATAAGGGCAGTTGAGTAAAAGGCAAATGGCAGCATGATAGATTTAACAAAAAAAGAAAAAAGAAAAAGGGAACACGGTATGTGCTGTCACCAAAGGTAACAACACGTTAAATTGAAAGGCCACCTGACCATTTAAAAAGGGGGGGAAGGGGGGGTTCTTGATTTTTCAAGCACAGCCTTTCTCCCCCTCCCCTCCCCCAAAACCAAACCCTTCTCCCCCCTTAGCAAAAACAAAAGCTTTTCCCCCTCTGCAACTATCAAAGTGCAGAAACTAGAGGAATTTTCTCTCTTTTTCCCTCGTCCCTATAGCTCTCTCAGTTTCCCTTCCTCACCCAAGCTCACTATGTTCCTCTCTACTCCCTCGACCGGAAATCCCACTCACATGGCCAGTCGTCACTCTCAGCTACTGGAAACTTTGTTCCAGCCATCTTCTCCAGTCAGCTGATTGGAAAATTGAATGTAACCAAGGTAAAAGTTTTAGCTATCTTTAAATTTTGATTTTGGATACTTTGGCTATGATTATGCTTGATCTATATGGAAAACCCATGAAGATTTGCTGTGAAAATTTTTGGATGGTTGATTATGGTGTTTGACAATTGGCTGAATGGGGGGTTTGATTTTGTTGATGGGTTGTTTAGTTGTGTATCTTGGGATGCATTTTGGAAAGGGTCGAGTATGAATTGAATTTTGTCTATTATTTAAAATTCTTTGGAATTCCCACAAAATCTGGAGCTTGATTTTTGAATTGAGAAGTAAAAAATGGTTGATTTAAGTTGTTGGTTTTGGCTTAGTTTAATAAAAGCGGATGAATTTCTTGGACAGCAGCTTATCTAGCTCCTTTAGCGATAAGCTTTAATGAATTTCTTGTACATTTTTCTTCTCCTTCTTAGGCGGTTCCTTGTATACTTCCTGTGTGCCAAGACTGCGCTTTTGCGTTTTTCAATAAATTATCTCTTACTTATCAAAAAAAATAAAAGTGGATTCTCTGGAATTATTGTGGGTTGGGTATTTTTTGGTTAATTGCTTTTATTTTTATTGTATTTACAAAATTATTGCAAAGATTCTTGCTAACATGCTTCAGGTTGGAGAAGATTTTCTACGTCTCAGCATGCCTTCGTCCGAGGAAGGCAGATCCTAGATCATGTTCTTATTGCCTCCAAATGCCTTGATAATAGAATAAATTTGGGGAACTAGGTGTACTCTACAAGATGGCCTTAGAAAAAGCATATGATCATGTTAACCAGGATTTCCTGTTGTACATGCTGGGGAGGAGCAGTTTTGGGGGGAAATGGTGCTCATGGATAGCTCATTGTATTTCTTCGGTGCGTTTTTTGGTTTTGGTGAATGGCACTCCTACCAGTTTTTTTAGTAGTTCCCCTAGCTTAAGACAATGAGACCATTTGTCTCCTTTTTTGTTTGTCATTGTGATGAAGGCTTTGAGTAGGATGATTTCTACAACAACAGGTGTGGGTCTGTTGACCGGCTTTTCTATTGGAGGGATTGATATCTCTCTTTATTTATTCAATATTCACTTTATTCATTTAATTAATATTCAATTCACAATTACAAACTAAAGGGAAGGGCTTCTATTAAAATTCTTATCTAAATTCACAATATTAGATATTAATTAGATATATCTTTAGTTCATATATAACAAATAAATATCCAATGTCACATATACATGTGTTTCTTCCATAACGTCTCTGAGGTCAATGTTTCTTGGCTAGTTGGAAAATGATGTATTTCTCTAAAGGTTGTAGAGCTACCCTTATTAAGAGCACACTTTCCAACTTGCCCACGTGATTCATGTCCCTTTTTACTTTCCATGCAGGTGTTACAAACTGTGTTTATAAGATCCGACAAAATTTCTTATGGGGTGGGCTAGGCGAAGAATTCAAATTTCAATATGATAAGTCGGTCCAAGGTTTGCTCTTCGATCGTTGAAAGGGGTTTGGGAGTATAGAACTAGCTGATGTTCAATCATGCTCTCTTAGAAAAATGGCTATGGCATTATGGGCATGAGATGAAGGCTTGGTAGAGAGTTATGGTGGACTTCAAATTTGGTAATTCGTGAGGTGGGTGGTGTTCTAAGGAGCCGACTGCTAGTAGCATGAGAGGACGTTTGTGGACTGCTGGTAGCACTCAGAGTGTCGCTATGTGAAAGATGGTGTCTTCTTGCCTCTTGTGATGTCTTTGGAAGGAAATGAATGATAGAAGTTTTGAAGACCACGAGAGGACGTTGGAGGAGCTTATATCTTTTTTCTTCTATACACTTTATCTTTGGACGATGACATTTGTATCCCCTTTAGTGCTTAATTTTCATGATTTCCTTATTTTCTTTTTTCCTTCTAGCTAAGTGTTTTCTCTTGTATACTTATTGTGTACCTAGAGCTGCCTTAAGCTTTTAATATACGGCTTGATTACTTATAAAAAAAGAGTAAAGATTTAAATTAAAGAGTTTGTTCATAGTTTTGAATAGTTTTTTTTTTTTTCCAAAATGTGATAAAACTCCATATCCCCTATTTTATTTAAAGAACAATTTGAACAATGAGGAGCATTTTAAAAAGTTATTCACATTCTTTTAAATGACAAGAGTTGTTAAGTAAAGGATATTATTCTCAAAGCAAGCTTATTTTTAAAGGTACAAGGATAGGCTCACAAGCACACACTGTATAACCTTACTTACTAAGCTATGGACTTACCTATTCCACCTATTTATGGAAAGTGCAGTGTACATGGCAAAGAAAAGGAAATGCTCAAGGAAAAATAATGTTCAAGGAAGGACCAAGTGGTCCATGTGGTACAACAAAGCAAAAGAAGTAGAAGGCTCGGAGACTTAAGCTTTTAGGATAATTGTTGGACTCTCCGGTGTAAGACATGTACTACTTGGATTTGTGGCTCCTATCTTGTAGAGAAAAATGATATGGCATGTGTCATATTAAGGTATAGACTTTATGACACTTATGTTAAATAAAATGGTGTTATGATTCATGACGTTGTAGTACCATGGTACTTTTAAAGGTGAGTTTGTGGTTTCATGAGTTATTGTGTCTTCCTGTTTATAGTGCTCTAGTACTTCTATATTTGGTGGTGTGATCATATAAAAAAAAAAAATCCATCGCAATCTCTCCCAATTGCTCTAGCTCCCTTAAAAGCACGTCAATATGCTACAATACTACTTCCATCCCATATTGTTGGCCCTATATATAAAATCCAACTTTCCAAGGTTAGACATCATTTAATGCATTTTGTTTCAAAGTAAACAGGAGGGAAAGAGGGATGAAGTTAGTTTGAGATCCCGATCTAATCTAGTTACACTAGGGGAGAAGATGCAATTTGCCAGTCCTGGACATGATGCTGGTTTAGGATGGAACACATGACAACAAAGGAATCGCTTTCTACAATGATTTAATGCATTGTCTTTCCACCCAAATCATCATATTTTTTTGTTTTATGCCCCGTAATTCTTCCTCAGCCAGGCTGGGCAGAATAGCAGAGCTATATATTTTTAAAACTATCCTGCTTAATCTAAACTCAGATGAAGAAATGAAAAGAATGGTATTAATTTTTCAAACAAAAGAAAAAAATGAGGAAAGTCTTAAAATTATGTCCATTTACTTTTTAAAGTGGACAATATTTTGAGATATTCAAATAAAATAGAGGACCAGCAACATGGGACGGAAGAAGTATTTTTTAAAATTGTTAGAAATAGTTTACCAGTATTCCCATGTCATATCCCTCAATCGGGCTTCAAGCTTCTGGAAAAGGGAAGTTCTCTCAAAATCTTGCTTGTTATGAGTTGGTTCAATGAAATTTGCTTCCAATACACCTAAAATAACATTATTGATCATTAGGCACCTCAAAACTCCAATCTTAAACATAATCAACCTCCAAACAACAGGAAAGAAAAAAAATATTGATATAGAGAGGGCTCTTGCAGCCTTTACCAACAACCCCTCTACCCCGACTATCTTGATAGCTCACAACCTGCCAAAATGGCTGCAAGAAAAGAGAGAAAGGAAAATATTTAAGTGCACCATTGCAACTAGAAAATATAGCATGGTAAGGGATTTTTTTGGGAGGACAGAAAGTGAACATTCATATGACAAAAGTATGAAACAGCTACACACTTGGATATTGGGAGGAGGACAGAAAGTTGAACATTCTCACAACAAAAGCATGAAACAGCTAGACACATACACTATCTAATTACGACAATAATCAGTAGAACGTCACCATGATCACAACAACAACAACAGCCAATGTCTTTCTGCCAAATAGCATCTCCTCTCAACAAGGACATAGGGTGTACTCAAAGGTTCAATCCTGAATGAGTGCCGGAGTTTCATTTGCCTATCTTATTAATACTAACAATAATAATAATAATAATGAGAGAGCATTCCAAATTTTTCCACTCCCTCCACCCCTTCAGTCTCCCTTGCCGGTGACCATCTCGGAGGTTGGGGAATCTTCGGAGAGGAGAGATTTGCTTGGGGATGGGGATGTTGACGGCTACTCTGAGGTTGTGGTTAGTACGATGGCAATCGCTCTTGCTCTGGGGATTTCTTTTGGGAGAAATGAGAAGAGGTTTTTGGATTTGTTGAGTATAATTGAAGAGGGACAACATCAGGAGGATGAGGGATCTGTTTTGAAACCGAAGGGGTGGAGAGAGCAGAAAAATTTGGAATGCTCTCTCAATTTTGATGTTAGAGGCATTGGGTCTAACCGGGGTAAAAACAGGGCATGTTTGCGGGTTTAGAATTGCTTTGTAGTGGTTAGGTTTCTTTTGTGGGTGTCTTGGGTTATTTTTTTGTTGGATTTTTCTTTTTTTGGAGGTCCTTGTGTATAGTACCTGTGTGCGTGCGGACCCTTTTCGCTTTTTAATTATATTTGCTTCTTACTAATCAAAAAATAATGATGATGATGACAACAATGACAATGATAATGATAGTAACAAAAACAACAACAATAATGTAAATAGTCAATAACATTTTTCTGAAGTCACATATAACCAATTGATAGGAATTTTCATATCATAACAGTTTCACTATTGCATTAACAAAGCAAGACACTAATGGAAAGTGGAACTCATTTTCTTAAAAGGTAACTACCCGAATTAGACGGTTCTTATGGTAGACATTGAATCCGTGGAAACCCACACGTGGAGCTTCTTTAAGAAATCCAATTGTAGTTATAACTTGACCCTGCACAATCACACAATAGAGATGCAATGTAAATGATACCACTGCATATGTCAACCACCAAAAAGTGACAGCCAATATGAAAGTGCATCACATGTAGGTCAATGCATGCATACACCAAATTTAAAATTAGAAAAAAAAAAAATGGAGAGAAGAAAGGTCAATTTTCCATAGGGGTTTGTGTGTCCCGTTCGCCTAAAGTAAAAAAACTATAAACAAGCAGGTCATTTTGAAGCCCCAGAGATTCGGCCTCAACTCCCACTCCACCAGACGGACTCATAGTTTTCTAGGACCCAATTTCTCCCTAAAAAAGTCAAATTACAAATTCTTTTCCTCTCTTCATTAGCAACCCCCTTCCCTGTTCTCTTCCTCTGCAACTAACAGAGAGAGAGAGAGAGAGAGAGACGTCATGTTTGGATGTGAGAGAACCCAATTTAGAAAGAGCAGGAGGCGTGCTTGTGGCACAAGGTGGCCATCGTCAAGGGGCGGCGGAGCAACACTTGGGCTGGTGGCTCATGGGTCTGTCACCCGTGAGCTCAAGAACCACCCAATTTGATCTCATGTGATTTTCTCGGTATCCAAACAGGAAGAGCTTGATCTGTAGGTAAGGCTTGATCAGTTGGCGATGGATTGTTTCAGTAGGAGCTGGCTGAGAAGGGGTTAGAAATTGGAGAAGAAGAAGCTTTGATTCCTTGTTATTTGGTCCAAGAATTACTCAATGCTTGTAGTTTTTGATTCTGGGTTTGTGGTATTTTGCTTTAAGCAGAGAAAAAAATAATTGTCTGGCACTTCCAGAAAATAATTAAAAAACAATAAAAAATGAGATTTAAAGAAAATAGAGAATGAGATAGATAATCTGTTGGAGTTTGTATTGAAAAAATGGTAGGTAAAATAGATAAAGGGATTTTTGGTTAGCTAAAATAACTAGTGTTGCAGTAGATGCTCTAAGAAACTGTTCAAACCAACAGCCAAGCCAGGGAAAAGAATAGCTCATCCAGTTCTGTTAGACCATTGGTAGAAGCAGTTGATGAGGATACCATGAACATTGTCTGGCACTTGACAAGAGATACGATCTCAACATATAAAATCCACAAAACTCAACATTTTGAATGAAGACCAAGAGAGTAAGCAGATAAGAAAGGAGTTGACAAAAATTTAACACAACCTCCACACAATGAGGTCTGTACAAGATGCATTCTGGAAATTTGAGATCATTGGCAATATTATGAAGCTGAACAACTCGCCCACGCAATCTAATGTTGAAACTTTCAGGTACTCGCAAGTACAAGATGGACAGGTATACCTGTGGAACATCAGGAAACTATACTAAGCAAAACTTGATTTCTTGTACATCTGATTCAGGTATATAACTTTTGTAATAGGCTTACACGGAGAGAATACTGGAATTGGTTGGCATAGTGCTGTTCATTTATTGTCTTCCAAGCAGGGACTGTGCCAATTTTCTTGGTCTCCCCACTAACACGAATATCCTGCAACCACCAAGTCAAAGGATGCCCCCTCATCAGAAAAGATGCTAAGGAAGTCGGGGGTACCAACAAAAAAGGAAAAAGAAATATCAACCTCAGGATCTGACTCAAAGTCAAGTTCCACATGCCCATCCTCATTGAACCATAAATTGTAGATAATAACCTTTGTGCCATGAGCCCCAATGTCATCAAACTGCCATCAAAGTGAGGTACAAGTGAATAAAGCTTGAAAAGGACTAGGAAAACTGCAGAAACATCTATGCAATTGCTTTCTTCTACATTCTGTGACAAGTGGGAAAATTTGGTAATTGAACAACTTCATAGAAGGAGCCCCATCTTCTTAGACAAGAATTATATTTTAGTAAAATTTAGGGAAAAGTACATATACCCCCTCAAAGTACCACCCCATTGTCAATATCTTCTCAAACTATCAATTGTGTCAATGTCCCCCCCCAAA
>FXXK01000156.1:38141-151732 GCA_900184695.1 Betula pendula
TTTTTTTAAGATTTTTTAGTTTTTTTATAATTTTTAAGAATTTTTATAATTTTATGAAGGATATTTTTGTTATTGGGGAACATGAAATTTTTGGTAGTTTAGAGGGCATTGACACAATTGGTAGTTTGGGGGGGCATTGACAATGGAGTGATAATTTAAGGAAGTATGTGTATTTTTCCCTAAAATTTATTATTATGGCCAAAGAACTTAGGGTCAAACTGTGCTTCATCCAATAAGAATTGGGTGGAGGGAGATCAAGACTCCCTAGGTGTGCATAAAACTTGATGAAAAAAATTAATACTAAAACAAAAAAAGTAGAATTCACAATTATGAATTCATTACATGGTTCAGAGCAAAACACTGTAATCTACCAAATTAAACTCTAAAATATTTACATTTTATATATCAATTAGTAGTAGCATACAGATGAAGTGCGGAAAAGAGCAAGTTGCAATAGAAGAAAGAAAACTTTGAATGAGCTTACTTGCTTTAAAAGCTCTGGTTCTGTCAAAAATGGAGACCACTGCAACAGCATGGAAAGGTTAGAAATAAAATGTTCTTTACCATGTAATACTTCCAGTGTGCCAGTTGATGTATTAAATTCATAATCCACCTGCAATCAACATGGTGGGTTACAAAGTAAGAGAAACCACAGCAGAGATAGGATAATAGAACAAGCTGCACCATAACAATCCATAAAACCAAAAACCACACAATAATTTTTTTTTGATAAGCAAGAATTTATTAAAAAGCGTAAGGCGCCCCTAAGTACACCAACAATATACACAAGAGGCTCCAAACGAGCAAGAAGCCTAAGCCCTCAAACAAAAGCCCACAACACAGCAAAACCCTCAAACCTTGCCTTTCCCCTGCCAAATGGATGCACTCTTAACATCGTAGTTAATGAAAGATTCTAAATTTAGAAACTCCCTTCTACCCTTAACCTTATGAGGGGTAGCCTATAAGGTGACGTCCAACCTCTCACTAGGCTCCTCTATCGAATTCCAGTCCAACAATAATTGACACCTACCAAGACTTTGAGATCTAATATTTACTAGCATGCAACAGGATACTCTTCCCGGCCAATCATGTGTTGAAAGATAACCTCATTCCATTGTGAAAATCAAGTACTCATATTGTGTTACCTGAATAAACTTATGGCATTCTAAGGCACATTGCATAAACGCACATCATATTAACACATTTATTGCTCATACACCCATTTGTATGGGGCACAAATGGAGAAGGTTTAAAGGAATGGGAGGTTTGGCAGGGTGTCCCTCCGTAGTTGTAAAACAAAAACCCAACTAAAATCTTATTATAGAGCAATGAAACTCACCATGGGAACTACTATTCTGTCATGGCCTGTTTGTGTCAAAAATGTGTAAGAGAGGAGACCAATGCTTTGAGTCAATGTCCTGATTATGGAATACACTAATATTAGATGACAAGAAGTTCGAACTGCCAGCAACATTAATAATAAATCTATATCATATATAAATATTGTGACTTTTGGCATGTAAATAATATTTCGCTCATCATTTTTCAAGAGGGTATAAAAATGGAGAATATACAGTTTGAATTACATGGAAAAGTAAAGAAACAAAAAATGCAAGAGATCTGAAAGTCAGAGAATCGTTGAATGTGTGAAAAATAAGATGGACCCCAAGGGCCTAAAAGAATTATATCTTCTCTGAAGGTGAAATTTTCTGAATAATCTAGAGTTAAAAGAGTACCACTGTTTTGTGTGCTTGAGAAACTTCTGATTCTTTCCTTCATTGTTTCCAAAAAAAATACAGGAAAAAAATGAAAAGGATTAATCTTATCTCACATTTAACATGGTACTAAAGCGAAAATTCCGTGGATTTTCTGGCACACAGTTGCAATTTTGAACTTCACCTTAGTGTGTCCACTCGTTAATCACTTAAAAGATGGAATAAAAAAATCTAACCCATACAGGCCACAGGTTTCTAATAATCATTTGATCAATTAAATGCATTTCCGTTCATTAAAACTAGAGTATGGTGAGAGAGAGACCTGAAGAAACATTTCAGGAAAATTGCTTTATTTATCACATAATATTCCCTTATAAAGGTTTCATGGGAAATAAGAGATAAAAAAAAAAAAACCTCTAAACATAAGAATCTGGTTTATATTTTCAAGTATGTATGCATATGTATATATACATATGCATTTGTGTGTTTATAAGCGTTGTAGTTTGTATGAACGGTTTAGACAAAAAAAGTGGAGGCACATTACTATGTTGTGTTGTTGTAGTTACATAGCCTACCACACATCTTATTATATTGGTTTAGAGAAATATTACAATGACAAAAATATCCCCAAACCCTAATAACTCTTCTAACAATAAGTAAGGCAATATGGCTCATATCCGGGTCACCATGAAGTGCAAAAAGTTTAATGCATAATGTTGAAAAGAGTCACTTTCAAATAGAAACCTGTTACTCAGGTGGCGGCTGAAAAAAACCCCCTAAACATAAAAATCTGGTTTTATATTTTCAAGTATGCATGCATGTTTGTGTGTGTTTATAAGTAAGACAATATGGCTCATATCCGGGACACCATGAAGTCACTAAACACAAAAAGTTCAATGCATAATGTTGAAAAGAGTCACTTTCGAATTGAAACCTGTTACTCAGGTGGCGGCTGAAGACAATAACATCTGCGCCAAGTCTCATCGTACTAGTCTTGAAGCCATTTCCATCTGGAAGGCTACAAGTAAACCAATAAATATGAAAGAAGATAATCACAAGAAACTGTAGAGTGATTGCTACTATTCATACATTGTCCAATTGCTGATTTAGATTTCTTGTCTGAAAACCCAAAACTCATACAACGCCTCATTGCTACAGGATCCATTCCACCACCATCATCTAATGACAAGTAAACAGAATTATATACCGAAGAGTTAGCAAAAATATTCCAGTATAGAATTTACTGTGAGGACTACCAGATCACAGTAACAATCATATTCTGATTGATAAATTTTTTTTCAAATACATGATACCTTGGATTAACAATGCTGGACTACCATCCTTTGGATTTGTGGTTTTATCTACACGGACAAAAGTGGCTCCATTTTGGATCTATCCAATTTAAGAAAAGAAGGAAAAACAGTCAAATGCATAACAGGATATGATAGTTTGAGAAATAAAGCAAAACCATAATCACACAACAGACAATTAATATATAGAGCATATACAATCCAGCAACAGCCATAACAAATACCATTGTATGTGATAAAAATTAACATAACTGAAAGATCTTGTCTTTCAATGTAGCAGTGTTTACTTTTATAATAAAATATCATACAAAACATCAAAGAGGTGGAATTTTAACTGGCCAAGGAAACGCTTAAGCAGAAGACCTTAGAGGCTTCCATACCCCCACACCTCTACAAGTAACCAAAATAGGTATTATGCATGGCATTAGCGTAGTTTAATAATAGGAAGATTTTTACGTCTTCTAAATAGTCCCATCATATTTCAGCCCCATCGGCAGCATTGCTAAATCAAAGATAAACCTTGTTCACTCTGATTTTCCACTGCCTCAATTTTTTTCACGGCTTTTCACATAGATGTCCAAGGCACATACTCAGCAAAATAAATGTCACACAAAGATGTACCTAACAAAAACCAGAAATAAATAATCTACTAAGGTTCTTTTATTTTTTGTTTTTTAAAAAGAAATAAAAAAAAAGCAGAAGCTTAAGAAAGTAATTGTCTCAACCTAAAAGTCTGAGAATCATATGACCAAAACACCATCCAAAAGAAAATCAAAGTACATTTTTATCATTCAAAAAATTTGCAACATTAGAAGGCTTACACACCCCAGCACCACAGGGAACAAAACCAACAATATAAAGTACGCAAATTCAAGTTAAAAAGTTCACCTCATCAACTGCATTGTCAAGCAGTTCTGCTACAGCTGCAAACATGAAGCAACCAGAAAAAAGGGCAGTAATGCAAGGTGCCATAAATCCAGCAAACATAGATATAAGCACAATTACTGAAACAAACAAAATTCATTAGCTGCACACACCGCCAAAGGCCCACTTATGTGAAGTGGCATTTGAATGAAGGAACAACGGGTGGACATATAGATAGTTTTGGCCATCTGTATTTGAAAAAAAAAAAGCATAAAATGTAAGAGAATAATATACCAAGCTTTCATAAACACTGATGAAGATGTTACTGTGCACAGCGCATGAGGCTTTATCACAATCATCCTATGGAAAAGCCCGAGCTACAAAATATCTAAAACCAGAACATTCATATAAAGCTGCATTACAACCACAGCTTTTCAGTGGTCCACTAACAGTTTATTAGGACCCAATGATGAGATGGCATACAATTTTAAAGACCAAAAATCAGCAATACACCACATGCATGTCCAGCAAACATTAATATGTTATAGTTGACAGGAGATTACTTTCAAGTGAGACTTTAGAACCAAGCCCATCATCGTAGTTCCCAGCTTTCCAGAATTGCCTACGAAGTGGTGCAGGACACGTAGGTGATGTGGAGGGAAGACTTGTATCATCCACTGGAGACTGCCCTCGATCCAATATTCTAGAGCTAATTTTACCGGTACTTAAAGCATTTGAGCTTCTATTTTCTTCAGATTCTTGCCTTCTACATTGGGTTTCAGATTTTTGGCGCTTCACTAGTTGAACCTTATTCTCTTTCTGTTGTATTCTGCCACCAACAATACCAGGCTCCAACTTAACAGCTCTCACATCAAGATGTCCACATTCATCATCACTAGATAAGTCCACAATGTCTATAAAGCTCATCTTGAGCACTGTAAATTCACATAACTGGTTACACTCAGCAAGTAAAGAAAACAAAGCTTCAACAGGCATGCAAGATATAAAGATCAATCACCTAAGAGACCAATGGGACAGTACGCCTCAACAACTAACATGATATCATTTGCAAATAACATATTGATGCAAGACAAAAATTATAGAGCTCTACTACCATATTCGATGTAGGATCTATAGGGATTCAACACTAGATTGGATTTCTTGATGGGTTCTTGATCTTTCCTGAATGGGTTTGATGTTTAAGGAATTAAGGAATGATTATGTTGTAAAGAGATTGAATTCTTATCAACATTGATGATAGGAATTCACTTGTGATTCCTCCACCAGATCTCACAATAGTGTTGAATCTATGTATATCCTCAGCCAGATCAACATACTTTATATGATTTTTTTTCCTTCAAAATCCATACTATGCTTCTGCCGATAAAAATCAAATAGAAATATTTACTTATTCTACATAATTTTTCAACGTTAGCTTAGGTTAAACCGCCCTAGTAAGAAAACAGATTTCATGGTGATCTCTCTATCATAAAACCAAATTGAACACTATGGATAAATGATAAGAAAAAAAAAGTTTTTTCACTAATAAATGCAACACCATTCACCATGCAAATATAAATAAAAAAATACTTTCAATTCACTTAACCAGTTCAAGCAAAATTTTAAAAATATCCACATTAATAATCCATAGATCTATTTGAACAATTTGAACCTATAAATAATTTTTTCTAATCGAGCGTTATCCTATCACAACTCAGAGAAGCATTAACCACATTTGCGCTATATTCAAAAAGAGCTAATCATTGTCATAACTACCTAAAGTCACTGATATCACGCAGTTTCACCTAAGTCAAAATCAATGTGAAACTTAACAATACATGCCCAAGCCCGATTTCACAATCCGCCCATCCAAAGTCAGATTTAACACAGTAATTTCAAAATCCGAGGTATCACAATCTCTTCCACTTAAACCCCTAACATCCACAATAAGATGTGTTGCCCTATATTCCTCCAATGGTATATGGAGTTACTAAGATTGCGATGTGTTGTAACTTATCAAAAAAAAAAGATTGCGATGTGTTGTAGTTGCATGAAAGGTTAAGAGAAAATCTGGAGGTTCGTTATTGTTACCTAGCCTACCTCACATCTAAATATATAGGTTTTGAGAAATATAAAAATGACCAAAATACTCCTCCTAACACTCTTCTAACACTCTCCCTCAGGCTGGAGCATATATATCATATAAGCCAGCTTGGAAGAAACAAGCAAATGAAAAACAACTTTAATACTCCCTCTCAAGCTGGAACAACTTGGGAGCACACAATAGAAAGACAGACTTACAAAAAAAAACATGAAGAAAATGTGCTAAACCAAATATAAACCAGCCGAAATTCCATAAAAAGCCAACACCAAACAAAACTTCACCAAAAACTTCAACGTCGGTCAAAAACTTGTCAGAAAACTACAACATGTGGTTGGATCTCGACAGAAAACACCACGGCTGGTCGAATCTCACCGAAAAACACCAAGGCGGGTCAGATCGACAACCAACTACGATGATCAAGATTCTAGTGACCAATACCACCAAAAACCAACGATGATCATGATTGATTGATGATCAATACTACCAACAACCAATAACGTCATTTGATTGATGATCGATACAACTGACAACGGTCAACCAACAACAATGTTGGATTGATCATCAATACAACCAAAAACAGAAATCCAACAACGGCCAACCAACTACAATGACAACTTGTAAACACTATTCTAGTACTCCCCCTAAGTAACAAACCCGATGGTGGCTCCTTGAAGCCCAATCGAGCGATAAACCACCTGAACCGATTAAGAAACAGCTTGAACAGGCCAAAAAACAATTGAAACGGCTGAAAAACTATCTGAACAAGTCAAGAAATAGCAAGAACCGACCAAAGAATGTACTAAACCAGTCTGAATATGCTCTAAAAGAAAAAAAACCATTGAACCAATCTGAATATACTCTGAACCAGAAAGAAAACCAATGAGCCAATTGACAAAGACATTGAACTGAACAAGAAAGGTGTTGTACTGGTCTCGAACTACACTGAACCGGATAAAACACCATTCAACCAGTCGTGAAACTCACTAAACCGGTAAAGAAATGCACTGAAGCAGCTAAAAATCAAGGATAATCGGAATGAACCGAATGAGAAACAATGCAAACCTCCTGAACCAACTGAAAACCATTGAGGAACACTGAGAACAAACTTGGTAAAAAAACACAGAAGACCGACCAAAACCGGCTGAAGAACACCTAAAATTAAACTAAACAGAAGTAATTCTTATCCTCAATAAGGATATCCTTATTCCGGATAAGGAATAGAGAGCACCAAAACCCAAACAAGGGTCCTCGTCTCCAACAACTTGCTGAAAACTTGCTGACAACGATCAGACCTTGTCGGACACGATCAGAACTCACTGGCAACACCACCTACGATCGCCACAAAACCAACGACAACCACAAAGCAAGACAACCCAACCTACCACCAACGTACAAGGCCACTACAACGCTCACCGGCCACCGTTGACATCACCGACCACCACGAAACACCGAGATTCTATCGAGAATAGCCAAAAAAAGCCGTCAAGCAACCAAAACCAACACCCTGAGTATATGGGTTGGGGGTTGGGCTGAACTTTAAACGATAGAATTTTTTTTCCAAATATGCTAGACGTCCAACCCCATGGTCCCCCCCCCCCATCCAACTCTTGCAAATCATGTGGGTCCTACAAGAGTTGGACCGGTGGAGGATCATGGGGTTGGAAAAGAATCATTTCTCTTTTATTTTTTTACTGGACTTTCCGGTCACCATGAACAACTCTTTTAGTGCTTTATCAAAGCACTGCCTGTGTGGGCTCTAGCAGTGCTGCCACCAAAGGGAGACTCACCAAGACGTGAAGTTCAACCAAAAAGAGAAAAACCAAGACTACAAACAAGGGGTTTAGACCTAGATCCTAAACACCCTCTGATACCATGTTGTAGTTCNGTATGAAAGGTTTAGAGAAAAGGTGAAGGCTTGTTACTATTACGTAGCCTACCTCACACATCTGATTATATAAGTTTTGAGAAATATAAAATAATCAAAATACTCTTTTACTCTAAACCCTAACACTCTTCTAACACTAATGTACTATTTATTTATTTTTATTTTTTTTTTGATAAGAACACTAATGTACTATTTATCACGATCCAAATCCGAAATGGGTATGATATTGACTATACCTATAACATTCCAAGAAAACCTATAAAAAAATTCTTCACCATAAGCAAGAACTCTAACAACCATAGTGAATCTCAATCATAAGGAGAGCTTGTCTCTCTTTCGCCCTCACTTGTGAGTTCCCCACCACCCCCTTTTCTCTTCATTGTCTCTGCTGAGAGACATCTGGGGACTCTTCCCTTCCTCCCCCTTCTCATTTCCTTTTATGCATTTGTTCTTCTCTTTCTTCTTCTCTCTTTTCATTTTCTTTTGTTTGCAACTTGGAAGTCAGATCTATTGTGCTTCGCTCCTCTACACCGCCCTCACACCATCATGTCATCTTCTCCAGCCTTCTCCGCCACCGCGCGTGCACACCACGCATCGTTCCAAAGCGCGTGTGGTGCACGCGCCACTGCATCTACTACTCCCTTTTGGTCCACATGTCTGGTCTTTGACTTCCCACTCTCTCCCACATTAGAACTCTATAGTTGGTACCTATGTTTTTCCTGTGGAGAACTCCATATCTGGTTCCAATTCCTTTTTAGATGTCCACCAAGCCTTCTTTGCAGGGTACCCAAGATGGTGCCTTGGGACGGAGGCTTCAATCTAATCACCAACAGTGTTCCTTTTTCTGCTATGGTTCTCATTTCGATGTGTAGCTGCAATGGTTACTATCAAGGTTGTTCCTCCTCCGGTTCGCCTTTCCAAACCTGCTTCATTGGCAGCCAAATTTCCTTGCGTTTGTGTCAAGAATCTATAAGGACGAGCCATTCATTGGCCTATTCCCTTTTGGTTTAAGTTTTTCAGCACAGTTTTGGTTGTATTGGGGCTTATTCTTGAGCTGCCTATCCCTTTTTATGTGTGTTTATTTATTGTAATCTTCCCCATTCCTTTCCCTTTTTTTTTTTGATAAATAAGAGAAAATATATTAAAAACGCAAAAACGTAGCCCTGACACACAGGAAGTATACAATAGGACCACTTAAGAAGTGGAAGAGAAATGTACAATTATTAAAGTTTATCACTAAAGGAGCTAGATAAGCAGCTGTCCAAGAATAAAGAGAGTGAAAAAAGAAAAATTTGAGCTCCTCAATCGATCTTTTTTGGTCCTCGAAATTTCGATCATTTCGTTCCCTCCAAAGACATCATATCAGGCAAGAAGGCACCATTTTTCACACAACCGCACTCTGGGAGTGACCACCAGTCCACCAGCATGCGAACAAATCAATCACTCGAAGAGACATAACCCAGGATAACCCAAAACGGCTAAAAATGGTATTCCATACAGCATTAGCAACTTCACAATGAAGAAGCAGATAATCCACAAACTCCCCATGCCTTTTACACATACAGCATCTGTCAATCACTATGACATGTCTTCTTCTAAGGTTGTCCATAGTAAGAATCTTCCCAAGAGCCGCTGCCCAAACAAAAAAAAAAGCCACTTTAACAGGAGCTTTGGTCTTCCAAATACTCTTCCAAGGAAAGGGATGAACATCGTTATAAGCAAGAACCCTATAAAAGGATCTAACATCAAATTTCTCCTTTCGGAAGGGAATTCACCAAAGCTTGTTTTCTCCCTCCCTTCTCCCACGGAATGAATATAAAAGAGTGAAGAAAGAAGCCACGGTGACCAACTCCCAATCATGAGCCACACAAATGAAATTTACATCCCATTGAACGGAACCACTAGAAAGGTCCATGTGATCTACCACAAAAGCATTCTCCTCACAAGTTATATCAAATAAGACCGGGAATGCCACTTTAAGGGGCAAATCTCCGCACCACACATCATCCCAAAATCTAATCTTGGACCCATCTCCCAACTCAAATCTTGTGTGACTATAGAGCAAACTCCACCCCCTCCTAATATTCTTCCATAACCCCACACCATGCGGTCCAATGGGAGCAAGAGAGCACCACCCACCCCCCCTCACTACCAAATTTAGCATCCACAACAATTCTCCACCAAGCCTCTCTCTCATGCGCATAATGCCACAACCACTTCCCTAAAAGGGCCCTGTTGAAGGTCCTCAAGTTCCGAATCTCCAACCCTCCCTCAGAAAAAGGAGAGCAAGCCTTGGACCAATTAACCAAACGAAATTTGAATTCATTACCTAAACCACCCCATAAAAAATCATGATATAGCTTCTCAATACGATTAGCAACACTGGCAGGGATGAGGAACAAAGACATCAGGTAAGTGGGTAAATTGTAGAGTGCTCTTGATAAGGGTAATTTCTACACCCTTTAGACAAGTACATCCATTTCCAACTAGCCAATCGACGCTCAATCTTCTCAACAACCCCATTCCAAATAGGCTTGGCCTTAAAGCAAGCCCCAAGCGGACCTTTCCCTTGAATTGCTTAGAAACAAAAAAAAAAAAAAAAAAAGAAATCTCAATTATAACAATCGATCTTCCAATGAAAATCAAATAAAACATATACTATTTCCATAATTTCCAACACATCCATAAAATATCACAAAATAAATAATCATTCGTCCAGAAAACACTATTAGACAAAATCACTATAACTATACATTACAAGGTCAATGGCAAATAACCAACGCCATATTCCAAATATTAAATTTTACTTCTTAGTAACATTCAGAAAATATATATACACCTATCATAACATTTTCTGTAAGCAATAAAATCACATCACCTTTTCAAAACATCATCCCAAAGCAATAACAATCATTGTCCCCTTACTCAAACCAAAACTTTGGATTGTGAAGGTGTTGTATTAAATTTGACTCTGGATTAATGGATTGAAAATGAATTGCATGAACATGCAATAAATAAGATATTAGTTATTTACTAGGCAAAACTGGCCTACATATCCATAGAGCTCCAATAGTGACTAATCATTTTGGAATACAATAAAGATATGACAAGTGCTTCTCTGAGTCGGGACACATCATATCATAGTTTATTTCAAATTATAAGTGTTTAAATATGCCCCTAAAGACCTTTGATATCATATCAAAACCCACGTTTATTGAGATGGATTTTTATAGGTAGAAAAAGAGCTACTTCCCATTATGTAACCGCCCGCTATTGACACAATATATATATATATACAATTCAACTAACTTACCACTACTTCTCAACATTTTTATGAGAAATAAATACAAGCCTGATTAGAAGTTTTCTCTCCTACTTCATTTAACATCCCCTGCATCCCACCTCACTCAAACTCTCATATGGAAAACATTTCTCATTTACGTTATGTTACTTTTAACGTAAAATACTATATTTTCGTATTTTCTTATATTTAGTGCAACTGAAAAGTTTTTATAGTCCACAAAAAATTATATTCAAAAAGCACAAAAAACAGTTCACACTTTGCTGAATATAAGCTATTTTCTAGACCAAGCCTCTACCTCCTAGGCACCTATCCCCTAAATTCTTTGTACTATCACCACCACTCTTTTGCATCGCCTACCGCCATCAACATCTCCTCTGTCTCTTTCCTCTATTGCCGCCACAATTATCTCTCCTTTGCCTTCCCTCAACCCATTAATCCATGTCGCAATGACCATCTCCCTACTTCGCCTTTCCCTGATCCGCTAATCCATGCTGCCATCACTGTCTACCTCTCTCTCACTCCTCCCACCCAACCACCATTACCCACCAACTTTTTACAAGTTTTTGTTGAGGTTAACATAAAGATTTTTGGTATGGTCAAATAATAGAGGGTTAGTTTGTTAAAGTTTGAGAACTATTTCAGGTTTTGGGTTTCGAAAAATGTAAAAATTGAGAATTGTTTTGCTAGGGGCCTTATTTGAGGAGTGTTATGGTGCGTTTGGGACTGCAATTTCGTAAATAAAAAATGCGATTTCAAATCAAGTCATAAAAAATGGATCATTTGAGAATTGCGTGTTTAAAAAATTGTGATTTGAAAACGCAGAAAATTTGCATTTTCAAATCGTAGGTAAATTGATTTTTTTTTTAAAACGCATATTTTAAAGGTTAAATTGCGATTTTAAAAGTCAAACTGCGATTTTGTTAAACATTTAACTGTATTTTCAAAAATCACATTTTCTAATTGCACATTTTAAAATCGGTATTTTTAAAATCGCACTTTTTGAAATCGTAATCCCAAACGAACCCTTATTGAAAAACAAAAAACTAAAGAATCTTTCCACCGAATTTTTTTTAAAAAAAAAACAAAACAAAACAAAAACAAAAACAAAAACCAATTCAAGTAAAACTATACAATGGTGGCCACACTAGATGGTCCTGGCGGCCAATGCCTAGCTGCCAAATGGTTATGCAGCCAAACAACCATGGAAACCAAAAGGCCGCCAAATGGTCCTAGTAGTCAGCGCAAGGCCTCTAGACAATCCTGGCAAACGCCAAACGGTCCTAGCAGCTAGAGCAGGGCCACCAAACAATTCTGACAACCATCGTAAGGCTGCCAAACGATCCTAGCAACCATTGCGCGGCCACCAGACCTGTCCGACAGCCCCACGGTGGCCACAAGATAAGACATATTAAGAGCATTCACAGCATTTTTCTTAAAACCCATTTCATTTCCTAGATATAGGAAAAATTTCAATAAAACCATAAAAAATGACTGGCAGCACCTTCCTATTGATTCCCTAAACATTGAGTTTCTTACGGTTAAACTCAATGCATAGGAAAGCTCCTAGGCTTCCTATCTATTGTTTTAATACAAAATATATTTATCCTCTCTCACTCCTCTTTTTATCATTTCATTGGGGACTGTGTTAGAATTTTGTAAAAAAATAATGGTGACTAGGAAACTTAATTTTATAAAAAAATAATATTTTAATGGTATATAAAAAAAAATAAGAAAAGCCATTGTGGAATGTATTTGGATAAAAAAAAAAAACTATATTCCCTAAATTTAAAAAAAAATAAAAAACTGTTGTGAATGCTTTATCATGGGTTTGTTCCCTAAATTCAGAATTTTGAAACACAAATCCAAATATTTTGAAGGGTTCTGACCAAAAATCAGAAAATAAATACTTGTCAAAAATATTTTCTCTTAAATAAAATATTTTTCCTCAAAACCATCGAAGCTTAATTTATTTCACTTTCCATCACTTCAATTCAAACACACTTACATGGTAGTTTATGTTGTAAGATTCTCAATAACACTGCACAATGGCGTCGCTAAGATCAGCAGACAGTGAGCAAAATGGCGTTAACTTGAGCTTCCACTATCACCCAAGGCAGCTTCATGCCATATCGCTTCATTGGACACCGATAAATCCAAAGCAACAACAGTAAAACGCAGAAATAGAAAGACGACGCTCAGAAGCAGGTGAACTGGACAGAGAGAAAGCCCCAGAGAAAACAAGGTGAAGAAGATAAGAACTAGAAGAGAAAAAGCTAAGAGATCCGGGAAGAAAATGCAGGGCTTTACCTTTCTAGAATAGTCAGGTCCCAAGATTACCTTCTCTATTTATGGTACACAGATTCCATACCCAACTCAAATCAAGGCTACTTAATCCTTAGAAAGCATATAAATCTCTTCAAAATCACCAAAATTTTCACAAAATGTTCAAACCCACTCAGATCTCTTTTTTTTCTTCTTCTTTTTTTCCTTCTTCTTCTTTTTCTTTTTCTTTTTCTTTTTTTTTTGGTTTTTTTCTCTCCTTGAAGATAAGTGTGGTGGTGGGACAAGGACATGCCACAAACCCTAGGCTACTTATAAAGGGGTATAGAGGGTAAAATGGTAAACTACGGGCCTTACTATTAATAGCCATTCTCCATTTGGAAACAAAAGTGCATTTAATGAAAATGACATCTGTACACTGATTTCGTACAGCTTTGCAAGCCAATGTCTATCAAGAGTACACGTTGTTTGAAAAATTGGAGCCCAAATCAGTTTAAGGTTCTTGCTTGCCTTATAATAAATGCCTACTATTAAGTAATTAGATATTTTTGTTAGTATACTCTAAAAATTTTAAGATATTGTATACTATGAATTTGAATTAAATTTTTAAGGTATTTATCCAATAATTTTTTAAAATTTTAATTAACATTTTTAAATTAAATATGATAAATAGTTATAAATATTATAAATAATGTTGATGTATTTCCTGTGTCATCTTTTTCTAGTAGGTTGATGGTCCGAATACACACAAAAAAGCTCAGGTGGAATTAAGCCTAGTTGTTTCTTCATACGTGTAGTCCTTGCGAGATGAGCAAATGGTCAAAAGATCCTTAGCGATAGTCGAGAACACTCTGATAGTTGCTACACAAAAGGCCTAGGAAAGAAAAGGAAACGAAGATATGTAGTGAAAGCAGATTAAAATGAAGCCTCTATTGAGAAGGGACTATGAGATATTGGTTTCAACCTATGTCAGCTTATTTCCACTCATATTCCTTTTTTTGCTGAGTATTGCCAGAGTTCTTGTGTATTTTTTTTTTTTTTTGATGTCTTTGATGTTACCTTAACTTCTCATTTATAGCTAGTGGCGTGCTAGAGGAAGAGACGTGTCTTAGTGCATTAACTTGGAAATGGTGATTCACGTGATGCACAGATGAAGTGATTTTACGAACAGGCATCAACTCGAGGTCGTGCTCGTACTATGCATAGAAGGCTTTAAATAGGCTCAAGTGTGATGTGATGTGTACTTCGCTAGACATTGTGTAGTCTAAAGTAGAAAAAACTTGGATACGCTGGAATCTCTGTTTGGGGGACCAGTGGTCGAGAGAACCACGATCAGGGATTAATCCTGGGGTTTAGACTAGGATTCTTGATTGACTATCGATTGGGAAGTATGAGGACTAGTCCTGTCAAAGCACTGTTGGAAGCTAAAAGGGTGATCTCTGTATTGCACCATGTCCTGCATCAAATATGTAACAGGATTTTCTTGATTTCTTTTCAGAGATAGTTAAAATCATCCTGATAGCTCTCGTTGTGCAGGTCGTGTAAGTGCTTCGTAGTCGGGATCAACAGAGGAGTTGTGGGATCAATATGAAGATGAAACCCTGACCCTAGAGTAGGCCCATTTGGCCTTACAATAACTTGTGGGCTCTAGCCGTTCAGTGAGCTTTAAACGCGTCCCTCGTAACTAGGCCATTTCGATGTGGATTGTTTTCTAACAGATAATAAAATAATAAATACTTATATTACAAAATATAACACTTTAGTGTAATATTAGGAAGCTGAGCATAGCCCACATATAGTTTGTGTTTATAAAAATAGTTATGAGTGTTAAGTCTCGCATTGTCTAATTACTAGGTGAAACTAAGCTTTATAAAAAATTTTAGAGAAGCTTCAAACTGACTAGTCCTTTTAGGAAGTGATGGCGCAAATGTGGCTAGCACTTTTTCTGAATCATTACACAAACTCTCTACCATTTCATTTAATAACTATAGTTGAGATTTGAGTAATTTTATCATGTAGAATATTCTAGGAATTATAAGGAATCTTAATCCTATAAATCTCATCAAATCTCAACCATAATTTTCAAATTAAATATTTTAGACTTTACCATATCAGCATTTATCACATTTAAAATACGAAAAAAAATGGTAAATATGGCTGGGATAAGTGTTGACTTAGTAAAAGTAATCAAGGCTAAAATGATGTGAAGTTCCAATCTAAGTCTTACATTAATCCTCATTAAAATAATAATAAAGAATCAATGGTTAATTTGGAGTGTCACGTCAATATTGTTGAACAACTGTATGATAAAAATATAGTATATAGCATTATTATGCTAAAATAACAACATTCTAATCATTTAATTTACAAACAATGATTCTGTTTTGTAAATCTAATTGGTGAAATGCCCTAAAAATTCTAGAGGATCCTAATCTAAAATATTTAATATTTATATATTTCTATGCTGCTAAAGAATTAATTATTTTATAAGGAAGAGAATGAAAGGACGATCCATTTTGACCATATACATTTATTTTGTTAAAATGCTTCTCCTATTTCATATGATAGAAAGAAATTAATAATAATAATAATAACCTCTATTGAAATGTCTAAGCAGCTCCAACCACAGAAATAGTCTCCAACTACTGCTCTAATGCCACTATTGGTCACACCTCCATAATCTCTATTGAAATGTCTAAGCCACTCTAACCATTGAAAATAATCTCTAATTGCTACTCTGATATCACCGCTGGTCACACTTCCATTTCCCCTAAAGAAAATCAAGGTGTGAACCCATGGGGCCATACTAATACTCACGAGGTTTTAACTTCTTCTTATGGAGCTGAACACGTAAACCTTTTTTTGTTGTTTTTCGTTCCTTCGATTTTTCTCTTTTTATTTTTTGATTTCTTGTTGTTAACCTTAGTCTCGTCATATCAAACCTACATGTCATATACATAATATAATAGAAAATTAATCCAAGTCAATCATAACTACAAGGCATTTAATAACATCCAAAGCACCCGTCATAGTTTCAATACACGCAAATCAATAGAACACACTTTCAAGCTACAACCGACATAGATTAGCAAAATGAACCCTAAAGAATCTCCACTTCTCTCTTTTTTAGAGAGAGAAGCTCCCCTGTCTCTCTAGACTTCCTCTCCTTTTTGTGAGGCTCTCCCCCGTCTACTACAAGTTGTTCGGGAAAGGAGGGATGGATCTTTTTCCTTCCCTCTTTCCCTTTCTCTGACCATTGGTTTTTCTCCTTGTCTCCTATTTTTTTCGTTGTTTTTTTTTTTTTTCTTACAAACAAGCAATGTCGCCTTCACTAGCCTTGTTCCCTCCGTGCCTTTTTGTCATGCTGCTCCGCCATTATGGCTTGGATCTGTCCAGATCTAGCTAGAATCTGTCCAGGTCTAGTCCGAATCTTCCCAAATCTGGCCCGAAACTGCCTAGATATGGTCCACTTGCCTCCAACATGTCTCATCACCATCTTCCTCGACCTCATTGTTGCTCTGCCCATCCTTCTGCCACCACTCGTGGGCCTTATGCGCCACCCCGCCGCCACTCCTCACTATTGATGTTGCTTTTTTCTATCGTTGTTTTTGTGGTTTGTGGGTTTTAGTCTTTATGTCCCGTTGTGGTTTTAGCTTGTGGTGAAGACTTTTAACCATATTTCATTCCTCTTCGATAGTTCCTGATAGGAAAATAATGTATTTCCTTCAACAACTTCTTTCTGGTGTTTTTTGCAGCGTTTAAGCGGGTCAACTTTTTGACCAGCTTAAAAAACCGCTTTGTGCAACCCTTTTCTTTGCCTTTTGCCCAAGATCCAGAGGACTGTGCTATTTTTTTGCCCATTGACTATTTATTGTTCTTATTTTATGCATTGTATTTCCGTTTTGGTTGTTGTTGGGGAGTCCACCTTCTATTGTTTTTTGTTCCTAGGTAACCCTTTCAGAATTTTATTTTATTTTATTTTTTAAAAAAAGAACTATAGGAAGTTTACCATTGCCGCCACCTCTCATGTGCAATATTTGGGGCACCAGTGTTATACCAAATGTTCTCATAAAAACACGCAAACTTTGCTAAGAGGGAGTTAATGTTTCAGGTAGATCATATTTGTAACAACCCGCCCACCCCCAACGATACAATATTGTCCATTTTTTGCTTCCCTGAACTAGACTTCCTAGGAGGTTACCTATCTTGGTACTACTCTCGCATACGCATGCTTAACTTCAGAGTTCTGATAAGTTTATGATCATTACGGCTTTAAAACGAGTTGTTTCAAGAAGGGTGCGAATATATATATAAGTACATCTTCATCCCCATACTCTGGCAATGTGGGACGCCACAATCACCCCCTTTCGGGACCCAACGTCCTCGATGGCGACCCTCATGGGCTTGTGCATGCTCCATCCATCTTAGGCTAACCAATGACTTTGATATCATATGTAACAACCTGCCTCGCCCGACCCCAACCACATAATATTGTCAAATTTTGTCTCTCCCAAACTAGACTTCTCAGGGGTCACCTATTCTGATACTACTCTCGTATAAGCACGCTTAACTGCAAAATTCTAATAGGTTAATGGCTATCACGGCTTTAAAACGCGTTATTTCAAGAATGGTGCGAATATACATATAAGTACATATCCATTCCAATACCTAAGCATTGTGGGACGCTACAATACTATTGACATATGACATATTTTCTTGATTTATCATGTACTATATATATTGCATTCTCATGACATTGTTTTACCCAATAAATGACATCATTACCACTTGCGATTTATAAACTGAGTTCACGAAATAATAACATGTATATCATGTGTGTTATTACTCATTAAGTCGTGGACTTACACTTGTATCTTTACACCTGTAAAACATGTATTGTTTTATAGATAGTTTAGATGATGTTGAGACTTTCGAGGACTTTTGTCTAATTGGAGGGCATACTCAGGATGATTTTTGAAGAGCTAGATCCAGAGTGGCTGATCAATATGTGAGGAGAGCTGGAGGGGAGTCTCGTCATGACATGATAGACATTATCCACATGCTTTATCTTTTGAAGACTAAACTTCTAGATGTTGATAATTCTGACTTCTAGAATTTGGTTTGTAATATTTTGGGTATTCTGATGATCGTTCGCTGATCGTAATTTTGGAGACAATATTATCTATGCTATGATGTTATAGTTTACTTTTGTGTTATTATGAGAATGTGGGTTTAATTTAGTTGCTATCTCTGTATGTAAGTGACAAGTCTTCCACTACAGACTCTCTTCGGAGAGTGTGAAATTCCTGAGTTTTAGCCCTGGTGAGTTAAGGCTGAGAGGCGAACCGCTAAATCATTTACTAGTTAAATGATTTTGATAGGGCGTTACAAATGGTCTAGGTAACGGCTTTACATATCTAAAAAGACTCAACTTTTTAAATCAAAATGCTTAGGTGTTGAAAGTTTTAGAACCCAAGTTTTGATTACTGAATAAGGCCAATTTTTAAAACCTATCAATCCTAAACCTTAGGTTAGCTGCCACCCACCTATGTGGGGCGACTACCCTAGGCTTTCCCTTAGGCGGTGGCAGGCGCCCCAGGGAAAGCATAAAAAAAACATGGCTAAGATCATGCATAACAAAAACTAAGAGAAGCATACCCATAGTGGTATATTCGGCCACTCCTAGAATCAATGGGCTGATTTGATTCTCTTGTTTCTTCTCACAAAAACTAGCTTGGGTTAAGGTTTTGAGACCTCTAAACTTTCTCTCCAATATCTAATTAGTGACCAAGAGTGTAGGCTATCAAGTTGTGTGCCTCTAATACTTACATAAGCTCCTTATTTATAGGCTTATACAAGCTATTGGAAGTTGTTAAGAAATTTCCTAGCTCCACTAAATACACGACCATATAAGTTTAGGATGCACGTGCATTAGGTCAAAACCCATTATGGGTATTAGTCAACTTGGAGAGGGACCTAAAGGGAAAATCAAAACTAACTCCAATAGGCATATGACACTTGTTATCTCATGATTTGTCCTAGGTTACTATTAATTACAGTTGATTCCATTAAATAATTTTAATTGCATTCTAGTATTTTATTTTTTTATTATTCAAGTAATCCTAAAGACTTTTGTTAATACAGTGACCACGCACACTCGACCCATGACATAGGAATCTTGCAAGACATTAGAGGGTAAGAGTGTCGCACCGTTGGGGGCGACGACACCACCTCCAATGTTGAATTTAGTAACAAAATGAGGGAAAAATGAGCTTAAAAGAGTCAAACAAAGAGATATTTGAGAGTATATAAGAGATTACATGTGCCTAGCCTCTAACTAACCTTATATAGGCTAAGTCCCTTTTCGGCCGTGTGTTTAAGCAAGGCATATGTGGCCAATCAACAGTTGATATGGCCCTTGATTGTGCCGCCTTTGGGATTCCGGTTGACTCTTGCCTTCTTTGGAACTCATCAGTCCTTTCCTTTTAGCAGGCCTTTTTCCCTTTGGCAGTTTTCATTGGTGAGATGACTTTTCTTTTCTAAAAGCATAGACTTATTGCGTCATTAACCTGAGGGATTTGTTGCTTTTGAGGGGTTTTCCTTTTGAAAGCGCATGCCTATGCCTTACAAGGGACCTTGCTAAATGGCCTGGCTTGCTAATGGGCCTGGGCTTGGACGGGTCCCTTCTTGGAGGCTCTGAGAGCCAAATCTGGGTCGGCGGTATATTGGCCCATGAGAATTAAGTCTTCATGGGGATGTGATTCCTCCATTTCAGCAATCCTCCATTCCTTTGGGCTACTTGTGTAGGCCAATGTGAATTAAGTTAATATGTGGTTGCGGGCCTCCATTCCAGTAGTCCCACATTCACTTGGGCTACTTGTGTAGGTCAATGAGAATTAAGTTAATATGGGACCGCGGGTCTTCATTCCAACTTTCTTATATTTTGCATTTGACCCGTCCATGAAATAATTTGTAGTTGATTTAAAGTCATAAAGTAACCGTCACTTTAATTCTCTAACTCTTATCCTTGAGTACCTAATTTAGTTCTTTGATTATTCTTGTACTTGTGAAATATCATTTCACCTTATACAAAAAGGTTTTAGTAACTCTTACTAAAACACTCATGCCTGAAATTAAGAATAACCAATTCTATTAAACCTATCTCTATGTGATAATTCATATCGCTTTGATTAAATCAAAGGAGTATGGATTCCATCTTGAAGAGTGGTGTTTCCACAATGCTATATATGTTCTCTTAACACGCCGAGATTTTGACCGTTAAAGATCTTCTGTGTGATAATTTCATTACTCACATCTAAGTCATATTTAATGTAACTTATAAACTTTACATGTATATAATAAATAGTAATCACTAAATGTATATATGTAAATAGTTATATGCTCAGTGTTCTTGAAATAAATCAATAAATAAACAACTTTATTTAATAAAATTAAAATGTTATACGAAGTAATTGCACTTTAGGGCATAAACCCTAACACATGCCAGTGTGGCATTCGGCTTGACATGTGGCATGACGTGGCACCATACGCGATTTTGCTAACATGGCATGGTAATCTAAAACTTGGGTGTGCCGATGGGCAAGCTCATTTGAATGAGCCATAATCTCGTTCGAAAGAGTTATTTATTTTTTCAAATTTATTTCAAAATTTGTTCTACCTATTTTGTTTTTCTTGTCTTTTATTTCAATTTTTGTCGATCTTTTATTTATTCTAGATATTACATTGTGATAGCCACCATGAGCTTTCAGTAGTCTCACAACAGCCGCCAAGAACTTTTAGCTGTCTTGTAGTAGCTGCCATGAACTTCTAGCAGCCCCACGACAGCTGCCATGAACTTCCGGCGGCCTTTAATTACCATAAACATCTAACGACCGTGCAGTGATTGTCATGAACTTCCGACAATCCCGTGACGGTCACCAAGAACATTTGACTACCTTGCGATGGCTGCCAGGAATGTATGATGTACATGAGGTGGTCGCCATGAACTTTTTCGACCCCACAATGGCAGCCAAGAGCGTTCAACGGCCCTGCGGTGACTACCATGAACTTTCAAGGGCCCCCCCGACAACTACCAAGAACTTTGACAATGCCACTATAGTTGCCTTGAACTTCAAGCGATTGCCATGAACTTTTAGCAGGCCTCCATGAACTTCCAACAACCACACAACTGCTAATAGGAACTTTCAACAACTCCACGTCAACTGTTAGGAACTTCTGGCGGCCTACGACAGCCGTCATGAACTTCCAATGCCTTGCGGCAGCTTTTAAGAACGTATGGCAGCCTTGCAGTGACCGCCATGAACTTCGGGGAACCTAGCAGTAGTTGTTGCAAGATGGCCACCACCTTGGATTGTAAACTACAATAGCCTTTTTTTTTTTTTATGTTTTTTCTTTTGGAGGAACACTCTTCAATTTTTTATTTTTTAAAAACATTTCTCAAAATTTTACCGGATGAATTTTTGTTTGTTGACCCCACACATAACACCTTTTTCAAATGTAGCCCCCTACTAAATCAATTCTCAATTTTTACCTTTTTCAAAACCCAAAACTCAAAACACTTCTCACAAACAATTTTTCCTACATCAATAAAATTGCCACAAAACATTGACTGTCGCCACAATAGCTACTTAGAAAAAAAAAAAAAACAGTTTTTCTTATCTAATTTTTCTACAGTCCAATCAAGGACTATCTCATTGTTTTCTATCAAGATTAGCAATAACTATCTCAAAAACCTTAGCTTTAGTATCAATCACAATTCCAACTTCATACATGAAATTTAAGATAGAAAAATGATAGACATCATTCTCATGCCCATCTTTCACCCATCTCCTTTCATTGACTTTTCAAATTCACCTTTGGATTGATGTAACTCACATGTAGTTCCACCAATCCAATGGTAGATTTGAAAAGTCAATTGAAGGAGATAGGTGAGAGATAGGTAGAAGAATGATGTGTATCATTGCTCTTTAAGATATTACTCATACACGTATCCTTTTGTGATCTACAATCAGTTTGGTCTCTTAGTCTTTCTAAAATTGAACAATTCCTAATTTATATATATTTTTTTCCAAATTTTAATGACTTTTCATCAAAATCTTGCATGAATGTATTATTTTAATCTATATTGCATTGATTTCTTGCATTTGCTTATGTACCCAATTTCTTCCATGATTCTTTAGTGATTCTTTCCATAATTTTGTCTCTAGATTTATTCCCTTAATAAATTATACCAAAATTTTTTATGACTTTTATTTATATCCTTGTTTTGACATTCAATTTATACAATTTCTGGATTTTTATTATGATTAAAAACTTTAATTAATGATATTTCAAGGAAAAAAAAAACCTTTATGGAGAAAGTACACTTGGTACCCCAAAATTGACACTCATAGATAATCTCCATTGAGTTCTCCAAAGTTCGGCCAAATTTTAGCTAAAAAAACTCACTCTTACTATTTTATTAGCCACTTTTCAAAGCACCATTTATCAAACTCTCTAAATATTTCTCTACTTAAAAAAAATATATAATTCTTTATTGGTTTTGCTGATTTCGGTTGGTAGACTTCAAAAATTTGCTTAAGATTGGAAGATATATTGATGATTATAGCCCATCAAAATTTTGCTTCTAGGTGCTTTGTTTTTAAGAAAAGAAAGAAGAATAGGAGAAAAAAATGAAAAGAAAAGAAAAAGAAAGAATATAACTGAAAAGAAAGAAGAATAGGAGAAAAAAATGAAAAGAAAAGAAAAAGAAAGAATATAACTACAAGCCGACTTTCATCTTTCCAAACACAAATTATATATATTATATATATATTATATATAGTTCTTCAATCTCCTCCGAGTGCTTCCATCATTGCTGCACTTTTGTCTTTCGCATGTTCCAAGGAGGGAGGAGAGAGAGAGATGAACATGGAATATAAAATGAGAATTAAATTGGTTGGTGAAAAATTTTCATGAGCCAAATTTGGAGGTGAGTTCTGACATAAGCTAAAATGTGGAAAGAAATTGCCTACCTTGATGGAGGAAGATTTTTGTGAAATTTAGCCAAAATTTGGCTAAAATTCACTTTAAAGAACTTACTAAAAATGCTCTTATGGCACTTAGACTACCAACTTTTAAAAAGTGACATTTGACTCCTTCCAAGTACCACTTAGTTACAATTAAACATGCTCCGTTAGCATTTTTCTTCGAATTCAACAAAAATGTGTCATGTGACATGCATGACTTTTTTGGACATAAAATTCTTAATATGCAATTTTTTGAGGTTGCTTTATTGAAATTGCCCCAAAAGAAATTTAAAAGAAAAACTTAGAAAAAATGGCCATGAGGGGGTGGTTCACCCAACCCTTCAAGAAGGGTTTTATTATTTTATTATTATATATTATTATTATATTATTATTATTATTTTATGTTAAAAATAATTTTAGATGTATTTTGGAAAGTTTAGGTTAAAAAAAATATAAAAAATTCAAGGTTGCACACATGCAACATTTTCTATCCATTTTAACAATAATTGTTAACAAAACGGTTAACTTGTAATGATGTGATAGATGAAGAGGTTAAGTGTCACCTTTTAAGTCATGTCAGTGCCAATAGGGTGCAAGTTCCCTAAACTTTTTTTTTTGTTTTTTTTCAAGGGGAAAACAGGGAGGGAGAAATCACAACGAAGGGTCTTTCCACTCCTGAAACGAATAGCAGAAATAAAAGGAGAATAAGGGAAAATGCTACCAAAAAACATGATTGGCAGCGACCCATCTAGCAACTTGATGTTCACTAAAATTGGCATATCTAAACCTTTCTTATTTGAATGGTGCATTCTTATGTTTGCCATATTTTGTGTTTACATATTTTCGTTTTGGATATTGATGTGAAATTGTTATGTATTTTTTTTTTTTTTAAGAAAAAATGTTACATATTACACTCCAATTTCACTGGGTTGATGTTACGGTGCCTATTAACCTTTAATTTTTTATTTTTTTTTTTAACAAAGAGCTTATAGACATCGGCATCAGCACAGTAAAATAAGAGTAGGATGAAAATGTAGTTTGTAACAATACCCTTTAACAATTACAATGTTTTTATTACTAAGGAGAGACACTCTAGACTGGTGAAACAACCGAGAAAATGTGGTAAAACATGAAGACTATGACTTAGCTCTATGGAGTAAAGTGCCGGTATTATTTTGTAACTCGTGAAGCTGGTGTTTTTTTCAATTACTATTTTATAAACTTTAGTTAAAAAAGAATATATATATATATATATTATATATATATATATATATATATATATATATATATTATATATATACTATTATATATATATATATATATATATATATCCCTTATTAGATCTAAAAATTTCTCCGTTCGAATGGAAATGAAATTCTTCTTTTATGACACAAGAGACCACTAAATACTTTATGGTGAGCTCGGACATTGTAAAGCCGTAAAGGGTGAAGCCGAATATATTGTATCAAAGAGACCATTGAAAAGTATGCCTCAAGTAAACCCTGTCATCGTGATGTCACATTTGTTGGACAATGATAGAGAAGGCTCATCTCTTTTTACTTTCAAGTTTCAATTACGATATACATTTTGCTTTCAAACTAGCACACATCCAAGTAAGATTTGTAGAACAGAAAGACCACTAATATGCACACAAATCTTCCTAGAATTATTTGATTCAATGCATCTTTCTATTGCTAGGAGTATAGTACAACTGTACATGAATTATGCATAATACATGAACAAGCTATTCCCAGCGGCACAAGCAATTAAATTTGTTGTTGGATGCCATGCCAAATGTAGTAGCTTGGAGCTTAAGTTACAAGAGAATTCATTAGTACCTGAGCTTGAGTTTTCATGCCCTGCAAAATCAGAGAATGGAAGACAGGTTTGAACCACACAATGGAAGCAGATCAGAATCACATTTTTCAATAAAGTCGAAAAGAAAGTAAAAACAATTGCCAACACTAACCAAGGCGATAAAGTCCGCGTGTCAGGTTGCTTAAGGATGACCTTCTAGTCCTTGGAGCAGCATCACCGCGAAGTGGCCTCCTGTTTCCAAGTTGGAAAAAAAAAGAAAAAAGAAAACAAGAAGTTTAATATAAGCTGGGTCAATGCATCCTAATGACTGCAAGATTAATTATCTCTACGGTTTTGGAGAAAAGCATTCCATCAATTCAACAGCTTATGTTATGGGGAACAAAGAGTAACAGGAAGAGACAAAAGCTACCTGCTGGGACTTTTGCTAGCTTCTATTGTGATCCCTTCTGCACCTCCAGCACCATGGGAGAAAATACGTAAAAGATTGCTAAATCAAATTCAGAGAAGTTTTGGTCAGCTAAGCAGACTTATTTAGGGGAAACACACGCCAAAGATGACTTATGATAATCTCTCCCAAGACTTATTAATTTGCAACTGCAGTTCAGGTAGAGAGGACAAACCTGTAAGATCCAGTTGCAAAATGAGTTCCATCTCCACTGAGGCAGCAATCAAATTTATCAAATATGGAGTCGTTATTATACAACTCACATAACTGCACAACATATGGCTACTGTCAGCTAAACGGGTACATGTAAATGCGCATTTCACTTGGGAATATTCATCCTTAAAGAAACCGACATAGCATAAACTAATAAACAAAGTAAGTTAACAGCATCATTTGCGTACACATATCTTGGTTCTACATGAGGAAACTCAGGATAACACCGATAACCATTCCTTTAGGAACAAAGTTTAAGGATCATCATCAATTAAGGTTGGTAATTTAACTTGAAAGTTTTCCGAAGCTCTATACTCAAGTTTGGATGTTTACTAACCAGTCATTTCGACTTGTAGGTACTGAACATGTTTCAAAAGTCATGACTGATTGTAGTACAAGTTCAAAAATAAAACTTTGATTTGGAGCAATCCTCGTAAAAATTACTACTTAACAGGGAAGCTCCTATATTTGCCTTTTCTCCTCCTGCATAGGGCAAAACCATGATTTCTGCTATATTGTTTTGCATTTTACTTTTCGGAGGTCAATCTTGCTCATCTTGTATGCATTGCACACCAACATGTGTGTATGTGTCCTTCTCACATAACTTAAATTGAGGATGAAAGGTTAGATGGTAGGAAGACATCACTGATCTTTTAAAGATAATTCATTACGTGTCACGCTCGCAATATAGGTGGCAGAAGATAGCGCCAGGCAACCCTTAGATAACTTAGTCACAGTAAAAAAGAAAAGATAATAAAAGAATAAACTAAATAGAATGGAAAGACGAGCAGGAGTTTGTGGAGTTTGTAGAGCTGGCACCGCATTCACCTGTCACTATTAAGAGCATTAGCAGTAGCTTCCCTTAAACTTTTCTTTAATGTAGGGAACAAAACCATTTTTTAGTTTCCTATTTAAATGCACTCCACAGCAGCTTTCCTTCATCTTTCTTTATATGAATTAAATACTATTTAAATTAAATGCTACAAGAAAGAGAGAGGAAAGATAAATTATTTAAATATTGTTTTAAACAAATGATAGAGAAGAGAGAGATGAGAGAGAGTTTTTATATTAAAATAATGCTAAGGGAACCATTTTTTGTTCCCTACATGAAGAGAACCAAAAGTGATTCCCTTGGTGTTTCTATAGTTTAAGGAACACTTAGGAAAGTTGCTGCATGAACTTTTTTGTATTTTTTTAACAGTTTTCCTTACACTAGGGAAGGAAATGAGGTTTAAGGGAAGCTGCTGCTAATACTCTAAGGGTTTAAGGAAGCTCCATCTAAAATGAAGCCTAAGCCACCTAAAAGAATTCCTAATCTCACTAAAACAAATGTTGTTGCAGTTACTTCCAAGGCTTCTTTATGCCTCCTACATAAATAAAATATAAAGTTGGTATGATAGGCAAGTACGGGGTGCTCAAGTTCAGATGCAGTCTTGCAGGAAATTTATCTGGCAATACTCACCAATCTTCATCATGAAAAATTTAATCATGATGATGAAAACCGTGCTTTTGATTGGTAGCTCACATGCATTTTCTTGTCCCATGGTTATATAAATAATAAAGCCTTCTCAGGAAAGAACTGAAGCATTTTGTTTTTTTAAGTGAAACATCACTAATAATACTGAAGGCTCCTACAGCAAAGCTCATGATTTTTATTTTTATGACAAGGACCCTTTTCAAGGCAGGGCCACTTCGTGTAGCCACTCTTGTCGGACGTGCAAAGCGCTAAGCTCATGGATTTTACGTAAAGAACAACCAATTTTTCGAGAATAAATACAACTCTTTTACAATAAGCTGCTTCTCATGGGTAAACTCATCCTGAAAGAGTTTAAAGAGGGTAAATTTCCTATTTTTGGGTAAAAAAGATCCAGTACTCCACATATATTCATGCATGGCAATATTATAGTATAAAGATCTATTCACAAACTGGCAGTTTCTGCAGAAGAAAGGAGACACAGAACAGTTTCAACTTTTTTGGACTCACAAGTAAAAAGCTTTTCTGTTTCTTTTATCAAGAAACATAATTTCACCTGCTGGAGTCAAACCAGCAACCTTCAGAAGGAATCCTCTGCTCTTTCCACTGAGCTAAGGTCAACATTTGAATCACAATATGCCATAGACAGAAAATACAATAACCAGGTGATTGCTGCTTTCTAGGAAGACAAGAAAATGAAAGAAGGCTCTTAGTTGATCTGATGAAAGCTAAAATCAGATCATTCGTTCCAATTGCTTTTGCTTATTGAGTGTGAAAATGGAATTGGGCAAAATTAGTTAACTAACACAACTATAATTGAAGGTGCACACTTCGGTAGAAAATAACAAAGGGTATGTTTGGCAAAGGTCCGGATTGGACTCCACTTTCCCAAAAAAACAAAAAAAAAATACGCCAAAACATTCTAACTTTTTATATTCCATCAATCACTTTTTATATGACATCAATACTTTTTATTACTATTCAAATAAAAAACTCACTAAAAAACAAAATTTTTTCACTTTTCTATACAAAAAATTTACTACATTCTTTCTACTTTATATCACATCAATCACTTCTTATTATCATTCAAACGTCAAAAATCCCAAACCCCAATCCAATCCTTTGTCAAATATACCCAAAGACAATTTCAAAACACAACACTCTTTGTCATCCTAACATCAATAAGAACCATCTTTTTTAATTGGCATCGTGAAGAATCGTATTGGCTCACTTACCCTAGGGTTCAAGTGATCATGAATCTTGAATGTTGTAACTGGCGATGAATCCATATGCATGTCCCACAGCTGCAACAAGAAATAAAGCCTCAATTAGTACAGAGTAGTGAACTACCAGGTTGTCTTCAAGGTGGTAATGTAGAGGACTATCAGGAATCAAAAGATGCATTTGCCATCAAAATTATTTCTTGAAAACAGATCACCAAAGAAGTGTCATGTCTTTCAATCACAATATATGAAAAATATTGTCATAAAACGAAAGCAAACACAAAGATAGTACATGCAAGAAATTAAAAACTAGGAGTTACAGAAATCAGGTGTAAAGGCAAAAGGCAAAAAAAAAAAACAACATATAGTCAGAAGAAGTCCAAATAATGCTTTTTAGTTGGTATAAAATCTATTATGGGCTTGCCCTTGTGTCAAAATGACTTGTCGAAAATAAGATAAGTCAAAAAATGATCTTTCTCACTTCAAAGAAATTGTGTCCCCAAATTACAGGACTTGCGCGTGTAACGACTCAAAGAAAGCACTAACCACATCTGCCAATTATCCTGAAAGGACTAGTCAATTTGGAGCTTCCCTAGAAACACTTATAAAACTCAGTTTCACTTCGTAAGTAAGTAATATTACAAACTCTCCCCCTTAAACTCCTAATGTCCCGGTTAGAGCCATGTCATGCAGTGATTCAATACCACATGGCATTACTAGGCAGCTTTGATGCCATTTTTAACGACCCAGGGAAAACGCTAGCCACATATGCACTATCACCCCGAAGCAACTAGTCAATTTGGAGCTTCCTGAGAATCACTTATAAAGTCTCGTTTCACCTAATAAGTAAGCAATGTAAAACTTAACACCAATAAGTGTCTTTATAAATCACCTACTCTATGTGGGCTACTCATCTTTCCAATATGGGACCGGAGTATTACAGTAGGCCATAGACTTGTCACATATACATAAAGAATAGGATGATGTCTAATAACTAGATCTAAAAGAAAAGTCTTTTATAACCATGCCTTGAAAAATTGATTGTAATAGAAACTTGTAATCATATCATTCCCTAAATCCATGAATAGTATAAATCTTATGCAGATGACAGAGTCTGGATGAAGGGCATTTTGAATTGAAAAGCCATGCTCAATTTAGTAATAAGACCTTCAGATTCATGTAATCACGACTTAAGATGTGCCGCCCATCACTTGAAAACTTTATATCAGAGATGGACGCAATGATCTCTGTGAAAAATGATTTAAACCCATGGGATCCTCCATCTTGTAATCTGCAAAATCAAACCCCATATGAAAAGTATCAGACCATATTCCCAGGCGTTCTGAAATACTAAAAAAGTACAGATGAAAAGTGAAAGCAAAAATAAGAACTCATGATACATGGACCACAAAAAATAAAACAGAAATGGACAGAAACTCACATTCTTGCACTGTGGTCACATAATGCCGAACGCCGCATGTCAACTAGACGAATAAAACCTCTAGAGCTGCTGTATGCAAGCAGATTGCAGTGAATTGGATGGAATTCAGCTGATGTTATGACCTCTGAATAAAAATTCAAGATGTAACAGATATATGAGTGACATAACGTAATAAATCTATGCCTAGGGCCTTTTTCGCCTCCTTTTTGTTAGTTAAATGGTATATGAGCACAGTCCCTTATTGCCAGTGACTTAAAGTTAAAGTTTGAAAAAACACAAGTACACGGATTATGTTAATGGCCCATGGCAGATTGATACAAGCAGACGGACTTCTGTTTTTACAATCACCAAGAAATCTATGCCACCTTAATTTATTTGCTGCTTAATCATGTCACATATCCAATGGGCTAGGTTCTCACACCATAACCCAATAAATATACGAATGAGTTGTAAGGTGTTGGGTCAGGATTATAAACAGGTTTGTCAAACATTACCATCACTTGTGGTCGGCGTGGCATCTTATAGAACTACATTAAAAATTAATCATTCCAAAAGAAAATTGGTTCTGTGTCCAAACAATCAAACTGGAATTTTGGACCTTTTCCAATATACAAATACCATGGCTGATCCAAACAATAGAATGATTAACCACTGTACAGAGTTTGAATATTGCTCAAAGTTCAAGTCTGCACAACCAAATGAATCCCAGTCTATTCTGCTCATCCTCAACCTCATCCCTGATTCTAAACATCCAATAGTTGCAGCTTAGTGTTCAGTAATGGGAAAAAAAAAAGTTACACGTATCAAAAGGACAAATACAAGTCTGTCAATAGAATTAATTAGGTAGTGCAACTTCTTTTGCTGCAACATTCACAATTTACAATCCTTTTTTCTCTTAATGTTTCACAGTTCATTGAGAATGACAAGAAATAAGGAGAGTAGGGGATATATAGACGATACAAAATTAGAGTACTATAAAAAGTAAATAAAGAATGTGGCAGAAATTACACTATAAACCGTTTAAAGATTGACAGAATTACCAGTAAGATCCTCCATGTTTGATGGCTTCATATCAATGATATTGAAACACTGATCACTAATCTCAAGGTTCCACATGTTTATTCTCAGGTCATCCGCAGATATAAATGTCTCACCATCACTGTACAGAGATTATGACACCAGAATATCGTTTTAGTGTCAGCATAACACCCATATATTTAAGTTTTTACATTACTAAACTAATACTGTTCCCGCAACCTGGAGAAAGGTGAGGGTAAATAGATAAGGAAAAAGTAATGGATGGCTTATTTGTCAAACTAGAAATACAAGTCCTTCTCTCGTATTCACCTTTTGTGCTGCAAGGCATTCCCTAAGCAAGGAATTATATTCAAGGTACAATACAAAGGTCGCAGGTACACACTTTACCTATTATTTGAGATGGAGTTAATGTTAAAATCATGAGCGTGAGCATACACCTTTCGACATCTTGTTCGAGCAGTGTCTTCAATATCAGCAATCTAGTTACAAAACAGATTACTATAATTAAATTTATATACTAAAGAAAACTGATGCAGTCAACCTGTAATAGACTTACTATAATCCACAAATACTGACCTTGGGATGCACTTCTTGAAATGGCAACATGTTTGAAGCCATCTTTTCTGTCCATTCAAGATGATAGTCATTATCAACAGATCGTTTATCTTGCCCACTCATGAAACTCCTTTCAGCCAAAAGTGCATTCTCTGAACACACAAGTGGATTATGGTCAATTTCTTTTACTTTCTTCACTCTACGTTCCTTGACCTGGCCTCAAAAACCACGGAAAGTACAAGTTAGCATTGCCAAAGTCATTTTAGCACAGTAGTGAAAATGCATCTTGACAGGTTGAAACCGTCTAGGGTGCAATCTTTATGGATGAGCAAAGAAGAGTTAAAGACGAGAACAAAAAGCAAAAAAGTTAGCATGTTGTATAAAATTAACAAAGCCCTTCATCACTGAAAAAACAGTTCAAATAGAAAGTGTATGAAAAAGGCATAGAGGTGTACAATGTTTGTTAAAGTTGACCAAAGAAATATCCAGAATTGACGCAAAGATGAACTCCACCAAGAGGTATGTTAATGATGTCATTCAAGCATCCTCTCATTCCTCCTTACAAATTTCTCAAATAATCAAAAATGTCATAGCCTTCCATATTATCTGCATCTTCACGCTCCATGCAGTGTAAAAATGTAGCCTCTATGCTCGTAAGCCTTAAGGTGAGCCAAAGGTGCTACTAGGCCGCAAAGGGGAGACGCCGGACACCTCATTATAAAAAAAATAAAAAAAAAACTCTAGGAAAATTTTTTTCCTGGCGGTTTGTCTAATTGTATATTCCTAAAAGATTGGAAACAAAATTCTGTATTTTGAGAAATAACTGTATATAACATCCCAGAATTTATAGGGGATTTCAGTTTCCTACTCAAAAAGAAAGTTTTGGTGGCCTAACATGCCTTGTGGTGACCATTGGGAGCAAACCCTCTTATTTATATAGAGAAAGTGCCAACATCTCTCCCTCCCTCCCTCCTTCTCTCTACCACCTTTCTGGGATATTTCCAGACAGCTAGAAAATTGGGTATGAAGTTATTAATTCTAAATAGTTCTAACTTTCACAAGACCATCTTCCTCTGCCCTCTCCATCCAACCTTAGTCTTCAGTATTAATGAACATCTAAATGAATAGAAAAACCAAATGATTCACACAAAACAGGCTTCCAAAATTGAAGACCCTAAAAGGATAGAACACAAATCCTCTTTTTTCTTTTCCATGCTAAGCCAACAACCGAAGTAGTCCACTAAGACGTATTCCAATTTCTGTACTTGGTTCTCTTCTTTAATGAGTCCCATGTTTCATCCCTTGAAAAATACCACTCCCATATATCAAAGAAGTCTCCTGCCGATTCTAATCCACCCTTAGTCCTTAATCTCATCACCTTTTTGAATATCTAGTCAGCCTACTCTCAAATCTCCAAGCCATATAATCTAAAGAGCATAATCGAAATTTTGGTTATAGCAAGGGACTAGTTTAATATAGGCTACATAAGCAATTTGACCAAAGAGATATTTTCAATCCAGGATAACTAATCTTAACTAATCAAGAGAAGAAGTTGACAAAAACACTCAACCTTCATCTTCTAGCCATAATGTACAAAAGCATTTGGATCTCTAAACTTGGGTAAAACTCAATCCTTTTTAGTTGCATGTTGAAAAGATTTTTATTGTGCAAAATATAAAGCCTTAGAGATAGAGTTACTTATTCTGAAATACCCATACCTTCCACAGTTTAATTGTCTTATCATTTGTTGAAAGGATAAATTGCGATCCATTCTGTGTTGCACACCATCTTACTTTGTTGATCTTCTCTTCAATTTCCAGACTCTTCAAATAATCAAACTAAAGAAAAGGTATACCATCAGGATCTGCAACGCACATAGGCAGCACAAACGAAATGCACCAGTACACTAAAAACAGTCATATACCATACCTCGGAGATCCCATATTATCAAACATAAAGAATAAAGCATACCTCAGGCTCATGACTCTGAAACTCGGTCTTATATTGGAAATGAGGATGGCCTGTGAAACTAAAATCCAACTGCTCCAACTCCTTCCGAGAAAGGTGCTGATTCGAAGTCTAATAAGGCAACAATTAATGATAAAAAGATCATAAACCCAATTTACCCAACATAAGATGCCAAACAACCACTAGAGCTGCCAGCCTAAACAACAAAAAGCCCAGAATGAATTCAGAAAAGCTTCCTAACTTCAAAGTAAAACATATTTAGAAGCACCCCAAAATGAATGGTTGATTCTTACATCTTTCCCGTCCTTTCTCTCGAAAATTACAACACGGCCGCCTCGATCTCCAACGCCAAGGTAATCTCCACTCTTATCGAATCCCATCGTGGTTATGATATCAACTAAAAGAAAGGTCAATACTTAATTTGAGAATTTTGTCAAGAATTGAAGAAATTCTTTGAACAATTATATCGAAACAAAACAAAGCTCTAACTTAGAGTCAAACTTTCTAGAAGTTAACTAAGACCACAGTACGTTTGGTTGCTGAAAAAATGGATGAAAATGAAACAAAAACCTTGCTGTCTGTTATCAATTGCCCTCGTTTCTCAAAAAGAAAGCTCAAGTATGCTAAGCCACGCATCAGACTGTTCACGATTCTTCAAATTTTTTACCCTTTCCCAAAGTTTCTCAGCAAACACACACACAACACAAGACTCCGTCGAGTAAGAATTACAACTTTTCCCAAGTTTACAAGGGGTTTAAGATTAATTTATTTTCCCACAGTTTCTCAGTAACCAAACACAGAGAGAAACTAACCATCTTGAACGTCCTCTCCGGGACCTCGTTCGCCGAAGACCTGGGAGAACTTCCACTCCAGAGGAGTACGAGAGTCTGTGCTCAAAGTCATGGCTGCTTTCGAAGCGACGACGTTTCGATCGGTCCCTCACGAGCCCGCCATTGGGAGCTAATTTGTGGGAATTCACAAAGCCAAAGCGAAAAGAAAAAGGAGAAAAAAGACGGGGATTCTATTTCTCGGTTGGAGTGGGATTCGGATTCCTCTTGAGCTTCTTTTCTCTCCACTCGAATTCTCCGAGAAATTGTTTCCCAGATTATGCGCCGAAATATGCATTCTGGGCTCAGCCACTTTTGTTTTGGGTTTTCAAATGGGCCTAAATCCTGGGCTAGAAAAGATATACATGGCCTGCTTTAAATATATATTATTGTATTGAAAGAGTAATTATTGGTGTTGGAAGTAAATTACGGTTGTATCCGTGAAGAGTTATAAGAGATGTGGGGATTGTTGGAGGTTTTTTTTTTTTTTTCTTTTACTGATTATTTTTCGAAATTACATTTTTGCCAAAAGAAATGAATGAAAGATAAACATAAAACCTGAGTTGTCATATAATTTATCTTGACTTGAGAGAGAGAGAGAGAGAGAGAGGGCGTATAGAAAGAGATTACAATTTATTTAAAATGGTAGATTTTTGAATTATTTGAATTCATGCACTTTTTTTTTCTTTTTTTTTTTGGCATCGAACATCATGAAAAATGCTATATATTAAAAATTTAACTTATTTTTGAGAAAGAAAAATAAATTATTTCAAAACGCTTTATGTTCACTTTTAAATAAATATTTATTTTTTAATAAAACAAAAAATAATTTTTGATTTAAAATTTTTCTACGACATAAACTGCATAACCTATAAAAATATACTCAATTCTCATTAATAATTTTACGCCATTTAATATAAAAAAAATCATAAATTCACATCATTTGAAAATTTACATTTTTAAAAAAATTAAAAAAATCATGATTTGAAAGAGAGAGAGAGAAAGAGAGGTCAACGCAACAACATAGGCATGCAATATTATAAATTTTAATGATTGTTGTGATTTTAGAGGCACCCATTTACGCCAATGGTTTTTCATCATATCCGATTGTTATGAATCTATATGGACGTGAGAAATCGAAGCTGGTGAGAGAAGCTGCCAACGTGAGGATAATAAGGAAGAAATTGTACGGACGTTGGATTATTATCTCATTATTATCATTTATGATTCCTGTTGGGAATAAAATATCACTTTTATACTATACGCCCACATGCTTGACACGTGTAGGGTTAACATGTAATTTTGGCAAAATGTGAGATCCTTTTATATAGAAAAGGAAAGACTAGTAAAACGGGTGTTTCTCTTTGGTCTCTCTCCCTCTTTCTCTTTGGCAGGAGCTTTCCATGAGAGCTCCAACTCACAAGTTTTCTCTTTAGAAGAAGAACTATGACTCTCTTTAGAATTTCACTTTATTTTTTTCACTCTATATAAGCATGCTAACTTAAGCATCAGAAGATCGTCGGCTCTGGCCGGGAACATCCTGATGACTTCTTTATTTTGCAGATATGCCCCTCTCATGTTAGAAAAGCCTACTCTCAGTTCAACCGTACAATGATTGTTAAGGTCGTTGACCATGGAGAAAGACGACCAAAAAATAGCACTAACAATTTCTAATCTTATTAGGATTAGAAAAATTATTTTTTATTAGGAGTATTATTAAGATTTGGATTAAGATTTATAATTGCATTTCAACTCTTATTATAAGCTTATATATGGGATTCTATGCTTCAATAATAATTCAGAGATCAGAACTTATTATATAAGGAAGAATGCTAATATTTATTAATTGTTAAATGGATATTACAGTCCTTTGCTTGTATCTCAAACAACTCATAGTAAGCTCAGCCCTTTTTGCCTTGTTAATCATTGGAGCATAAATTTCGTTTACAACTGATAGTAAATTTAATCATTGAAGGATTTTTTGTCTTAAATAACTAATCTTTGAATGTGTAAAGAACCTATGCTAATTTATGATAATTTCTAACGTGAGGAGGGTAGAATTATCCTACTATCCTATCTTAAAAGTTCACTTTCATTGCCCATATCACGCTCAAAACACTTGCAATTAGGGACGGATCCATAAAGTATTAGGGGTAGAGGTTAAAGCATAAATAAAAAATATATTAAGATAGAAAAATAAAAGCATGAATGAAAAATATATTAAAATTGAAGATTAAATAAATAGATAAAAATTAGTATCATTTAGTGTTAACAATAAATAAATAAATAAAAGATACAAAATAATTATTTTATAATATATTTCAAATTTAAGCTCAAACACCTATCAAAATGGAACCCGTCATTCTTTTAGGAAATATATATGTTAGTATGGCCTAGCTTCAATGTAAGTTCGTCAAATTTCAACTTGTTGATTAACATCATAATTTCATATCTGATAATGCAATCCAGGATCATGCTCCATTAAGCTAATACCAAATTTATTGACATCAACTATTCGAAATTTTTTAGGAGAATTTTCAAAAACTAGGATACCAGAAGTTGGTCATGATGATGCACCACCAACATTCCCTTCTGAACTTATGGGAAATCCTAATAGATAGGGGACATGGCAACTAATTGAAAATTCGATAAACTAAATTGAGAGACTTTGAATTTTGGAAAGACATTGCAAAAAGGGTGACAATTTATGGGGAATAAGTGGAGTTATCTCTTAGACATATAATTAAATGACAGTGTCTCTCAAAGATCACATGCGATTTCCTTTTCCTATTAATCCTCATTCATTGGATCTCCAATCATAGAGGCCGGGTTTCCATCGTAGTGTCATAATTTGGGTATAACCAATTTTTTCGCCAAAAGTCTGGTCAAAGGATCCGTTAAGTCCTTTATAACCTTACAAAATCTGTGAAAATTATACTTCTCAATGAGTTGCCTTGCAATATTGTGCCTTAATATGGTATGTCGTCTTTTTTTCATTATAGATTTTACTCTTAACTTGAGCTATGGTAGCTTAATAATCATAATGAATATACATAGATGGAATTAAGTCGGTATATAAAGGTAGATCAATAAGTAAGCTCCTTAACCACTCAGCTTTAGTTCCAAATTTTTCCAAGGCAACTAACTTAGCTTCCAAGGTAAATCTTATTATGCAAGTCTGTTTTGAGGACTTCCATGAAATAGTCCCTCCATCTAGAATAAACACATATCTATTAGTACACTTTAATTCCTCTGAACTAGAAATCCAATTAGTATCACAATATTCTCCTAATACAGTAGGATAACTACCATATGACAAATCAAAACTAATTGTGCCATTTAAATATTTTAATAATTTAGAGATATCATCCCAATACTCAACACTAGGGTTATGAACATATATGCTTAATCTACCAACACCATATGCAATATTAGGACATGTACAATTTGTTAAAAACATCAAACTACCAATAATTTGTGTATATTTCACTTGTGAGACACTACTACAACAATTTTTGACCAAGTGTATCTTTGAATCATATGGTGTAGACATAGGTGAATAATCAAAGCGCTCGAATCTCTAAAGCATCTTTTCAACATATGTGATTATGATAGTGTAATGCAAATGTTATCTCTAAGAATTTTAATTCTTAGAATAACATTAGCTTTACCCATGTCTTTCATATCAAAATTAGAGCCAAGAAATCTCTTATGCACAACCTTAAGGCTAGTTCCAAAAATAAGTAAGTCATCAACATATAAGCAAATAATGATTCCTCCATTCTTATCAAATTTACTATAAATGCATTTATCCGCACCATTAATCAAATATCCATTAGACAAAATTACTTTATCAAAATTTGCATGCCATTGTTTAAGTGTTTGTTTTAACCCATACAAGGATTTCATTAATTTACAAATTTTGTTTCTTGACTAGGGACTACATATCTCTCAGATTGTTCCATATAAATTTCTTTTTCTAAATCACTATTTAGAAATGCGATTTTAACACTCATTTGATGTATAACAAGTTTATAAAAAGAAGTAATGTCAAACAAAATTCTAATAGATGCAATTCTAGTAACCGGAGAATAAGTATCAAAATAATTAACATTTTGGTTTTGTTTGTAGCCTGTAACCTTATATTTATCTATTGTTCCACTTGTTTTAAGTTTCTTCTTAAACACCTACTTACAACCAATTGGTTTATTCTTAGGAGAACTCAACGAGTCCTCAAGATGGTTAGGCATAATTGAATCTAATTCATTATTTATAACTTCTAACAAAAAAGGCGCATCAATAGATTTTATTGTTTTATCATAACAAATTTAGTCATCATTAACAATATAAGCAATAAAATAATTACCAAAATTATTTTCATTTCCAACTCGCTTTCTTCTTCTCAATTTTTGTACATCATCAAAAATTTTGTTAAAAACAACATAAGGTTCATGCAATATATTTTTTTCCTTATTTTTCAAAGGAAATGCATGTTCAAAGAAAAATAACATTTTCCAATTCAATTATACTATTGTAACCTAAAACATCACTTATTATAATATGAGCTATTGCAAGCATAACCAATAAAGACACAATTACAAGTTCTAGAACCAAGTTTTCTCTTTTTAGGCTCGGGAACATAACATTTGCCAAACACCCCTACACTTTGAGAAATTTCAAATTAGACTTATGACTTTCCCAAAGTTCGTAAGGAATTATACTAGTTTTCTTATGAGGTATTTTTATTTTAAATGTGATTAGTTGAAAAAATGACTCCCCCTACATGTTAGTAGGTAGCCTAACACTAACAAACATAACTTTCATCATTTCTTTCAATGTTCAATTCTTTCGTTCGGCTATTACTTTGGATTTGACATGATTGTTGCATCTGAAAAGAGTGGCATTAGGTGTTTTGTAGCCGCACCTATGTGTTTGTTACATCCATATTGTTGGTCATTTGACGGAAATTGTTAGATGCATATGTGATCCAAATCAAAATTAATCATTGATAGACACGACATAGTTGATGACTCAGCTTGTTATAAAATTACAGTTTATCCTCAAATTATAAACACAAAACAAAAACTTAAAAGAGAGAGAGAAGCTACCTTTTACATTGAATCTCACCAGATGAGTGGCTATCGGGTGAGGGGAGGTTGACTACCCCTAACCCCCTCATAAGAGTGGGACAGCCCCCTCAAAGTGGGGCGATTGATCGCCTCTCCTATGGTGAGGGAGGTCGTGCCTCAATAGATGAGAGGTGATATGCCTCCCTTCACCTAGTAAAAGCTGATCATTTTTATTTTCATTTATCTTTATTTTTTAGTTTTAATAGAGGTAAAATTGTAATTGTATAACAACATGAGTCATTACTTATGCCATATGTCAGTCGGAGATTGGCTGTGATATAGATCCACTTGTACAGCTAACTATTTCTGTCAATTAATAGTTAAGGAAAATGCTAGTTTTTCTACCCATGCATCCAACTAATGTGTAATTTTTTATTTTTTATTTTGAAAAAATAAGAGAAGTTGAATGGGGTTGGATGCTTGGGTTGGACACCAAGCATCCCCCAATAGCTAATGATAGGTACCATTTCGGATGAATAGCTTACCATGAATCTTGAAGATATTTTTATACTCAAAAGGGTCAATTTGGTAGAACTACAAATCCTATGGACTAACCGAGTAGCTATACGACAAAACTTTCACAATCATTACAAATCCCTGATTATGTGCGTAACAAAAGTCCCTCATTGCATTGGCTACAATCTAACTCTCACTTCATCAAAAATACGAACTACGAGTAGATTTACATAAAATACAGTTGCGTTGGGTCCTTATCTTTTGCTCAAGACAGCATATATTTGCACCCGACAATTGACATTCTCCTCCAATCTTTAGAGAATTTGAGGTCAATCTCGCTTGGCTCAAGTGCTTGAAATCTTAAAAGACTATTTATTGGATCCAGGAATGCCCATACTGGCGGACTCGGCACTGTGAAAAGTGGACACTTCAGTTTCCGGTTGCCCATTTGAGGACTTATTGTTGGATGAAGAAAAACGTTCAGTTTTTGTTTGCCAGTTTGAACTGATCGTAGGATAAGTAGTGGTGGTGTCATCCAAACATAGGACACTAGCATTCAAGAATGGAGGTTGTTTCGGTGAGGGAATGGCAGATTCTTCATTGCTTAGCATCTTAACAACTTCAGACATGGATGGTCTTAGTGCAGCAGAAGCTTGCGTGCAAAGAAGCCCGATTTGAAATACGTTCGATGCCTCTCTCACAGAATATACACCTTTCAAGGCAGGATCAACAGATTCAGTAATTTTGTTTGCCTTGTAATGCCTCCAAACCTGATGGCAACAATGAAAGCCAGGACACCAGGCTGCCAAGAATCAGACTTTCATATGCTTAATATCACTGTTTATATTCATCCAAAAATAATAATATCACTTTTTTTTTTTTTTACGACCAATATCACCATTTATAGTTAGCAATATACAAAGAGTAAAGATATATATCAGTTTCGGCTGAATTAACAAGCCTAATAAATAGTATTTTTGTGGACTCTACTATTAAAAAAATATATTTTTTTTTTTTAAATTTCATCCGGTCTGGCTGAATGACTATTCATTCAGCCCAGGCTGATGTATATATATCACGGCTCATATACAAAAGGCATTGAATCTTACAGAGTGCAAAACTGAACTTGACCCTGGGGTGAAAACACTGTTCTTCCTACCGCTTACAACCTCCAGAATCAGCACTCCAAAAGCATAAACATCTGCCTTCTCTGTTAGCTGTCCTCTAACAAGATATTCAGGAGCCATATATCCCCTGCAGCAAATGTCATTGCTTATAGCTTAGAAGGAAGGAAAAAAAAAAAGATTCATAAAATCAGCGACTCTTTCATAATGTGCCTAATTCTGTGAAAGTTTATAGAGATTCAAAAGATAACGTGAGAATATATAATGCAAAAGCTATACCTTGAATTGTATGTAAAGAATCATGTAGACCAAAAGCAAGACAAGACTAATGGAAACAATATGTGCTTACAGTGTTCCTGCTACTCCTGTGCTAATATGAGATTTATCTCGCGTAACACATCGAGCAAGTCCAAAATCTGCGATCTTTGCAGTAAGATTGTCATCAAGGAGAATATTGCTGGTTTTTATGTCTCTGTGGATTATTTTTTCTCCACAACCTCCATGAAGATATGCAAGGCCGTCTGCTATTCCGAAGATGATATCAAACCGCTTCTGCCAGGTTAGGAGAAGGAATGTGTTCTTCTTACCTGCATAAATAGACACCCAGAATCTAAATCATAGTCATCCTCCATTTCAAAATTCAAAGAAAAACTTATTGGATTACCCACCGAAAAGGATTTGATCGAGGCTTTTGTTGGGTAGGTATTCATAAACTAGAAGGCTTTCTGGGCCCTCAATGCTGCAACCCAAAAGCCTAACAAGGTTCTTGTGTTGAATGCCGCTGATCAAGTTCACCTCATTGAAGAACTCATCCGCCCATTGCCGTGTATTGAAGAACAACCTTTTAACTGCAACAAGCGTCCCATCAGGAAAAGTCCCCTTGAACACAGAACCAGCTCCACCTTGGCCTAGTTTCGTCGAGCCATCAAAAGAATCTGTGGCCGTCTCGAGCATTTCATACTTGAAATTCAAATTAGACTTGTGCACCAAAATTGAAATGCCAACAAGATTGTTTTGCTCTGCAATGAAGTAAGAGAAGAATGCATCATTAATAAGCTGAGGATTTGATCAAGGCTTTTGTTGGGTATTGTGCTAGGTGCGATTACATGATCAAAGTATATAAGGAAATTGTATTAAGTGGGATTCTGTTCTGATTTGTGATTTCCTTATTTGGTGGTGATTTGGCTACTGGTTCTTTGATCATAACATCATTAAAAAAAAACTATCATAAAGAATTGTACCTCTTTTCTTCTCTGATATTCTCTTATGGGCTAATAGACCACCAATGAGAGCAAGCATAGTTAACATAATTGCTGACAAAATGCCTACAATGGTGATCCCAACGGTAGTCGCATCTGGAGATGCATGAAACGAAGAAAGTAAATTATTAGTAAGATTATCAGCAACCTCAAACATAAACTAAAATGCCATAACATAAATTAAGAAAGGAATTTATTATAATAGGGAGAGAAATTCTCCGTAGAATACCTCCTGATTGCTTATGCTGTACAGTGTCATTGCGAGAGAAATTCTCCGTAGAATATCTCAAATAACAACCAGCATTCATAACCGTGCCCTCTGGGGAGGGCGCGCACATACTCACCTTCAGCGCTGCATTGGACAAGCACTTGTTGCAGCTATCAGGCGTCAGTATTTTCCAGCACTGAGCCATCGCATAAACAGCCTGCACCCCTCCCGTCTCCCCTGCCACTGCGAACCCTTTTCTCCTCGCCGCCGTCGTAGTCACATTCCGAACGGCTTGATAAACCCTTTTCGCAAATTCCCGTCCGATGTACTGATCTCTGGTGACAGCTCCAGGATGCCCACATTTCACCCTGTCACGGTCTCTGTTGAGCGCCTCCTCAAAGAATTTATAGTTATCATAGCGAAGGTAGCAACCGTCGAGATAAATGCGGCCCGAGTCAGCAGGAAAGCATCTGGGGAGCTCTGCCCGGCTCTCATTGTTACAGGCCATGCAATCCGTACGGGAGAGAAAGTCATAGCACTCGGCATAGGAGAAGATCTGAGAAGCCGACGAAAGGAAAGACTGGGCTGACCATCCCGATAAATTGAGTTGCCCAGAGACTTGGTCCATAACAAAAGTGAAATTAGAGCGGAAGTGCGGGTTGGTGGCCTTCTTTGAGGAGCCGCACAAAAGGACTACTTGAGGGTCGGAGAGGGAGGGAGAGAAGAAGAGGAATATGAGAAATATCCATTTGGGATTTTGAGGAATTGGCGCTGTGAGTTGCATTTAATTCAAATGGGATGGTGGGGTTGCTCTGTTTTCTTTATAGAATTCAGAAGAACAGAACATGTTTGATGCTCTGTTTTATATATATTTTGGAGTTGGAAGAAACAGAGCAAATTGACGTTTATCTTCTTTTTTCCTTTATCTCTCTGGGTGTTTTATGAGGCCATTGGCCAAGGGAGGGAGGTTGAACCTGTCCGGGCACTTTGGTTGCTGTTGCTGTGGCATCCTCTCTCACAAAAACAACAAACAGTAGTAATAACTGCAACACCAATTGAATAACCATATGGAATGGAGGAAAGAAAAAAGTTATTAAGGGAGAGAGGATGTGATTGGGTTATAAACAACTTGGCAGGCTTTTTGTTTTCCAAACTTCTTTCTCAGTTATGGATGGGTGGTCTCCTCTGTCTCTCTTTTCTCTCTTCTTTGTTCTCTCTCTGTTTCTCCATGGGGACCTATGATGGTCTTCTGTTTTGTTACATGGTGTTAAGGCTAATATCACCCCTCCTCCTTTTTTTTCATTTTTTTTTATTATTATTTTTTAAGCAAGACAGGGAAAAGGAAAAAGGATCATCAACCCTCCTTATATAGGAGAGGCAACTCTTCCACCTGGGGACGGAATCAGGATTCTAATCTAAAGTGGCAAATTATAAGTGAAGGGTTAAATTTATTTTTGGTAGGAGTCGATCATAGTTTTTAAATCTGAAAGTACATGTATATTTAGCTTAATAAAAAAAAATTAAAGGAAATTTAAAAACCATGGGGGCTATGGCCCCTTTAGTCTAAACATAGGTTCGTCCTTGCTTTTACTAGTTAAGGAGAATGAAGAGGGAAAAGGTGACGTACTCTTAAAGTATTAATTAAATAATTAAATTTACCTCTTTATATCAACTTAAACTTTTGGTATAAATGATAATTTAACACATACAATACCACCAGTTTTTTTTTTCGTGGGTAGTGCACAACGTAATAGGTAGGTAAGGTATGAGACATTTGCTCAAACGACTACTTCCACTTAGTCTTATTTTCTCAAAGAGCAATGATACATATCAATCCCATTTCAATTTTGTGTCTATTAAAATAGATGTAACTTTTAAAATTACCATTTGATCAAAAGTCAATAATAATCTTGATAAATTTAATGAGGACTTTAAAGGCCACATTAATTTTATTGGACACAGAGTAAACATGAAATTAACATATATAATGACTCTTTCTCAAATGTGCAAGTTGAAGACTAAGAGATTTACACTCTTCAAAGAGCATTAATGGTAAAAAAAAAAAAAAAAACTTGAGAGATGGTGATCAAGTCAAAACTAAACTGAGGTTTAGCCTGCTATTTTTCAATTGGTCCACGGCATTGCACTCACCCATCAAGCAAAATGTGGTTTTCTCTTAGCAAAATTATCATAACAGCTCTTAGAATAAACTCTTTCTTAGGATTTTTCATTTTCTATGTTAATTGACACAATGCGATTACATGATGGTGTTTGTGTTTTTTCTTAAATAAAATGGGGCTGAAAATAAAAGTTCAAAAAGCAAAAGGGTCGTCCAAGGGCCTTAACATTGTCTAATTACGTATTAGAATCGTTAAGCAAACCATCTAAATTTAGGATGTCCTAAGAGTGAACAATATACTTCAGTTTGCTAAAAGACAGCTAGTGACAGCCTTGGTATTAACAAACACCATTTCTGTGTTTGTTGCCAACAGCATTGTGCATCGAAAAATGCATCCTTGTAATGAGAACACAAACAACCAAAGAAAATAAAGATGAACTTTTGATGCGATTAACTAATCAAGCCATTGTAAATATAAATATGGTGGAAATGTTGACAAAAAATAAAAATACAAGTTGTCAATAAAAATAAAAGAAATGGAAAATTACTGAGGACTGGGTATCAAAAGTATCTTAACTTTTTTTAGGGTAAGCTATCTATTCAAAATGGTCCATGTCGTTAGCCATAACTAAAGTGAAACGAGAGTGAGAGGGGATAAACAACTTATAGCTTGCCTAAAAGTTTATTTAGCCCATCTATAATAACTCTAGTAGAAATGGAATGGATTTCATTTAGATGCTGTAAAAAAAATATTACAGCATATGTGCAGTTTTTTTTTTAAGGTCCAAATTTAATTTTTATTGTTTTACGAGAAAGAGAAAGTAAAGATAAATGACCATTGCAGTACATATTGTAGTTACCAAGAACAATGATTATGTTGAGCGCCAATCGAATTCGAAACGAGCTCGCGTAGATATAGATTTAGCAAATTTGTGAATAAATTATTGCTTAAGAAGAAGATCATGCTCCACCACTATTTAGTCATTTAACGAAAACTGATAGATGCACATGTGATTTCATATCACAACTAATTGTTGATTAACATGGTATAGCCAATGACTCAATTTGCTTTAAAATTATAGTCTTACCCCAAATTAAAAAAGGGGAAAGGGAGGGGGGGAGGAGGGAAGAATTGCCCCTCATCGAATGAGGGATGGGCTGGANATGGGGACTATGGCCCCTTTAGTCTAAACATAGGTTTGTCCTTGCTTTTACTAGTTAAGGAGAATGAAGAGGGAAAAGGTGACGTACTCTTAAAGTATTAATTAAATGATTAAATTTACCTCTTTATATCAACTTAAACTTTTGGTATAAATGATAATTTAACACATACAATACCACCACTTTTTTTTTTCGTGGGTAGTGCACAACGTAATAGGTAGGTAAGGTATGAGACATTTGCTCAAACGACTACTTCCACTTAGTCTTATTTTCTCAAAGAGCATTGATACATATCAACCCCATTTCAATCTTGTGTCTAAAAGTTTATTTAGCCCATCTATAATAACTCTAGTAGAAATGGAATGGATTTCATTTAGATGCTGTAAAAAAAATATTACAGCATATGTGCAGTTTTTTTTTAAAGGTCCAAATTTAATTTTTATTGTTTTACGAGAAAGAGAAAGTAAAGATAAATGACCATTGTAGTACATCTTGTAGTTACCTGATATTATGAAGAACAATGATTATGTTGAGCGCCAATCAAATTTTAAACGAGCTCCCGTAGATATAGATTTAGCAAATTTGTGAATAGATTATTGCTTAAGAAGAAGATCATGCTCCACCACTATTTATTCATTTGACGAAAACTAATAGATGCACACGTGATTCCACGTCACAACTAATTGTTGATTAACATGGTATAGCCAATGACTCAATTTGCTTTAAAATTATAGTCTTACCCCAAATTAAAAAAGGGGGAGGGAGGGGGGAGGAGGGAAGAATTGCCCCTCAACGAATGAGGGATGGGCGGGACAGGGCTGACCTCCCATCAAAAGGGGGTGGCTGACTGCCCCTCATCTAAAGAGGGGCAGCGTCCATTTTAGACAAATAACTTACCACATAAATCTTTAAGTTATTTTTAGATAAGATCAATTTGATACAACTACAAACTTTATGAAGGGAGTAATTTTCCCTAAAAGAAAGCCACCTATACAATCCCTTAGAAAAGGAAAATACCAAAACATCCTACGTGCATGACAAATTTCCCTACTCTGCATTGGCTACAATCCTACATCAAAAATACGAACTTCGAGTAGATTTACATAAATACAGTTGCGTTGGGTCCTCATAACATATATTTCCACCTACTTTTATTGAAAGTAAATCCACATTCTAGCTTGGCTCAAATGCTTGAAATCTTGAAAGACTATTTGCGAACCGTTCAGATGTTGTTTGCTGCGAGTTTGAACTGATCATAGGATAAGTAGTGGTGGTGTCATTAAAACTGAGGACACTAGCATTCAAAAATGGAGGTTGTTTCGGTGAGGGAATGACACATTCTTCATTGCAAAGCATCTCAACCACTTTAGGCATGGATGGTCTTAGTGCAGCAGAAGCTTGCGTGCAAAGAAGCCCGATTCGAAGCACGTTTGATGCCTCTATCGCAGAATATATACCTTTCAAGGCGGGATCAACAGATGCAGTAATTTTGTTTGCCTTGTAATGCCTCCAAACCTGATGGCAATAATGAAAGCAGTCAGATTTCATATGCTTAATATCACAATTTACTAGCAATGCAAAAGGCTGTGAATCTTACAGAGTGCAAAACTGAACTTGACCCTTGCGAGAAAACACTGTTCTTCCTACCGCATACAACCTCTATAACCAAAACTCCAAATGCATAGATATCTGCCTTCTCTGTTAGCTGTCCACGAACAAGATATTCAGGAGCCATATATCCCCTGCAGCAGATGTCATTGTTTAGACTTTAGAAGAAGAAGAAAAAAACAAAAAAAAAAAGATTCAAAGATAACAAGAGAATATATAGTGCAAAAGATATATAAACAGTCATGTAGACCAAGAGCAAGACAAGACTAATGGAGATAGTTTGTGCTTACAGTGTTCCTGCCACTCCGGTGCTAATATGAGATTTATCTCGCGCAACACATCGAGCAAGTCCAAAATCGGCGATCTTTGGAGTAAGATTCTCATCAAGGAGAATATTGCTGGTTTTTATGTCTCTGTGGATTATTTTTTCTCCACAACCTCCATGAAGATATGCGAGGCCATCTGCTATTCCAAAGATGATATCAAACCGCTTCTGCCAGGTTAAGAGAAGGAACGTGTTGTTACCTGCATAAATAGACACCCAGAATCTAATTCATACTCATCCAACATTTCAAAATTCAAAGCAAAACTTATTGACGTTGGGAAGCAAAATTATTGGATTACCCACCGAAAAGGATTTGATCGAGGCTTTTATTGGGTAGGTATTCATAAACTAGAAGGCTTTCTGGGCCCTCAATGCTGCAACCCAAAAGTCTAACAAGGTTCTTGTGTTGAATGCCTCTGATCAAGTTCACCTCATTGAAGAACTCATCCGCCCACTGCCGCGTATTGAAGAACAACCTTTTAACTGCAACAAGCGTCCCATCAGGGAAAGTCCCCTTAAACACAGAACCAGCTCCACCTTGGCCTAGTTTCCTCGAGCCATCAAAAGAATTGGTGGCCTTTTCGAGCATTTCATACTTGAAATTCAAATTAGACTTGTGCACAGTAATTGAAATCCCAGCAAGATTTGTTCGCTCTGCAGTGAAGTAAGAGAAGACCTAATCATAACATAAAAAAATTAAAAAAATAAATAAATCAAGAGGCTATCATGACCGTTTATGGTTTTTGACAGAATTGTACCTCTTTTCCTATTTGATAGTCTCGTATAGCCCAACAAACCACCAATGACAGCAAGCAATGTTAAGGCAATTGCTGACACAATGCCTATTATGATGATGCCAAACATAGTCGCATCTGGAGATGCATGAAACGAAGAAAGGAAATTATTAGTAAGATTATCAGCAACCCCAAGCAGAAATTACTTAAAAAAAAAAGCAGAAATTAAATGCCATAACATAACTTAAGAAAGGAGTTTATTATAATAGGGAGTAGGGATCAATCACGTCATGACCCAATGAAACAAGAAAGAAAAGGCCTAATATCGGCTCATCAGTATTACAAAACTCAGAGAATAATGGTTAAGTGATTGAATTTGTCGTACTAATTTTTTTTTAAAAAAAAAAAATCAAGCATGTTGAGCCCCATTGAGAGAAAGAGAGACTCCCATGTGAAGAAAAGGATTAAAAGCTTCTTACCTGATTTCGGAGAAAGAGAGCCATTGTCACTGTCAGTGTCATTGCCATAGAAATTCTCCGTAGAATACCTCAAATAACAACCAGCATTCATAACCCTGCCCTCCGGGGCGGGGGCGCAGACAATCACCTTCTTCACTGCATTGGACAAGCACTTATTGCAGCGATCAGGGTCCAGCCTCCTCCAGCACTGAGCCATTGCATAAACAGCCTCCACCCCTCCCTTCTCCCCCGCCACCGCGAACCCCATTCTCCTCACCGCCGTCTTCGTCACATTCTGAACGACTTGACGAACCCTCTTCGCAAATTCCCGCCCGATGTACTGATCTCCTGTAACACCGTCGGGATTCCCACACTTCACCATATCACGGTCTTCGTCAATCGCCTCGTCAAAGAAGCTATAGTTGTCGTAGCGAAGGTAGCAACCGTCGAGAAAAATGCGGGCCGAGTTGGCAGGAAGGCATCTGGGGAGCTCTGTTCGGCTCTCACTGTGACAGGCTATGCAATCGTTGTGGGAGAGAAAGTCATAGCACTGGGCATAGGTGAAGATCTCAGGAACTGATGAAGTCACAGACTGGGCTGCCCATCCGGATTCATTGACTTCCCGGGAGATTTTGTCCATTGCAACAATGAAATTGGAAAGGAAGTCAGGGGTGGTGTCCGGATTTGAGGACCCGCACAGAAGCCCGGCTTGCCCGGTTTGTGGGTCGGAGAGGGAGGGAGAGAAGAAGAAGAAGATTAATATGAGGAAAAGCCATTTGGGGTTTTGAGGAATTGGCACTGTGAGTTGCATTTAATTCACATGGGATGCAGGGGTTGCTCTGTTTTCTTTCTTTGTAGAATTCAGAGAAACAGAGCATGTTCCATTGCACTCACCCTCTTACCCATCAAGCAAAATGTAGTTTTCTTGAAGCAAATTTATCAACTTTTTCATTTTAGGAATAGACCATTTTGATTACATGATGATGGTGTTTGTGTTTTTTTCTTAAGAAAGAGGCATGAAATTGAAAGGTGTTTTGCTAAAAGGTCAAAAAAGCAGAAGGGTCTTCCAAGGGCTCTAACAATGTCTAATTACGTATTAAGACCGTTAAGGAAACCTTCTTAATTTTAGGAATCCAACATGAAAGAGAATCAAGAGATGTCCTAATAGTGAACAATATACTTTAGTTTTCTAAGACCGCTAGTGACAGCCTTGGTCTTAACAAACATCGTTTCTGTGTTTGTCGCCAACAGAAAACACACAAACCATTTTGCATAAATCAAAAACCAAACCAATTCCGTATACTAATTTTTTCTGTTATGCTAGAAAAGAATCATAGAATTAGTGAGTCCCAAATTGATGTACCTCAGTACCAAGGGCCTCTCAGGCCCTCCAAGTTGGAAAGAGCCTATTGGACTCGAAGGCTGGGCCCATAACCAAGACATTTTTTTTAAAAAAAAATTTTAACTACTAATTTTTTAATACAAATTTCACCAGATTATCTACTTCACTCTTTACTTTTTTTAAATATTAATTTTTAATTTTTTTAATTTTTTTTTTTGTCACTTCTCTCTCACTCTCACTTTCGCTCCCACGCATACCCCCTCCTTCGATTATTCTTCTTTTTCCCTCTGTTTGTCTTTCACACGCGCGCACAGAGAGAGAGAGAGAGAAATTGCAGCAGGCTCTGTTTCTAGCTATACCAACTCGTCTTCCACCCCCAAATCCTCAATGAAGTGCTAAATATTTCTCTCCATCCATGTCTATGTGATGTTCCTGATAATGAGTTTTGTCTATTGCATCACAAGTTTCATTATTTATGGAGGATTGGGTGGAGTTGTTGAGCTCAGTTGGCTTTTGAACTCTTTGATTTTCTCTTCTTCTTCTTCTTCTTCTTTTTTTGTGTGTTTTCTTTGCCTTTCCTCTTTCTTTTCTTGTGTTCTGATTGAGGCCCAGCGTAACGAGAAAGGAGAGGAAGAAGTTGAAGCATGGGAAGAGGTTGACGACCATCTGTTGGCTTATGGGGTTCGGCAAAGGGAGTGCTCTTCCTTTGCTTAATATAAGTAATATACTATAAGCTATTTTTATTAATATATATACACATATATTAATATATACGTGTATATTAATAAATATATACAAGTCGAGCTAACAAGCGAATCGAGTGGAGTTTAATCGAGCCGAGCCCGAGCCCGAGCGAGTCCATGAGTAGCTTTTACGGCCCTATTTGATAAATTAGTTTGGTACAATTTCAAATCTCCCGGGACTAAATGGGTAATTTTCCATAAAAGATAGCATCTATATGATCCCTTTTCTTTCTTTTTTTTTTTTTTTTTTTTTTTGTGAGTACATGAGAAAAAAAGAAACTAAACAAACCTAAAGCAATAAACTTTATCTAAACAAGCCTAAAGGAGGATCCTTACCACTGGTAATTTGGACAGAAGAGGGAGGAGAAGGAAAAGTGGGAATGTGGCCAGAAAAAGATCTGGCTGCGGCCCAATGTGCTACGTAATGAGCACAGAAGTTTGCACTTCTTTTAACTTTCCAAGCAGTCCATGAACAGGATGCAGGGATAGAATCTAAAACAGAAAAAATAATAGGAGATATTCTCCAATCAAGGGTTATTGAAGGATTTTGAAGGCTATCTATCACTACTTGCGAATCTCCTTCAAGGATGAAATTCTGAATGTTGAGAGAGAGAGCCAGAGAAACCGCAAGTTGAACTGCAAGAGCCTCTCCAGTGTTGGGAGAACATTTAGGATTGATTTGGGAAATCATTGAGACAATGAAGCCAGAGTGATCCTGACAAATAGCAGCTTGAGCCGAAAATGAGTCTCTGATTGCAGTGTCAAAATTAATCTTGAAATTAAAAGGGGGCGGAGGGTCCCAAAGAGCAATGGGGGAGATGTCCTTCATTCTCCAAGCATGAAAGTGTTCAAGACTAATTTTGTTGATATGATTTGAAACAGAAAGCATATCAAAAGAGGAACCGTCATGGTAAGCTTTGTTACGATAAAACCATAGGAGATCACAAGTAACAACGGCAAAGATTTGAAAATGATGTACTTCCTCTTTTCGAATTCGTAGCAAGAGATCAGGTTTGATAATAAGCTTGATCCAATCTTGAATGCAAAGAAAATGGAATGCTGTGGAGTCTAGAGGCCAAAGAGAATGACGCCAAACACATCTTGCAAACCGACAATTAAAGAAGAGATGTTGGAGTGAATCCTCAAAACCTTTACAGAGAGGACAAAAAGAGAAACTAGTTGAAGGAAAAATAGCATTAATGCGCTCTGAAGTTGGAAGAATATTCCAAGCTATTTTCCAAACAAAGAGCCGAAGTCTGTCATTTAGGCGCAATTTCCAAATTGACTTCCAAAGTGGATCAGGATCAGAAATACTAGCAGTTGAAAGAGAGAAATAGGCTGAGCTAGTAGAAAAATTGCCAGAGTTTGAAAGAGTCCAAATATACACAAGAGATGGATTGCTTGCTATATTAATCTTGAGAACTTCATCTACCGTAGCTTGATCAAAAATAGAAGTAATAACAGATAGATTCCAACTGAGTGAGCCCTGATGAAATAAATCTGTAATGAGTAGAGAAGGTTGAGAGCGATTACCCGGGACTCTAGGAATAGGTCTGAAGTTGGAGCAAGTAGGAATCCAAGGAGTGCTCCAGATAGGGAGATTTGAATTTTGTGAAACTTGAAGACAGGCACCCGATGCTAGCAAAGATTTGCATTTCAAAATCCCTTTCCAAAGCCAGGATGAATTAGGAAGATCAGGGGAGGTCAGAAAATCACCATAGCTGATATATTTCCCTGATAGATGATGAGTCCAAAGACTATCATGTTTGGTAAGAAGTTTCCATCCAAGCTTTGCAATTAATGCAAGATTCAAATCAGACATTTTCCGAAAACCTAAACCACCTTGATTTCGAGGTATGCACATGGAGCTCCAAGATTTGAGAGAGAGATTACGAGTTTTGCCTTTAGGAAAACCCCACCAAAAATTCTTGAAAGTCCGATCAAGATCATTGCAAAGTGACAAGGGAAGAAGATAAGTACTCATAGTATAAGATGGGATTGAAGAAGCTGTGGCTTTGATAAGCACAGTTCTTCCAGCCTGAGATAAAAGCTTAGATCTCCAACCCTCCATTTTCCCATGCACTTTTGCCAGAATATGCTGGAAAGCTTCTTTTTTAGATTTGCCTATGAGAAAAGGTAAACCTAACTAATAAGAAGTAGGAGAAGTGATATTGTAAGGGAAAAAACCTTTGATACTGGCAATGGTTCCAAGCGGGGTATTTTTGCTGAAAAGCATGGAAGATTTTAGAGAATTGACCTTCTGACCAGACCAGCTGCAAAAAAGATCTAGACTTGATTTAAGAGCAATAGCTTCAGCAGAAGTGGCCTTAGCAAAGAGAATTAGATCATCTGCAAAAAGCAGATGAGTAATGGGAGGTGTATTCCTGGAGATACTAAAACCTTTAATAAGCCCCAGTGATTCTTGCTGCTGAAAGATTCTAGAAAGAACTTCAGTACCCAGGATGAAAAGAAAAGGGGACAAAGGATCACCTTGACGAAGTCCTCTTGATGGAGTGAAAAAACCAAACGGACTACCATTAATTAAAATGGAAAATGATGGAGTAGATATGCAAATTCGAATCCAGTGAATCCAGGTTGGGTGAAAACCCAACTTTTCCATAATAAGAAATAGAAAATCCCATTCCATGCGATCAAAAGCTTTTTCCATATCAATCTTAATAGCCATTAAACCACCCCGCCCTCTTTTAGCATTGAGGGTATGAATGAGTTCATGAGCTAGGATGGAGTTGTCCTGAATACTCCTGGATGGCACAAAAGCAGATTGATAAGGAGAAATAAAAAGATGGAGAAGACCTTTAAGCCTGTTAGCCAGAATCTTGGAGATTATCTTATAAATAATGTTGCAGAGGCTAATAGGTCGAAAATGATGAACAGAGGACGGACTCATCTGTTTTGGAACCAAGGCAATAAAAGTATGATTAAGTTCCTTCAAGAGATGATTACGATTAAAGAAATCCCACACACTATGAGTCACAACTTCTCCAACAATGCTCCAGTATTTTTTATAGAAAAGGGCAGTGAACCCATCCGGCCCCGGGGCCTTAGTAGAGTGAAGACTAGACAAAGTAGTGAAAATTTCCTCTTTAGAAGGGATACAACATAAATGCATATTTTCTTCAGTAGAAATAGACCTATCAAACAGATCTTCCAAAGAAGCCGGAAAAGAAGGCCTGGAGGAAGTAAATAGAGATCTGAAATGATTAATAAAGCATTCTCCAATAGCAGGTCGATGAGAAATCCATTCTCCAGAGGAAAGCTGAATAGAATCAATAAGACTTCTTCTTCTCTTAATCAAAGTAGAAGCATGAAAAAATTTGGTGTTGAGTTCTTTACAAACAAGCCAGATGTCTCTTGATTTGCTTTTCCATAAAGATTCCTCCTGTTCCAGGGATTCATTTAAAGCTTGTTTAAGAAATAACTCTGTTTGATGTGTATGAGAAGTAGGAGGGGCTTGTTGAATTAAATCCAAATGATGAGTAAGAGCAGAAATCCTAGCTTGAATGTTCCTAAAGTGAAGAGTGTTCCAAGATTTGAGGGCTACCTTAGTGGCTTTGAGCTTCCTAGTTAAGAGATAGGAAGAATTACCCTCAAAAAAAGAATTCCAGGCTGAATAGATAACACGACCACACATAGGATCCTTGGACCAGAATTCTTCAAACCTAAAAGGTCTAAGGAGGGATAGTATTTGTGGCAAAGTATCAAAAAGGATGGAATTATGGTCTGAGGTTTGAGCAGGCAAATGTTTAACTGCACAGGAAGGGAAAAGATGAATAAAAGATACAGAAGCAAAAGCTCTATCCAGTCTTTCTTTGATCAAACAATGTCCCTCTCGATGATTAGACCAAGTAAATGGGTTACCAGAGAACCCCAAATCTACTAGACCAAAAGAATTCAAAAAAGCCTTAAAAGGATCAGTAGAGGTGCAAGCATAAGGTCTCCCACCTAATTTCTCAGATTGATCAAGAATCATGTTAAAATCCCCCAAGCATAACCATGGTCCCGAAAAAGAATCTCCCAATTCAGACATAAAATTCCAGAAGTCATGCTTATTTTTATGAAAAGGAGGTCCATAAATACAAGATAACATCCAAGGGGTATGGGGTGGATCAGAGTAACACCAAACAGTTATTGTATTAACAGTGGTAAGGAAGCATTCCAAATTTACACCAAATTTCCAAGCAAGTACAAGGCCCCCTTTAGAGCCAAAGGGAGATACATGAAACATACCAAAAAACCCAAGTCTATTAAGAATTACAGACGTCTCAGCAGCTTGAGTTTTAGTTTCAGACAAAAAAAGTACTTCAGGTGAATGCTTCCTGACCTTCGCCCTTAGACTGCGAATTGCAGAGGCACGGGATAACCCTCTGCAATTCCAGGATAAAATTTTCATTGCTGGGGAGGTGGCCTAGAGCGGCCCACCCCCTTTTCCTCAGACGAGGCTGTGGATTGTGCATCCAATGTTGCAGGTTCATCATAAAAAGAAGGAATTAGAAGTTTCCTTCCTGAAGCAGCTCTGGCGAAATACCTTGAAATAACCGGAGCTGAAGTTGAAACAAAACCAGAGTATGTAGTAGTCGGAGCTGAAGATGAATCAGTACCAAAGCATGAAGTAGTAGGAGGATGCAAACCAATCATAGTACCAGGAGGCCCATCCGGAGCATGAAAAATATGACCAAATCTCCTATCAGAACCAGTACTAGGAGCTGAAGAATCAGTACCAGGAGGCCCAACCGGAGAACAATCTTGCTGTGAAGGAAATGGGACTGCTCCAAACGGTGATGCTATAAAAGAAGAGACTGGCCCCAGAGGTTTAGAGTGTTTGAGAGAGGTCAAAGAAGCTGCAGCCAATTCCATGGGAGTAGGGTTACAGGGGACAAGGGAACGGGAGGTTATGGGTCGTTTGAGTGCAGAAATAGGAAGGATATCTTCATAAGGGAGGGGACGTTTTCTGTGGATAATGTGTGGAGGAATATCTGGTGAGAGAGGAGGGGAGGGGGCTGGTGGCAGAAGGGAGGAGGGGGTGGCCGAAGGAGGAGATGAGGGTTGGACAGTATGTTGGGCATACGGGTGAAACCTGGTAAGGCTAGGGAAAGAACGAGACAGTGGAGTGGGCTGAGATTTGTGGCTAAATTTTGGATGGGTAATTGAAGATAGATTTGGTAGAGTTGGGGGGCCTATTTGGAAAGGAGGAGGAGGAAGGGATTGGGTTGGGGTGGCCCAAGCAGCAAAGAAATCTGAGAGATCAGACTTTCGGATAATGGGCTGGTTACGTTCTATGGGCTGGGTAAAATCATTAAGATTTTGGATATCATCAATGGTTGACCCAAGGAAATCCGGTTTAGACCCAAAAGGATTATAAAAATATCTGATGGGAGTGGTTGGGGGTGTTTGATATTCGGGTGGAGGATAAATCATAGGAGACTTGCCTTTAAAGTCTGGAGACAGCTGTTGAAGAGGCTGTGGTTCCGTGGAACGAGTTGCACATGAGCCGCCCACCAGCTGGAGAGGAGGAATAGATGGCTCCACGTGTTGAGAAGGTATGGTAGCAGAAACTGCTACGTGGCTGTCAGGCATATGTGAGACAATCTCCATGTCGGTTGAGCAAGGACCGAGTTGAAGCTGCAACTGAGCCGACTCGCCATGGGAGACCGAGGTACTCATACCATCCGAAGAAATACCAGAATCTGAGTCTTCATGATGGACAGAAGAAACCATCCTTGGGCTCGAAGAGGGAAATGCTTTTAAAGATAAAGCATACCTGGACAATGGAATGGGGGGTGGGAGTGGGCAAGAAAATTTCTTGTGCCCAATCAAACCGCAAAGGGTACAGTAGTCCCCAAGACGTTCATACTGGAAGCTAACCCAGAGTGGCTCCCTGTCTCCACGAGGGATATGAAAACCAGGAACAAGAGGAAGAAGAGTATCAATTTCCACCCGAAGACGAAGGTGTTGACGACTGATAATTCCAGGGGAACCATGATTCTCCACGTCAAGTAGAAAACCCAGAGCTTTCCCAATTCGGACGGCATTCCTAGAAGTCATATTGTGACGAGGAAGGCCATGAACTTGGACCCAGAAGGGGCAGAGATGGAGAATGACCTCTGTAATGGCTTGATCAGGGGACCAAGGCTGAAGAAGTAATAGAGAACCGCGAATATTCCAAGGACCTTGATTAAGAATGCGGTCAACATGCTCTTGAAGAGGAACCGCAAACAAAAACTTGTTAGGAGCAAGAACTTCAATTGCTAGAGGAGCTGCAAAACCCCAAGCTGAAGCTAGAGTAGCACGAATCAGCTGGGAGTTTAGAGGTTTAAGTGTAAGAAGTTTTCCTATGAGGGCAAAAGCCTCTTGATTCGAAGGGAAATCAGCAACCACGTCGAGTTGTTCAGGTGTATCCCATCCAAGAGCCTCTGTTTCATTGATAAGGGCTTGGAGGGATGTTTGATTGGGATCCATGAAAGGAAAAGTGGAAGATGGCGTGGATAATTTGATGGCGATGGTGATGGTGATGGATGACAAAAGGAGTCAAGATATGTCTTTCCGAAGAAAAAAAGAGGGAGCAAAGTTTGAGAGAAACTGAGCGAGTTTTTTGATAATTGATGTTAGATCCCTTTTCTTTCTTAGTAGAAAAAGAAAATACCAAAGCATCCCATCTGCATGACAAAACTTTCACTATTAATTACAGATCGTAAAAAACTTCCCTCTTTGCATTGGCTACAATCTAACTCCCACTTCATCAAAAACACGAACTTGGAGTTGATTTACATAAATACAGTTTCATTAGGTGCTAATCTTATGCTCAAGATAGCATATATTTCCGCCTGCTTTTATTGAAAGTATATCGACATTCACCTCCAATCTTTAGAGAATAAATATTTTGAGGTCAATCTAGCTTGGCTCAAATGTTTGAAATCTTGAAAAACTGTTTGATCCAGGAATACCTATAATGGCCGACTGGGCACTATTAAAAGTGGAAACTACAGGTGCCGGTTGCCCATTTGAAGACTCATTGTTGGACAAAGAGGATGAGGTCGAAGTAGTAGTGGTGTCATCCAAACCGAGGACACTAGCATTCAAGAATGGAGGTTGTTTGGGTGAGGGGACGACACATTCTTTGTCGCTTAGCATCTCAACCACTTCAAACATGCATGGTCTTAGTGAAGCCCAAGCTTGCGTGCAAAGAAGCCCAATTCGAAGCACGTTCGATGCCTCTCTCACAGAATATACACCTTTCAAGGCAGGATCAACAGATTCAGTAATTTGGTTTGCCTTGTAATGCCTCCAAACCTGATGGCAATTACAATGGAAGTGAGACTTTCGTATGCTTAATATCACAATTTATTAGCAATGCAAAAGGCTAAGAATCTTACAGAGTGCAAAACTGAACTTGACCCTTGCGTGAAAACACTATTCTTCCTACCGCTTACAACCTCCAAAATCAGCACTCCAAAAGCATAAACATCTGCCTTCTCTGTTAGCTGTCCTCGAACAAGATATTCAGGGGCCATATATCCCCTACAGCAAATAAATTTAGTGACACTTTCATAATGTAGCTAATTTTGTGTCAAGTTTGTAGAGATTCAAAGATAACAAGAGAATATATAATGCAAAAGATATATAAACAAACAGTCATGTAGACCAAAAGCAATACAAGACTAATGGAGACAGTTTGTGCTTACAGTGTTCCTGCTACTCCTGTGCTAATATGAGATTTGTCTGGCGCGACACATCGAGCAAGTCCAAAATCGGCGATCTTTGGAGTAAGATTCTCATCAAGGAGAATATTGCTGGTTTTTATGTCTCTGTGGATTATTTTTTCTCCACAACCTCCATGAAGATATGCGAGGCCATCTGCTATTCCGAAGATGATATCAAACCGCTTCTGCCAGGTTAGGAGAAGGAAAGTGTTCTTTTTACCTGCATAAATACACACCCAGAATCTAAGTCATAGTCATCCTCCATTTCAAAATTCAAAGGACTACTACTAGTGTGGACAAGTTTTCGTATCGGAAAGTATTAGGGAAATAAACGGTCAGGAATTTTTATCAATAATACATTAATATACATACTTAGACATCATTCTAGTCTAAAAGCTTAAATTAATAGACTTGAGTCCACTTAAGCATATTAACTACTATTTTCTTTTATGATTTTTTAATGTAAAACACAACACACACAAGTGTACTCACAACAGAAAGATGGGTTGTAGCCTACATAGAATTTGTGCTTTATAAAGACACTCATGGATAATAAGTCTCAAATTACTTACTAAATAAAACTGGACTTGATAACTAATTTTATATAAAAGCTCCAAATTAATAATCCTTTTAAGATGATAGCACGTATATAACTAATGTTTTTCCTCTTAATGGATTACTCACTGTAAAGGATTTGATCGAGACTTTTGTTGGGTAGGTATTCATAAACTAGAAGGCTTTCTGGGCCCTCAATGCTGCAACCCAAAAGCCTAACAAGGTTCTTGTGTTGAATGCCGCTGATCAAGTTCACCTCATTGAAGAACTCATCCGCCCACTGCCGCGTATTGAAGAACAATCTTTTAACTGCAACAAGCGTCCCATCAGGAAAAGTCCCCTTAAACACAGAACCAGCCCCACCTTGGCCTAGTTTCCTCGAGCCATCAAAAGAATCGGTGGCCTTATCGAGCATTTCATACTTGAAATTCAAATTAGACTTGACCACAGAAATTGAAATGCCAACAAGATTATTTGGCTCTGCAGTGAAGTAAGAGAAGACCGAATCATAAAATCAGAAAATAAAAAAAATGCAAAATCAATTGGCTATCATGACCGTCTATAGTTTTTGACAGAATTGCACCTCTTTTCCTCTTTGATATTCTCCTATAGGCTAATATAGCACCAATGAGAGCAAGCAAAGTTAAGGCAATTGCTGACAAAATGCCTACCATGGTGATCCAAACTGGAGACGCCTCTTGAGATGCATGAAACGAAGAAAGGAAATTATTAGCAACCACAAGCAGAAATTAAATGCCCATAACATAAATTAAGAAAGGAATTTATTATAATAGGGTGTAGGGATCAATCATGTCATGACCGAATGAAACAAGAAAGAAAGGGAAGACCTAAATATGGGCTCATCAGCATTACAAAACTCAGAGAAATCCATTACAGAGCTCTATTTTTTTCTGTCAGGAATTCCATCGGAATAGACAATACCAGGCAGAATCGAAATCTAGACGACCATACCCAACATTCAAATTTTACAAATTAAAAAATAAAAAAATAAAAAACTTAAAAGCAATGTTTCCGAATCAAACACCATTAAGAGAAAGAGAAGGATTACGATTATTTACAATTTTAAAGAAATTGTATATTCTTAAATTATGAAATTTAGGCTGTTTCTAAGCATCGAAACAATTGAAACAATTGGAAATACTACTTATTAAAAATGTGGCATGTTATTGAGGTAGTCAGAAAAAAAATTTTCTTCTAAAATGATTATTCTTCACTTTTTCAGAGACGCTTCTTCTTCATAAAACCAAAAAGACAATTTTTTGTTAAAATTTTTTTTATAATATAGCGAGTAAGAATATGATAAAAATATACTCAATTCTTAATTATCACATGCCACATTTTTAATATGTGGCATTTCTCAAACGTTTTGATGTGTAAAAATTACCTAAATTTTATAATTTGATAATCTACAATTTATTTAAAATTGCAGAGTATCATGATCCAAAAGAGAGACTCCTGTGAAGAAAAGTATTAAAAACTTCAAATACAAAGAGCTATCTTGAATTAAGAAAAAAAGGAATAAGAAACAAAATCAAGAACACAATTTGCTATTTGCTATGTAAGAGTAACTGTTTCTTACCAGATCCCTTATGCAACTCTTTGCCCTTTGGACCTTTTCCAAAGAAATCCTCCGTAGAATACCTTAAATAACACCCAGCATTCATAACCCTTCCATCCGTGGCGGGCGCGCACGCAATCACCTTTTTCACCGCATCGGCCAAGCACTTACTGCAGTTATGAGTCGTCTGTGTCATCCAGCACTGAGCTATTGCATAAACAACCTCCTTCTCCACCTTCTCCTCTGCCACACCGAACCCCTGGTTCCTCACCGCCGCCTTAGCCACGTGCCGAACGACTTCATGAACCCTTTTCGCAAATTCCTGTTGGATGTACGGATCTTTGGTAACATTTTGGGGATTCGTACACTTCACCACGTCACGGTCTTTGTCAATCGCCTCGTGATAGAACTTGTAGATATCGTAACGGAGGTAGCAGCCGTCGAGATAAATGCTGGCCGAGTTGGCAGGAAGGCATCTGGGGAGCTCTGTTTGGCTCTCGCTGTGACAGGCTACGCAATCGTTGTGGGAGAGAAAGTTATAGCACTGGGCGTAGGTGAAGATGCTGTGATCCGGCGAAATGAGGGAATGGGATGCCCATTTTGATTCACTGACTCCCTTGGAGACTTCTTTCATTGCAAAAATGAAATTTGGAATGAAATTTTTGCTGGTGTCCTGCTTTGAGGAGCCGCACAAAATGGTGGCTTCGGCGGAGAGGGAGGGAAAGAAGAAGAAGAAGATAAATATAACGAACACCCATTTGGGATTTTCAGGATTTGGGTCTGGGAGTTGCATTTAATTCAAATGGGATGGGGGGTGGGAGAGGGAGGGAGGGATGGAGGTTTCTTTATTGGAATTCAGAGAAACAAAGCATGCTTGATGCTCTGTTTCCTCTGTTTTCTATATATTGGAGTTCGAATAAACAAAACAAATTGACCTCTCTCTCTCTCTCTCTCTCTCTCTCTGAGTGGGTTTTATGAGGGCTATGGAAGAGGGAGGCAGAGAGGGAGGTTGAACCCAATATGGGAATGTTATGGTTTCTGGTAAGTTAGTTTCTGTTTCTGTTTCGTTTTCTTCTTTTCTTTTTTGGTGGGCATGATTTTTGTTTTTAGGCCTTGGGTTTTAGAGAGAGAAGCGTAGGTTATTGAGAGGATGTATGAGCTGGGTTTTGTTTCTCTTTTTTTCCTTTATTTAGCAACTGTTACGTGAAAGAAGATGAAAAGTATTATCTGCACATTTGATGCTCAAACTTTTCTCATACGCGTTTATTTTTGCTGTTTGCAGCTCCGGATAGTAAAGGAGTTTTGGAGAGTGCATTCCGTCGATGACCGGAGCCCGGCAAACAATTTAACCTTTAGAATGTCTACTTCATCTTCTGCAGAATTCATGTTGTCTTGAAAGATAGGGACATTTTCCACAACAACCTTTTGTCCCATAACTTACGGTAACTTTTTCGTTGGAAATAAAACGATATTCACTTTGTCCTTTATTTTTAGTCTTCTGTTCTATTTTGAGATGTTTCACAAGATATTGTCCTGCTTTAAAATACCAAAGGATAGAATTTTAATAACTTTCTTAATTTATAGTTTACTTTATTTGAAAAGTAATAACCTATTTTAGTCTTTTTATTATTGAAATTTAAATTAAGGAGGATAATTTTGAAAATCTGTACTTTTTTTTGTGAAAATTGTTAAATTAGTCCATGCGGTTTGACCTTGTAACAAATAAATCCACGTGCTTTCAAAATAAACTTATAAATCTCAATGGTATGCCTTTGTAACAAAAATATCCCATAAATTTCGGTTATTTTTCCATTAGTGTCTTTATAAATTTTACATATTTATCTTCAAATAAAAAGTTAAAAAATAAAAGAAATTTAGTTTAAGTGGCAATGTTGGAAGTGGTTGGCCACCCTCGAAACCGACCGCTGGGGTGTGGGGGTGGTTCAATCACCTCATAATTGGCTAGAGGGGTGGCCGCACCACCACCTAGGGACCAATTTAATAATTTTACCTATTTTTTCTTTTAATTTGAAAGACAACACATTAAAGGATGTCTTCTTAAAAAAGACATATATTTTATAAACAAGACTAGACGACTAGTAATTTTAGATGGGGGATTAAAATTTAGCATTCACCAACTATATTATAAAAATAGTTTTACATGATGTATCATTAAGATTAAATTTCCTCTAAATTTGGTTGGAGAAATTCTCTTTAATTTGGTGTCTAAAAATGTCGTGTTCTTTAAGTACGTGAGAAAACATATGTTTTTATTATTATTATTATTAATTTATCAAAAAAGTATGTGAGAAAGCACATGTTTTTTTTTAAAAAAAAAAAGAAATTTATTATTAATTCTATTAAAAAAGTATGTGAGAAGCACATGCTATTAAAAAAATATGTTCTTTTGACTTGTTAAGGGACACATGACACTTTTAGAGAATGGGTCGGAAAAAATTCCTCTAATCCAGTTTAGATGAAATTTTTGTCTCATTATTAATGTGAACTATCTTCAATTAAATACAAGTTACCATGTCATTTAGCAGGGATTTATCTTAGGTGCTATAAAAAAAAATTACAGAAAATTTAATATAGTTTTTTTAACAGTCTAGATTTACCATTATCTACTGCTACATGTGTATTCCATTATCTACCATTTGTGTACCCACCTCTGAATGATAAAACTCGGACTCGTGCAAGGCATTTCCCATGCAGATTCTCTCTCTCTTTTTATGACAAAGGTCAAGGAATCCTAATGCAGAGCCACTTTGTGAATCTACTCCTCAATGGTAAACTACGGACCCCTGCAACGTGCCCCCCACATGGATTACTTTAGACTAAGCTTCACCGCAAGCGTTGCCTCAAAAAATTGTTTGAACTTAGAGAGATTTAAACTTTAAATTTGATGAAGATGTCATCAAGTCCAAAGCTTTCACGACTTAAGCCAACCCTTTGAGGTTACCACTCTCCCATATTCCAACATATTCTCCCACATTCTAACTATCACATTTCCTCAAGTTCACTCATGCTTCCTCAAGTTCACTCAAGTTCACCAGTTTTGTATTCCTTTTTAGCTACCAAACAATTAACCAAGGCCGCCCTTCACCATCGCCACCATTGTTCGACCATTAGACCCATAACAAGTCTTCTCCATGGAGACCCACCAGCCATGGGTCTCCTCTCGACAATTTTTTTTCTAAATAAATCTAATGTAGGTATATTTATGTCATTTTAGACCATTTTTTCGTCTAATTTAATAAAAATCCAAACAAATTGGCTAAGTGAAAAGGCTAGTAATTGAAGGGGTCAATTGTAACTTTCTTTTTAGTGTGAAGGAACCATTGCAACAAAAGTGAAAGTTCAAAGGGGTTTCTCCTTAATTTCTTATGAAGTAAATGAATTTTCTTAAACCAAATTCCAAAGTAAAAAGATATATTGTTGGTAGAGCCACATTTTGGAATTTTATGCCTCATTTGGTAACGTATTTAGAAATACTTTTCTGTTTTCAAAATAAACAAACATGCCATTTGTCAAAACCATTAATCAACAACTCAAAACACAAAATAGTTTTAGAAAATCTTTCACAAATTATACAAATATTTTGACAACAAAATTTGCTTAATTTTCAGGTGCGTAGGTTAACTTACTACTTATAAAATTTAAAAATAAATAATAATAATAGTAATAATAATAATAATAATAATAATAATAATAAAAGATAATGGTTGTGCGGCCACACTAACTTAAGAAGATGAGTGGTTGCGTGACCACCACAATATATCTAGGGGGTGGCCACCATGACTAAGTCGGCCGCATGGCCACCTTTATCCCGGTTAGAGATAGCCACATGACCACCACAATAGGTCAAAGATGACCACTCAGACACCTCTATCTTCCACTAAAGATGTTCACATTGTAATTTTTTAAAAAAATTTTATTAAAAAAAATAGTTTATATTTTCTCAAAACAAGCACATTTAGAATTTGTTTCTTTAAAAATACAACCACACAATTTTCGTTAAGTAAATCTCACATAAAACATTTTCTCAAATATAAACCCCATCAAAGTACAATTCTCACCCTCCAAAAAATATTTATTCCCTCTATATCACATTAAAACATTTTTTTCACAACTCACACCAAAACAAAAAAACCAAAAAAAAAAAAAAACTTTTCAAACTATTATCAAACAAACTACCAGTTTTAGATGGCAAAATGTCAGCCGTAACCTTAAAAGGAAACCGATAAAAGGCTCGAAGTCAAATTTTATCAAGACACCTTGAATTGGAAGTGAAATTTGATGGGAAGGTATTACACCCTTTTTTTTTCCTCTTTTTTTTTTTTTTTTTTTTTTTTTTGAGCAAAAACAAACAAAAGGGATGGGTTATATAGGCATTCGGGAACAACATGCTTTAAACAGCCTCTTTTTCCCTCTCTTGGGTGTAAAGGCAACTTTTTCCAAAAAAATAGGATGAATGTCTTTGATACTTCCCAACAAAACATTAAGAACACGAAGATCCATTGCTGTAAATGCACATGTTGCTTGCCTAGGAAACAAAAATGCACATGTTGCTTGTGTAAGTTAATCTGGCTTATCCCTGCCACCTATGCTTCAACACAAACCAGCTCCATTTTCACTTGTATAATGGTCTCTAATGCATGGGAAATGTTCACTACATTTGGACTGAACTCTTTAGCCCCAAAGAGCACAACAAAACCGGGACGGACGTACTTGGGGGCGAATGGCATCAGCCATGGCCTCCCCTCAAGTTTTTAATAGTTCTATATAAATATATTTTAGTATATGCAATTGAGTCAAAAAAAAATTAGTTTGGCCCCTAAAAGTAGTCCAAAAAATTAGGAAAAAAATCATATTTAGCCCATAAGTTTTTATCTAATTTGAATTTAGTCATCGAGTTTCTAATTTTAAGAATATAGTCATTAAATTTTGTCAAGATTTTAAATAAGTCTCTCTATCACTTTTAAGTCAAAATGAATGGTTTGTCATATGTCATGTGTGTCTCAATTGACATGCTAGCGTTATATCACATCTAATATCAATGTTATATCATGAAGTATCAAATCATCTATTAAAAAAAATAACAAAAACATAAAACAAAAAATATAAAAAATACCAAAAAAAAAAAAAGGAGACTCAACTTTAAAAACAAAAACTATCTTCTTTGTCATCTTAATCTTCTAAATTTGTAGCATTAGATTAAAAAAAAAAAAAAAAAAAAAAAAAAAAAACCATTAACTTTAATACTAAGATAGACCCAAGTATGTCAAATGAGATACACATAACAAATAAAAAATCATTAACTTTAATCGTAAAGTGATAAACAGACCTATTTAAAATTTGAATGAAACTNTTAGGGGTGTTCGTCGGTTAAGTCGGTGTCGAAAATAGCATTTTCGCCTTTCGCCAAATCACAGTCGGTAAAGTCGGAAATTGTACCGACTTTACCGCATGTGAGCTTGTTTCACCTACCGACTTTACCGACTTTTGTCGGTAATGACGGTCGGAAATGTCGGTTAAGTCGGTTAATATGACCCAATAATATAAAAACATGTTTCAAATTTACATTATCATAATCAACATTCACAAACCTATTAGATCATTCACATTCTCATACTCAATCGAGAATAACTTTCTGTAGCCTAATGAATGTTCTTTCTTAGCCCATAATCAAATTATATATATTATTCCAAAAAATTTATTGTTATTGATTTACATGAAAGATCTACCTTACATTGAATTTGGGTTGGGGTAATTGCTGGGTTATGTTAAGGAGTCAGAACACATGACATGGAATATTAGAATAATAATTTAAATAATATAACATGACTTCATAATTTATCTTTAGTGTAACAAATGATGATTTAATGTAATAAAAATATCAATAAATTAGTTAGTTTAACAATCTAACACAAACAAAATATTCTCAATGCGCATAATATCATATAACATCTTGGTGGGCCATCTACTAGGACTTAAACTTAAATAGAACAGGAATTCTAATGAAAGTAAAAAACATAATGGAAGTAGGAAACATCTTTTCTAGGACTCTTAAGAATCCTTATCCTTTTGCACAATGTAAATAACGTAACAATATTACATTAACAAAATAATATAATAATAAGATAAAAATGTATTTTCTAGAATTACGTACTCATGCTATCTGGGTAGATAAAGGTAAGAGTATTATTTATTGATGTGGGGTCTGGAGACTGCTTGATCTTTATGCTCTCGTAAAGCTTTGTTTAACTAAAATAAAGGATAAAAAATTATATATAGAGAGAGAGAGGACTGAGGGAGAGACCGGCGGAGCGGAGCAGCAGGAGACCCGAGTCGTGGAGATCAGATCAGCGGGGAGCTGGCCGGCGGCCTCTGGAGCGGCAGGCGGATGGAGGCTGGAGGCAGCGGCGCTGTGCGGTCCCGGTCCAGAAGGCAAGAGCGGCAGGCGATGGAGACTCTGCACAGACTGCACGGTCCGTAGGTAGGGTTTGCACTTTGCACTTTGAAGGAACTGAATCGTCTGAAGAGAAGAATATATACCCTTCTCAAAACGGCGTCGTTTTGAGAAGGGTATATATTAAAAAATTAAAAAAAAAAAGTATCAAAACGACGTCGTTTTGAACATCAAAACGACGTCGTTTTGATGCCTCGGTTAAGGTCGGCGAATGTCGGTCGGTAGGCGGCCGATACACGGCCTGTTCCGCCTACCGACCGAGAAGTTGACGGAACAGACAAAACCGTTCCGTCTGCCGGCCGCCGGTTGGCGGAAAGACGCGGTCGGAGCGGCCGGTTACCGGCCGGTAGACGGCCGGTACACGGCAGGCGGAAATTTGAACAGGGCCTATCATATCAATTCTATATCATTAAGTATCAAATCATCTATTAAAAAAATAACAAAAACATAAAACAAAAAATAAAAAATACCAAAAAAAAAAAAAAAGAACTTTTAAAAACAAAATTATTCTTCTTTGTCATCTTAATCTTCTAAATTTATAGCATTAGAGAAAAAAAAAAAAAAAAACCTTAATTTAATACTAAGATAGACCCAAGTATGTCAAATGAGATACACATAACAAATAAAAAATCATTAACTTTGATCGTAAAGTGATAAGACAATTTAAAATTTGAGAACTAAAAACCTTATTCTTAAAATTAATAACTCAATAACTAAATTCAAATCAGTTAAAAATTTAAAGATTAAATATAATTTTTCTCAAAAAATTTAAGTACGCAAACAAACGTGATCTCATATACAATTATTTGGTATATTTTCTTAACACTAAATGGGTGTACACTAAATGGGCGTACTTAAATTTTTTTTATTTTAATATTCAATCTTAATATATTTCACACCCAAGCTTTGCCCCATATCTAAATTTCTTAATCATGGCCCACTTCGATAAAATTTCTGGTTCTATCCCTTCCTATAACTTATTTTCTGAGAAAATCCCACAACCTTATCAAGCAAGCAGAACATGAATTGTTGAATTGAAATTCATCATTCGACCGAACCAGAATAAAACACAAACAGAACATTAGCTGTGCTCATCATGGTGATGTAAATTCAATTTCGACCATTGATGGACACCTTAGCTATCGATCTGCAATGGGGGATGGTGTGACGACATGCAAAGTCCCATTCTAATAAATGGAGAACAATCGAAATCTCTATTGTCTCACAGCTAGCTATAGCTTAGTGACCAAAATGTAGAGGCTGTCATAAAACTAAGTGGCTAGGCAATTCGTTAGGCATATTAGCAAAGGATCATGTCCAAGAATATACAAACACAAAATCACATGACCCCCACCTCAGTCATTCCTGAAAAGCGGTCCATACAGACTATCCATAACTGCGAATTGCATGTTCTCCGACGGTTTCCAGTGACGCTTCCTTTGATTTATAAACCAGTTATTTATTTGTTTCTGATCTAAGCCTGTTAATTCAGCCAGTGCAACCTTGTCCACTTCCTGAATAAGTCAAAGAGCATATGGTTAGAATATAGAAGCATGTCAAGCCTAGCTAGCACTTCTTTTCTTGTTTCTTTTTGTTCTCTTTCTAAATTACTTTCAGCATGGATACACAATTATACAACTATTGATTCTAAGAAAAAAAAGGGGCTTACGGTTGGGTACGGCCATTTGTAATGAATATTCCACCAGTCGAGAAGGATTTGCCTTGCTTCTTTAGGTAGCTTTCCCTTCTTTTTCTTTTTTGAAAATTCATGCTTCAGGCTACTGATATAACCGCTATATTTACGCAAGAGTCTGTCCTTTAGTTCACGATCCTCATCCGTCCGCTGGCACTCCTCCATCTCTCCTCCGCTGACATCTTCATCAGATGACCCATCTACTTCATCTGGTAAAAAAGATCAACAACAACATGATACAAAACCCACAACTCATATTTGGTTTTCAACTTGTCCTTGCTCCAAAGAAATGTGTTCAACAGGCAAACAAAATATGAAGGGACCAAAATTAAGTCATAAAGGGACTACATACAAAGGATCTTATAAAATTACGCATTTAGTGGTATAAATATTGCGAGAGAAGTTCATAATAAAGGATGACACAAGTACAAATTGATAGGCATATATTTTCAAATAAACATAGGTCAAAATTTAGTGGTACTGCAAGTACTCAACATGCCCAGAACACTAATATTATTATCATGAAGAGAAATGCATTCGGCAAATGACAAAGAACCCTTTCATCAAAATTCTCAATAAAACAATCAACGGAGTCTCTAGTTTAAAGAGATGAATTCTCTTTTGACCAGAATAAATCCAGATGCATGAATTTTGTCACAAACTTACAACCATACTACAGGCAATATTGCATAGGCACTCTATGCCCAAAGAAACTGAACTCAGAAAATGTAACTTTCAAATATAAAGGAACAATCAACATGAATTGATGTCATACAGCATATAAAGGGTAATCATCAATCAAGGATGGATATGTTACGGGAAACGGGAATCATTATCATAAACAACGATCGATAAAGGTAATAATTATATTCACTCTAAATGTATAAGTTCATAAAGTCAATGGCAGTGGTCAAAATATACCTAACTTTGTTTGGTTTTTCATCAGCAACATAGGAGGCACATGTGTCGTATAAGCTGTTTCTACCAAAATGTTAACATGGAACTGATAATGGCATGATGTGGCAAGCCAACAAGTTTGATTTGGTTAGGTGGCAAAATAACTGTTAAAATGGAAGTAGTAAAAAACAACAATTCGTACAACTCAAGTAGTAGAATTGACACTTTGGAAACCCTAGATAGCGCTATTAAATAAACCTGAAACCACATGTACCAAAATGGTATTTAACCATTATTTTTATGATGTAGCTATTCTCACAGCTTTGCATGTTGCTGCCTCCTAGTCCGATTAGGAGTCAACTGCTTTCTTGTATAATATTCTACTCTTCCGTTGTTTTAAAGTACCATTCATCAAATTAAAAACAAAACAAAACAAGATATAAGTAAACAATCAAGACCCAAAAAAACCGCATGAATGTAGAAAAAAACTTACATAAAATATAAAACAAAAACAAAATCCCCATAATGGTGAAAAAAACCTTCTCAAAGGGAGAAAAAAAAAAAAAAAGTTGAGTAGTGATGGAGTGGGCCATGACCGCACAGAAGAAAGGCAACCTCATAATGGAGTCTACCGAACCACTATTCTTCTCATGGAGGCAGGATTCCATGTTTCCATGGATGGGATGTAACGATAAGCCATTGCCTCTACTAAAGGAAGCGGGTCCCACTAACACCTTCTTTTTTTTTTTTGGGGTATGCAGAAACAACAGTGCAAAGCGAGAGAGTGAAAGGAGTGAAAGAATAGTCAAAAAAAAAAAAAGAAAGGAGTGAAAGAGAGACCAAGAAAGATTCGGAGGTTCGTTGTGTCGTATCGCAGTCAGTGGGAAGTGAGGAAAGTTGCGTCTTTCAAAGGTACGGGCTGTCTAAATCGCTAAAGAAAAAGAACACCACCTTGAGTGACAGACATGGACAACCCGCAACGTACGCACCCACCTCTAAGTCGAGCTCCGGCCAATGCTTGCTTTTCATCTTCTCATTAGCAGATAAATAAATGGCTTTGGTTCCCTTCTGTCGTTCTATCTAAACCCCATCTCTCTCTCTTAAAAAAAAAAAAAAAAAAAAAAAAAAAAGAAGGCCAAAATATCAAAATATAGATATTTAATTCCTTTCTAATTTTTTTTTTTTAAAAAAAAGGTACAAGATGAGCAGAGAAAATGACCGAAAGTGCATTAAATTCTGTGCAAAGAAAATCAAGTGTGAAGAGGGTGAGTGAGGGTTAACTGCTGGTGAGCACGACTGGTGACTGCCCAACAAAGTAAGGTTCCTAGGGAGTAGTAGCGAGGCGGAGGGAGCGAGACTAAGGATGGCAACCGCAGGTTGGAACAGTGTGCTTCATGGTTTAAAAGCTGTCTGCAGCGGGAACTGCGGGAGTCCATGTGTGGTCTCGGCCAACTTTTCCACAACCACACGTTTCCCAACTTTACCCTTCCTTATGCCCATCCAATATATATATATAAATGCTCAGCATCATATAAAAAAAAAAAAAAAAAAAAAAGAAAGAAAGAAGAAGAAGAAGAAAATATCTGTTAGCGGACGAGAAAATACTATAAAAAGAGAAAAAAAAAATTGGACAGGAAGGATTTGGTTTAGGTTCTGTAAATTAAAAAATACTAACTTTTTAAATAGTTCAGATTTAATTGCAAAATTTTTGTATGTACAGAGTGAAACTGAATCTGAACTCTCAAAAAATCTATAATATTTATGCTGTACTAGTTTTTTTTTTGGACACCTAATTCAAATCCGTCCAAAAATAACAAACCCAATTAGAGTTCCAAAATATGAAACCCTGTAGGTTGTAACTGTTCCATTTTGCACCAAAACTTCGACCAAAATTTTCAATCACAGCTAGCTGGCCAAAATCAAAATTTTTACGTGCGAGTGCTTTTCTATTTTCTTTTTTTGGGTATTTAATAGTAAAGATACTGAAAAGTATACATGAAATTTTAGGGCTTCCAGAACCAATTGTCAATAACTTTGTCTCCTAGGTAATTTTATTTCATAGATTAACGAAACTGCAATTCCAAAAACCATCTTTAGTCAGACAATTACAATAGATTTTCCAGAAACTTTCTACAGTAAATGAAGCACCATTCTTAGACCTGTAAGCTCTTTCAAGGCTTGAATCATCTCAACAAGGGAGAGAGAGAGAGAGAGAGAGAGAGAGACCTTGCAGCTGCTTTTGGTTTCATGGCAAATTTGCTAAGTGCAAACATAGTAGTGATTAAACACAACCCCAATTATCTTCTTCTTTTGACAGGAACTAACCCAAATTATTTCAAACCTAAACAATCTTCTGGACGCAAAAAAGATGTTAAACTATAGTCAAGTTATACGACTGTCTTTAGACAACAAACAAGGAGCAAGACGACTCATAAAATTAGGTTAATACCTGGCAAGACACGTTTAATTGCCAATAAAAACAGGGCGAAACCATGATTCTTCCTAGGATAGTGATGCTTCTGCTATCACAGAATCAATCTTCACAATACAATAGGCACTTGTTAAGTGCATTTCAGTAACAGAGAAGGAGAAACAAAACGTGTGGAGAAAGAGATGAAAAGAGGGGGTGGTGGGTACATAATAACAGAAAAAAACGGCTGTGAGGTTTTTGGTTAGTAATATTCTACTCATTCATCCAAATATATATATATGTACAGCTTATATTTGATACAAGCACTTCCAATAAAAAGAAAAAAGAAAAGGAAAAAAAAAAGGAAGAAAAGGATCTTATGCTTAGAACATGTATTACAAACTTAAAAGATAGAGAGAGAAAGAGAAAGAGAGATGCCTAAGTTTTGCAGAAAATACATTTTTAATAAACGCCGATACTTCTTTTCCATTTCTCGGCATATGTAAAATAACGCCGAGATATTATCGGCATGTAAAATAATCGCCGATAAATAAAACTTTCTCATCGTTTACCTTGAACACCGAGAAAATGGATGCCGTTAAGCACCTGTCTTTTAGTAGTGTATGATATGTGAACTAAGGTCTGAACTTAACAAAATTAAACAAACTGCCTAATGGAGATTGCATCTCCAATAAATAAATACATTACTAATGTACTAAGATATCAGTACCTTGAATGAGATATATTACTGCCAGTTCAAAAGTAGAAGAGTAATAAATGGGTGAATGCTAACACTGCTAATATATACAGAATGCCCAGGCCTTCAAATATAGACAACAAATCAGTTTAAGAGAGCCATGGTTTCTAACTCAAATGTGTTTCGTTCATGGGAGAGATTGAATAAACATATCCCAAAGGCAAAAAAAAAAAAAAAGTTCGCTTCAAGAGGCTAATTAACAAAAAAGTTTTTCCACTCTTCAACACTAGGGGCACAAAATGAAATATCAGATGAAAGAAATCTTGCATATCATCTAAGAAGCAGTATGATCACCATGACTCAAAGATTGGGATGAGATTAACAATAATATCAATGTGGCAGATGAACCAGAAGAAAGTTTAAACCTTCACAAGAAAACACACTTCCTAAAATTCTACATTGGAGCTATGTCTAAAGTATACTAGAGTCATAAAGTTTTCAATGAACGTGCTCAAGCAATCTAGGGCTAAAATGCAATCTAGAGTTACCATTGCCAAATCTCTCATCTGTAATTCCTTTAAAATTAAAAACCATAAAGTTTTTACACATCTTTGAACCACTTGAATTAATTAGTAACTATCCACATTGATGGCTCTTATTTCCGAACAAAATCTATAACCTCCAGGCCACCATGACTTGTACTAAAGTTGCATGAAAAAAGCAGCTTTCTCTCATGGTGATGCTGAAAATAGCTTGGGACCATACTATGTGTGCATTCTCATAGCCTTGACCTCATAAAAGAAATACTAAAGAAAACATTTTGGTGACAAAATCCATCTGTACCAAGTACAAAAGCCTATGGACTCAACCATTATTTAAATAAGCACATAGCCTTAAAAGTAGGACATCAACAGTAGTACTCAAGCAAATTTTAAAATATGAGACAGGTCTGAAGATGAGATCAGTACTAGAACACGAGCAAATGTAATATTTTGGAAACCTAACTCCCTGTACTTCACTCAGCCATGATATCATGTTTTCAATGCAAGATTCTATTAGGAATCTATTTGTGTTAATGATGTGCTTGATTAAGAAGAAAAGGGGTTTCCTTTAGGTTCAAGTATTATTTAATACATTTGCAACTACCTGCAACTATTCCTTCATGTTCATAGAAAACATTTTCTCAATCTGTACTATTTTGGATGGCACAATTGATCGTCCTAAGAACTTTCCAAATGTTTAGTATTTTATTACCGCCCAATGGTATCCATACATTAAACTCAAGTGACTGCAACCAGACATCATAAAGACCATTGCCATCTGCCTAGAAATGTGAACCAACACATTTACACCCCCACATTGCAAAAAGAGTGGCATCATTGCAATTACCAGAAGCATGTCCCATTGATTTAAGTAAGAAATAGTGTCTATACCTTGCCTAAAACCCTAATTAAGGAATGACGGAAACCTTAAAGAGTGAACCACTTCCAAAGCTGAGGTACAAATTCTAATGTTCTTGTGACAACTGTGAATGTGGAAGGTTAGATGCCACAACTCACTATACAACACGAACAGTCCTCTATCAACAATATTCTATTTTTATTCCAAAAACAATTTTGCAAACAGACACCCATCTAAGTACATTTCATTTTCAGGTTTGATAGCATCCTAACAATGGAAAGAGAAACCAAATACAGCTAACCAAGCCCAATATATTAAAATGGTTTCCCTTTTCCTTATATGAAGGGAACCAAACTATTTCTTATTTTTTTATTCAAATAAATTTCACAATAACTTCTCTTATCCTTTCCATATATCATTTAAATATTCTTAAAATTAAATTTTAGAAGAAAGAGAGAGAAAAGAAAAAACCATTTAAATATTGTTTAAAATAAATGATAGAGGAAAGAGAGAAGAAAGATAAAGCTTTTTACATTAAAATAATGTAAGGGAAGCAAAAGTGCTACCCTAGATCTAGGGTAGCACTTTTGGCTCTCTTAGGTTTCCCTTGGTTCAAGTAACACCTAGGAAAGCCATTGCAAGGAATTTTTTTTAAGAGTTTTTCCTATATCTAAGGAAGGGAATGAGATTTAGGAAAACCATTGCTAGTGCTCTACCATGTTAATACAATAGCTATAACAACTGGAAGGATGCCAGCACCCCCAACTTAATCTGACAATATTCTATATGACAAACTGAGATTTTAAAAGTGGTTACATAAATTAATATTTAGTTGAAAATCAGCTTAATTTATGGACAAGTTACACAGATTTTTGGTCTCCACTAACTTGTGACTCAAATAATGTTACCTCCAATGAGAGAAACTTTAGTCCATAAACCAATCAGAAGGTTATTGCAGTCTTAGGTTTAATTAGGAAAAAATATCCTATCAACAATTCAATGCTACAAAAAATCACTGTTAGGTTTAATTACTCATCATTCAAGCCAAGTCGCACCTCTCCATGTGTAGTGGAGGTTTTCGGCAAACCATGAGAGAGGAGAGTTCTGTAAAATTTTAAAATAATTTCAAGAAGATATTATTGGTCGTGGCATCATTGAATGAAACCCTGGAAAAGTCAAGTACAATCATCATATGTAGAAGAGTTTTATTAGAGACATTTACTTCAAGAAAAAATGGAAAAAGAAAAAAGAATTTTCATCAAGGGCTATTCTATTATACTAAAATGAGAGAGAGAGTGCAAAATTATTAATGATAACTATAGTAGCTTTTAATTCCTAAGAAACAGCCAAAAAAACAAGTACACAAAAGAAAAGCTTCAGTACTTACTAGACTGCAGAGTTATTAGAAGTCTTGGAGATAAACATTGGTTATTAGAAGTGGAAACAACCGGAAGGGAGGAAAATAAATGAGAAAGCTTTGAATAATCCAAACCCTGAATAAACAAAACATTCCTCCACGTTCACTACTGTTACAAAAGTAAATACAGGCAGCTTTCCCAGCAAAGGGTCTCATCCATTTCTAGGGTTTTGGTTGTTGGTTACTTATATCTGAAATCAGAAACCTTTTTTGTTCAGTAGGTATACATGTTCAGAACCAATTGGGGAATTTGGCCTATGAAACCTAGCTACTACATATTTTACTGTTACTCATGTGAGTCTGTCCACTGCTAACCTATCTTCTTCTTTCTGACTGACCCTAATGTGTGACCATGTAAATCCTATTGGAAAACAAAAGAAAAGGTCGAAAAAAAAAAAAAAAAAGAAAAAAAACTCCAGAATAACAACATGGTCGCAGCAATTAAAATAGCAAATATAAACCCCCACAGCACAGAATTCGACAAAGTACATAAAATACTTTCATATATATATATATATATATAAACAAGGCACAAAGAGAGAGAGAGCGAGGGAGAGAGAGACCATAAACGCAGATTCTGGAAGCACCATTGCAGAGAGTGTTGAGTTGCACTTCAATGTCATTCAAGAACGATGTCGCTTCGTCGAAAGGCCTTTCGAGATCCGATTTATACTTGGCCAATATATCGCAGTAAGTTTCCTTGAAAGATCAGAACCAGATTAATTAAATTTAATTAAAAACAAAAGAAGAGAAAATCCGGATAATTAAATTAAACATTCTCAGAGAGAATGGAAAAGCTTTTGTTAGGGTTAAGAAAGAGAGAGAGACCATGAACTGGTCGAGCTCTAGATCGGCGCCCAAGCGACTGGAAGCAGCGGATGTCCGCTTACAAATATCGCTTTCTCTTCGAATTTCGTCCAACACGTCCGCTATCTCCGGTGGTGCTCCGACCTGTACAGAAGAAAGGACAAAAGAATAAAGAAAAAAAGAAAACCCTAGTATAATCAAATACCATAAAAATCTCCAAATTTCAAAAACGCCATGAGCATAGCACAGTCTCCACTACAGTCCCTTCACAGTATCCAGTAGAGCAAACTGTTTGTTTCTTCTACTTGTCCTTTTTCTTTTACTTGACGACGGGAAAAAAAAATAAAGAAAAGGAAATTTCAGAGGAAAGCGCGAGCTTTAAAAAGCACATAACTGAAACGGAAAAGAAACTTGAGATCTGAAGGGACAAACGAAGACTTAAACTTGAAGAAATCAATTGCTGAAAACGACAATTTGGTAGTTCAAAACGACTCTTGAGTTCTACAAAGTTTTTACCAACGCTGTAGTATTACTCTCTCTCTCTTTTATCATGAAAAAAAAACTTTCCGTACGTTTTCCCAGTAACCAAACGGACTGAAAAAAGAAAAAGGCGGTTTCAGTTTTCACCTTTTGGCAATCGATGTAAGCTTGGAGAAGCTTAGGGTAGAGAGGATGGGAAGCGATTTTGGCTCTGGTTGCACCGGAAACATCCTCTTCTCTTTGAATCTCCGCCACCATGGAAGCAGCATCGGATACCACTGACGACACAGAACCGGACAACAAGCGGTCCGGTCTAAACAGCGGCATCCGGTCGCCAAAACCGGCAACCGGAGACGGTACGAAGGACTGGTAAATATTGTTGACCAAATAGTTATCCACTGCAGGGTGGTGCACCGAGAAGTCGGTGGCATTCGAATGGATGCCATACAGTTCATCCATCGCTCGCTGATCAGAGATCGTTGAGGGGTGTAATAGTTAATTGTTAAAAATGGAGGAGAGCTTTGAATTACAAATAAGTACAAGGAAGAAGAGTGTGAGTGGTTTCTTGGGGAAGTGTAAATTTTAGCGTACAAACAAGAAGAAGCTGGGAGGTGCAGCAGCAGGGAGGCAGCAGTGCAGCCGCATCAGTCCATCCATCCATGCTTCTTTTTCAGTTATCTGTCCATGTGGAGGAAATGGGTCCACGCTCTTCCATTAAGAGCGTGGGGATCAACTTCCATGATTATATATAAAAACTTTGCCTCTTCTTCGGATTCATATACATGAAATATACTGTTACTGTGAGTGTGATGTGATTATGGACGTCTTTTGACAACCAAGTTCCAAGTCTGTGAGACGTCAATACAGCCAATGAAATTCTTTTTAACTAAGTTTAAATCAAAACTTTATTCTTTTTTTTAAAAAAAATAATACTAATCAAATGATTAAAGTGATCATCAAACATACTTAAATAATTCTACTCATCATGTATTGCGTGAGTTTCATTATTATGTTATTTAGTCGATCCCCACTAAAAATATTAATAATAAATAAATAAATAAAGATATTTGTGTATATCTTCATCTCCGAATTATTTAATTTTATTATTTCGAGCACGAATATGAATATTGAGCTTATATGTATGTTTTATATTATGTAAATAAATTAATCATTGTGCACACATAATTATATTTAATCATTATTCCCAATAAATAAATAAGGTAATCCATTATTTAATTTTAATATTGAGCTTATATGTATGTTTTATATTATGTAAATAAATTAATCACTGTGCACACATAAATATATTTATACATGCACAAACACATATACCTATTTTTTGTTCCCAATAATAATAATAATTCAAGCTATATTTATTATATTAAGGAGAGAAACCCTATTTACATAACGTGTTCTAATTACAAAAATAAAAATAAATTTATACGAATATAATTCGTTTAGCAATTAAATTTAATTTTGAGTTTAAAATCGACTCATCATTTATTAAATAAACCGAATTCAAATCGAGTTTTTACATGCAACTATTAAGCCAGTTGGCGAACTCACTTTATTCATTTGCAGCCGTAAGGAGGCATACAAAATTAGGCTATTTTTCCATCATTTGGGTGGGGATATATATAGAAACGGAGACCTGTTAATAATTCCTTTTGCAGTTACGTAGAGTAGTACAAACTTTAGGAAATGAAGGCTGTTCATGCACATGAAGACGATGGACGGATGAAAATCACACAAAGTTAGCGCGAGTGCGTTCCCCCAGCTGGCACCTGAATTGAGGAAGAGGAAGAGTGCGGGGATAGGTCTCTGAGATTTGTTTGGTTCAAGAACACTGGTAGAAAAAGAATAAAATAAGGAAAAAAGAAGAAGTCGCCCACTACATACGCTATGTGACATGTCTGAGAGACCCAGTAGGGGGAAGAGTAGGGATTAGGGGGAGTAGGGACTCGTGAATGAAGTCATCAAAATATATACGGATGATCACTTTCTTCATGGGGGATGATCATGATCACTTTCTTCATGGGGACGAAAATTCTTTGGATTCATTCTCAAACCCTAGGCTCCCATGCCTTTAATTTTAGGAAAATGCTAGTTTTTTTATTTCATGCATCTAACTCCAATCTAATTCCATTCAACTCATATTATAATTTTTTTTAAACACAAAATAAGTTAAATGGGTTAGATATTTAGATTGGACACCAAGCATCCCCTTAATTTTAGTCCCTTCCTCCCTTTTTTCTAATCATTGACTCCTTCATAAAAGTCACTTTTAAAGGACAAGAAAAAGGAATTTATTATAAAAAAAAAAAAGTTTCAAGAAAAGTATAAGGATTAGAAATGAAATGAAAGGACACAAGCTTTCAAATTTTATAACTTAAAGCTTTGAAGTAACGATGCAAGTGGAAGAATACGATTAACACGAATAATAAATTGAAAAAGTAAAGTAAGGAGTTAAAGAATATGTATTGTACCATGAGCATGCTTTAATTTCAATAATATTTTTTATTATTGTCTATTAACTCAGTATTAAGTATGAGAGTACGCTTAACAACCCAATATTAAGTGAGAGAATACACTTAAAAGGTAAAATAAAGTAAAGAGTTAAAAAAAAAAATATGTATTGTACCATAAGCATGCTTTGATTTCAATAATATTTCTTATCCTTACCTACTAACTCAATATTAGGTATGAGAGTATTTATCGATCCAGTATTAAATGGGATAATACGCTTAACGAATCAATAAATTGAAAAGGTAAAATAAAGTAAAAATTCAATTAAATAATATGTATTATACCATGAGCATGCTTTGATTTCAATAATGTTTTGCTTCGTTTTCTACTAGCAAATGAATTGAGATGTATGTATATATTATGCTTAATATGATATTGGAAAAGAAATTGCTAAAGTTTTAGAACCCAATATGAAAGTTAAATCTCTCTCTCAATTTTGACATTAAGAAATGAGTTTTGCACTAATGTTTGCTTAAAGGTGCATTATTGCAATGGTTCTCTAAAAACAATGCATTTGTTATCAAATAAAAGTTTCTCTCGATTTGAGATCTGATTTATGTTTTAAATAACTTCGATAAACAAGGAGAGAGAAATTTTAAAGTGAAACCGGGGTTCATGTCACACACACAATATTAGTTTGATGCTTTGCTTTCCGAGCCGTGAACTCACCTTTTTCACATGTAAAATTATTTAATTTTAGCATAAGAAGGCGAGGAGGAGCTGGTAGTCGCTTGAACAAAGATTTGATTATACAACTAAACAAAAAGTTAAAAAGGGAAGATATACATATAAATAAGATTATATTCTGTATTAAGATATTTGGAATGGCATTGGACAAATAGAAGATGGACGAAGTTGAATTTGGATTGCGCGATCTCCTAAATGGTTGATGGACCACCTTAATGATCCCCATAAAAATAATATTTATGGTTTTATTAATGGGAATTAAAAGCAAAAACGTTTGGAGTGAAGGCAGTCAATCTTGTAATAATATAAAAAAATAAGCTTAGAAATACAATGATCACACAAAGTAAAAGGTTGAGGAAAGATTGACTGCCGAATGAGGGTTGAGAAACGTGCTATAAATCTAATCTATTCTACTACTCACTTGATCATTCGACTAAAATGGATTCCCCATACGCAAGCAAGCAAATAGGGTAGAGGAATAAGGTATATATATATATATTTATTTATATATTTATATATTTATATATATATAATATTTGATGTCGGTATGCGAAATTGTTTTCATTAGCATTTGCAAAGATGTCACTACATTTTGTCTCTCATGATTCGCACCAAGTTTCCATAAAGTAAATTTATTTTAGGGATGGATGTCCTCCTTGCACTCTCATAAGTCATACCACAAACAAACAAACAAATGGGAAACTACTTTAAAAAGCATAAGGAATTTCATTTTCAATAACTTATCCTATTATTGCCCATTCACGACCTTCATAACTTTTTTTTTTTTTTTTTTCTTGTTTTTAATGTCTTTTGTTTTCTGTTTGATTCGTATATGATTGAGCAAATATTTAGCTAAAATTTAGTTAAAGAATATATTTTTTTATTTTATTTCTTACCTTTTTAAATTACTTATATCTGGCTAAGTATTTTAGCTATTCACTCTTATTATTTTATTTAAAATATTATTTATTTATTTATTTGCACTATTCCCAAGAGGAGAGAATCAATTCTTTTTTATTATTAATTTAATTTATACATTGTTGAGCTAGAGTACTCAGGTAGCAACTAGTCAAAATGGCTAGCAATTTTTGGTATTTTTTTGCTATTGGGTTAGCCAAAATAACCTTTAATGTGGGTATTCAACTATTCAAAACACTTAAAAATATAAAATAATTTTCATTTTTATGTCACATCAAAATATTTTTTTTAAAAAAAAAACTAAAAACTATGGGAAATAAAAACTATCATTTTATGCTGCTGAACGTCTAATTTATTTCACTTATTGCAATTCGTTAGGATTTTTCGTTAAATCTTAATGGAGGAGTGCCAAAATTCACAAAATACCTCTAATTTCTTTAGGAAAAAAATATGATAAAAAATTGCAAGGATTTAGACATTCGTCTAGATTTAGCGAAATTTGTAAAAATACTCACACCTGAACCTTTGATTTTTGATTTTTTTTTTAAAAAAAGAAAATAACATGAGTATTTTAAAAATTTTGACAGAATTTAAATGAAAATTCTAACGGAACGGGGTAAGTAAAAGAAATTAAAAATTCAGTAGCCTGAAATAAGAGTTTTTAAACATTAGGAGGATTTCAAAATGCTTAAAGTTCAATAAACATTTTAGTAATCCATTTTCATTTTTTTTATTTAAATTATCATTTTTTTTAATCTACTTTCACTATTCCCATCAGGAAAGAGAATCAAGTTTTTTTATTATTAATTTAACTTATACATTATTGAGCTACAATACTCGGGTAGCATCTAGTCAAGTGCTTAGTCGAAATGGCTAGCAAGATGTAGAGCTTTTTTTGAGTATTTTATGCTATCGGGTTAGCCAAAATAACCTTTACTGTGCTCAACTACCCAAAACACTTAAAAATATAAAAATAATTATCACTTTTATGTCACATCATTTTTTTTTTTTTAACTAAAAACTGTATTTACAACTAGAATTAACTTAAGATACAAATTGAACTTACATATACAACTAGAATTTGTCGTGCACTCACTGTCAAGTGCTAATTTCAAGCGATTCGCCGCCTAAAGATGCTTAAATTTATATTATTCTGCAAAGAATAGATTCCTTAAATGATAAATCAAATTATCAAAATACCTATATACTATTTCAAGCAAGTCAATTAACCTTTTTGGGTAGCGGATTATAGCCAAGAAAAAAAAATGGAGAAGAGTGTTATTGTAAATTAAAAATTCGATAAGAACTGTTAAAACATCCAAATACAAAAAATAAATGATTAACTAATTTATAATGAAATATGAGATACTACAATAATTTGCTTGCTCAAAATCAGGTTTATCAAAACAAAGGATAACTAATATATACCTACGTGTGTATTAGGGGTGTACAACCGGTTGCGGTTGCGGTTATTAGCTAATAACCACAACTGTAACTGAGGTACCCGATTATTTATTTTAGCAACCGTAACCGAAACCCCGATTGCGGTTGCTAATAACCGGTTTCATACCGGTAACTGGTTTTTATGTTATACGATTATCAAAAAAAATTATTTTATCATTTTTCATCAAATTTATTTTGAAATAAGAGAGTGAAAAAAAAAATTTGTTAATATTTAATGTGGGACAGTTTATACTCTTCTTTTCTTTTCTTTTTCTTTTAACTTTTTTGCTCCCTGCAGCAGCAGGGAGTCCCCTGCTGTAGGGAGCTTGAGCAGGGAGACAAGAAGATTTTATATACCTGCTCAGGAAGCTTTTATATATATATAAATAAATAATAATATTATATTATAATATATATAATATCGGAATTTATCCGGTTACCCGATTAATAACCGATTTTCTAAAATTAATAATTGCAACCGCAACCGACCTAACCCGTTATCCGGTTGCTGTTGTTTCCAATTTTTTGGTTTTCCGGTTTGTCCAGTTATCTGGTAATCCGGTTATTTTCGGTTATCCAGTTATAAGCGGTTAATAACTGCCCCGCTTGTACACTCCTAGTGTGTATGTATGAGTGCACACACGTATGAGTGCGCGCACGTATATGATATATATAATTATGAAAATAATTTGTAGTCGATAAGGCGAAAATTATCAAAATACTAAACAATCATTGAAAATGTCTCCCTGAAAATTATGAAAATAAATTGTAGTCAATAAGGTTTTATGATGAAACACATGATCTTATTTATTTTATTTTTTTGTAAGTACATAAAAAAGCCAAAAGACCAAAAGCACAATTACAAATAAGGGAGGGTCTTTCCCACTTACAATTTGGATAGTGGGAGGCAGGGAAAGGAATGTGGGAATGCAATCAGTTAACTCTAATTGCGGCACATTTTGTCACATAGTAGGCGCAAAAGTTTATACTTCTGTTAACTGTTCTAGTTTCTCAAAGGACTATGTTGAGATTAAGTCAATTATATTTGAGATAAGAGAAGAGATTATCTAGTCCTAAATAATGCTTGGGTGTTGAATAGCTAGAATAATTAATTGAAAGTCCCCTTCAAGGATGAAGTGCTCAAACTTGAGCGATATTGTTAAAGAAAAGGCTAACCGAGTTGAAAAGGCCTCACAAACATTCGGAGAACAAAAATCACTGATTTGAGAGACAATATTGATAATTTTTTCATTATCGTTGCGACAAACTACTGCTTAAGCTGAAAAATTATCTCTTATTTATGTGTCAAAGTTTATTTTTCACCAATTTAAAGGAGGAGAGATCCATTTTTCCACTAGAGGGTTATGCATCAAAGTCCAAGCAAATTGATGTTCAAGAATAACTTTATTAATGGTCTTTTGACATTCTCAAAGGATGTTGAGAGAAGCCCTCATGATGCGTTTGTTTCTATAAAACTAGAGAATATCAAATGCTACAGAAGCAAAGATTTGAAAAAGATGTGTATCCACTATAGGAACGTGATCTTATTTACTTGTTTAAAAAACAGTCGCAAATTTTTGTCATTTTTCTACCAATCCGGCTTTTAAATTTTTTAAAAACAAAAAAAAAAAAGAAGAAGAAAAGAAAAAGAAAAATAAAAAAGAAAAAAAGAATAGAGAATCCTAGTCCTAGTATGGTCTAGGCCCAGGCCCATTATTGTATTGGGCCAAAAATCAAAATGTCAAGAAGGAAAACGCACTCGGCATGCCCAATAGAAGCGTCGGACCGAAAACAGTAATTAGATTGGGCTCATAATTATGGGCTCTATTGTAGGCTTAAATGTGAAGCCCATAAACTGGTATTAAAAACACAAGAAACTTAAACCCGGGAACGACTTCCAAATTCGCAACTAACATAACGGTAAGACCTCAATCTTTTGGTCCCTTCACTTTGGCGTTTCTTTAACTGTCTCTCTCAGCATAAGCTTTGCAGAAATCCATGTTTATTGTATTCTTTTAGGTTTGTGTGTTTTTTTTTTGTCATCGTAAAACGAAAGCTACCACATGGTGGCTAAAACTGCTTTTTGAATTTTTGTCCACAAGCTGTTCGACGAAATGTCCATGTATTGCTAAATTAACTTGTTTTTACAATAACAGAAGATTTGCATTTGATTTTTTTTTTTTTGTCAATAATTTAGGTATGGATGTGGCACATTGCAATCTAGATGGCAATGCTGATTGTGTGGAGTTTTGTCCGCATGATGCTTACCATCATGTTCTGGCAGCTTCAACGTACATGCTGCAAGAGGGTGATCGGCCCAGTCGATCCGGGAGCATATCGCTCTTCAATGTAGATGCTAATATGGGTTGCCTTGATTTGTTTCATCGAGTGGATACAGCGGGCATATTTGATATGAAGTGGAGCCCAGTTGGGGGTAATGCGGGTTGTTTGCTTGCTCAAGCGGATGCTGATGGTTGTTTGAGATTTCACAGTCTTGAGAGCAGTTTAGATGGAGCAGAAGGTATGTTTTCTTCTTCGAAATATATAGTTTAGCGGTCAGTTTGTTTCTTTGTTTCTCAGAAAGCATGGAGAAAGAGGAAGGAAAATGTAAAAAAAGTTCAAAAAGTTCAAGATGTTTATGAATAGAAGCGGTTAAGATTCTCTTTTCCTTTTCCCTGGTATTTTCCGTGTAGTAGCAAGGCTACAAAGTTTGGCTATCATATCTGTTTCCTTTTCTATTTTAGTTTTATTTTAATTGTTGATGCAGGGGTTTTATTGAAAGAGATAAGTGGAGATAAAATCAGTTCGTCCATGTGCCTTTGCCTTGACTGGAACCCCTCAGCCACATCAATCACAGTGGGGCTTTCTGATGGATCTGTCTCAATAGTTTCCTTATTGGAGTCCCAAATGGAAATACAACAAGAATGGAAAGCACATGATTTTGAGCTTTGGGCAACTTCCTTCGATATCCACCAACCCCAACTGGTTTACACTGGTTCAGATGACTGCAAATTCAGTTGTTGGGATTTGCGGGATAGTCCTTCTAAGTTAGCATTTCAGAATACCAAGGTTCATAAGATGGGTGTTTGTTGCATAGTGAAGAGCCCCAGTGACCCTAATACCCTACTTACTGGTTGCTATGATGAGTATTTGAGGGTATGGGATGTAAGATCAATCTCAAAGCCTGTAAATGAAACTTCGATTTGTTTAGGGGGAGGTGTCTGGAGAATCAAGCCCCACCCCATTGTACCGGGCCTTGTCTTGGCAGCTTGCATGCACAACGGGTTTGCAGTTGTTAAGATTGAAGGGGATAAAGCTGAAGTGATTGAAACTTATAGCAAGCATGGCTCACTTGCATACGGGGCAGATTGGCAGAGAGGGGAATCTTTCCAGGATGGCAAAAATAAGAGCACTATGGTGGCTACTTGCTCGTTTTATGACAAACTTCTTCGGCTATGGATGCCTCAAAGTGATATTGCAACATGATTAACCAGATCTAAGTGCATTTGTTTAATTGCAGTCAGAAAGGTCCAACAAATGCAACTTCTGGGGAATCTGTATTGTTGCTTCATTAGGTATGTAAGGACAGGGTAACTAAGCTTTCTTCCTCCACTTAACATGATTCAAGAAGATGTTTTGGTTCCCGCAATGTTTTACCATTATAAAATATTACTGTCATTCATCTAAAGTGGTCCTCCTAGATCCATCCTTGAGAAAAGGGGTCCTTGAATTTTTCTGTAGGAGAAAATAACATTTAATACTTTTTCTAGTGGCGGACCTTGAAGAGGGCGGACATTGTCTTAAAGTCCAGATTGTATTTGGTAGACATAATTTTTTTAAATATGTTCTCATGTGATAACTGAAATTGTTGATCACTTCTAACGTTGTTGCAAGTTGGTTTGCCCATTAGCTTTCGTGCTTGCTTTAATAGCATTGCCGATAAAAGGTAATCCACCAAAAACTTTAAGAGAACTTTTATCCAAATGCAAAGAGGGAGCAAAGAAAAATGATGGGAGTCATGGGACAATAGCAACAATCAAAATTGTTTGGAATCATATGTCTATGATGATGAATTATGAATACTGCTTTGCTTAATTGCTTAATGAAGCCCCAAAAAAGGAATAAAAAATTAGTAAATGGGATGAATCTAGCCGTAATCTCGCATAGTTATTGGTGATGCTTGGTCTTTAGCTTATGCCCTGCTTAGGCATTGCTTGGTCTTTAGCTTGAGTAAGAGTTCCACTTCAATTGAACCTATGTCTTTAGCTTTAAAATAAGTTGCAGTCTGCTGCCTTTAATATGTGCAGCCACACACCCCCTAAGGACTCGCATGCAGAGACTGAAGTAATATGTGCTGACATTTTGGGCTTATGTTTATAAAACTGAGGACTACATTTAATCATTACTTTAACACTCTCCTCACGTGTGGGCTTAAACTCTCTTGTAATAGGTGAAGTCCAACACGTGGAATATTTAATTGAAATAGGAGGTAAATAACGAAATCAAGATTCAAACTCAGAACTTTTAGCTCTGATACCATGTTGAGAAAGTTACGTAAAAAGAAAGAAGAAGCACGTTATATTGTCTTACGTAACCTATCTCACACATATTATTATATAGGCTTTGAAAAGTAATACAATGACCTCAATACCCTCAAACCCTAATAAATTATTCTAACAATAACCATGGAGGACTTGGAGAAGTCATTGTTTCACAGTTTCTGCTACACTTGCTTGATTTTCTCTATTTCAGTTCTCCAGCTATGCAATCCTTAAGCCGAACCTTTTCCCCCACCCTTGTTTTCATCCTCTTGTAACTGAGACACAGAATTCATCAACCTGTTGCTTCAAATTCATACGAAAAAATTGCTAGTATGACTTGAGGCAATTTCACAGCTCAAGAAAACCAATAATAGAGGAATGTGCTTATTTTTATGCTTATAGTTCTTTCCCTGGGTGTTGGGGAAGACTCACATCACATCACATGCCCTCCCTCCAAAACCACAGACATACGACTAAAGGTTCTTACGTGGGCCTTGCCTCACATAGACAGAAGCATCTGATTATGACCCAGGTGGTTTCATGATTGACCTGAGCTTAAGCCTTGTAGAACCAATCATCTCCAGCAATATTATGTAAAATACTTAAATAAAAAAGTTTAATTTTCTACTTTAGCTATTACTCTTTCTATACACATCCGAGCAGATTCTCTATTCTCTTCTTTACTTTCTTTTAAATATATTTTTTTCACTCTTTTTTTATTATATTCTTGCCAACGCTCATATTTTCCAACATTCATATTTTTTTCAACGATCATGTTTCTCCAATTGTCATATGTTTCCAGCTGAGACAATGAGAGGGAGCGGCGGATGATTTTGTTGTGAATTGGGTGGAGGAGTGAGCGGCGGATGATTTTGCTTAAGTGTTGTTGAGAAGAGAAACAATAAAAAATAAATCAATAAGTGTTGTTGAGAATGAGTAAAATAAATGAATATTTTGCTAAAGCGATTGCCCAAAAGGTGACTAATCACTGTAGCAAAAAATGTGTTTAAGATAAGCTGATGGATTTTGCCTCCTATTAACTAAATATAAACCAATATAGAAAATTTAGAGCATTTCACTACAAAAAATAAGTATTATACCGATGCTTATTTGTCAACGTTTATATTAAAATACCGACGCTTATTTTATTACCGATACATTTTTTCCGGCGCATCTTGCACAAGTGTCGAGAAAAGTAGCGTGGGCATAGCTATTTTTTTTTTGTAGTGTTTGTTGGAGATGCTGTTCTGAGCTTGCCTGTGAATTGGGTTTCTTCTGACATGAAACGCTGGTCGTTTAAGAAATTAAAGCCTGCTAAAAATTCAATGAGCCCGTGGTCCAACTTTTGCATGCTTTCGCTAGTCTGGCAATCACAACTTTTACACCTTCAGACCAGAATAAAAAGGGAAGAGAATTCTTTGCCATTTCACCTTTCATCTTTTATTTGTTTTTGTTGCATTATATAATGTTACGTCATTGACAATATTTTTATTATTTGGTAATATATATATATATATACTATTAAATTAAGAGTCCGTGAGAGAGAGAGAGAGTGTGTGAGCAGGGAAAGGATTGTGTATTTGAGGTTGAGCTTGAAAGACCTTTTTATCTTACAATTATTTGTCACTATATGAACGTGTTAGCTCTTCATTTTCAATCACTTTTGTGTCTGTCCCCTTCCCTTTCAATGTATGGCTTAGAATTTTTTTTTAAAAAAAAAGAAAAGAAAAAAAAAAAAACTTTTGTGTCTTTGCTCTTTCTTCGGAGCTTATGTGGGGTCTAAAACGACTAGGAGACACCAACGCTTTACCTTTTTTTGCTAAAAAAGAAAAAATAAAAAAAGGAATTCCTTCTGAACCTGAAATTGATGGGTACAAATTTGCTGAGGCATTTTCTTATCTTTTGCAACCAAGACAATAGAATAATCAAAATTAACATGTTTTTTTTGTTCAGATTGGAAACGACATTGGTTTATTCTCTTCACATGAATGAAACAGTACTGTCTGTGTGTTTCCATGTATAAGGCCACCTTGTAGGCCTACTCCCGTCATGAAAAGTATGAGATAGGGTAACCCCAAGGAAAAAATGAGAAAAAAAAAAAAGAAAAAAAGAAAAGGTAATGCTACTCTTCACTCATTTTACACACAGCTCATGCGAAATATTTTTAAGTGGTTTTCTTTTTAATTTTTTTAAGTGATTGAAATGAGAAAATCACTTAAAATATTCAATATTACCCAGTGTAAATAAGTATAATAATTGATAAATGAGTGTAAAGAGTAGCATTACCAAAAAAAATTGTAAAAATTATTGATTTATCTTATATGTACACCATTACATATCTTAAATTTAATCTGAAATTACCTTCAAAAAAACAAACTCTACCTTATATAAAGTTTTTAGAGTACGCTTAACTTCTGAATTTGAAATCATTGCTTATATATTCTTAGTTTTGGCCATAATTTATAATAACATTTTGTAGTTTTAGTAAGAGATGAAGGGTTAAAGATTTACCCAATGTGAGATATCACATTGTTCAAGGAACCCTAAATGCTGTCGGAGTAAAGGATCGTCAACAACGGCATTCTAGTGTGTTGTAAATTCTTATCCAAAACTTCTTACATTTGATGATGCCATATGAATTGCTAGAAACATGTGAAATGGTCTGGACAAGGAAGGATACCTTATCGGATTGCTAGGCAGGTGGTTCGACAGCTTAACATTTATTTGGACAAGTGAATTATAGATAGATGTTCTGCGGACACCCTGACCTGTAAAATTGAAAAAAACGAACTTAGATTAAACAAAGGTAAATGATATCTGAAAGGAAAACATATATGTTTTGCCTGGCCTGTCATTCTAAGCTGTCCATGCACGTGGAACTGTTTTTTTTTTTTTGGTTATTTAGAAGAAATGTGAATTTATGGGACAGAGAGAGCCTTTATCATTAATTTTATGGGCCAGAAAGTGTAGGGCTTAATTCGAAAAAAATCATATTATATTATGCTCGTCCTCATCATTTTCTTCTCTTCATTTTCTTTTACACAAAGAATGGTACAGCTTCTGTGATAATCTGATTCGTGTAATTTTTTTTAGCATCATTTGATTCCCTAATTACACGAATCAACAAATATAGTTATTTAGTAATGTATTTTTCTAGCAATTCATATGGCATCATCAAATGTAAGAAATTTTGGATAAAAATTTACAACGCACTAAAACGCCGTTGTTGGCAATCCTTTACTCCGACAGCATTTAGGGTTCCTCGAACAATGTGATATCTCACACCAAGTAAATCCTTAACATTTTCTCTCTTATTAAGACTACATAATGTTCTTATAAATTATGACCAATACTTAAGATAAATACATTAATAAATAACTCAAAAAATAAAATATATCTTTATGTCTTTGGTTAGATAATTTTTGTGCATCAAAGATAATGAAGATGTGCCAATTTTCTTTTATTCCCTAATACCAGTAATTTAATAAATGGCCACTATATATATTTAACTCACTTGTAATTTGTGATTTGGGTTAAATTCTGTTTTGTCAATATGTAGTTAAGAAATTAATAATTTACCGAGTAAAGATAACCTCTTTTAGTAGTATTTTTTTTTAAGTCTTATCTTGTTAAGTTCAATTATTTAAATTATGTGTCTCCAAAGAAGAGACCGAAAACATAATATATCATTTTTATAATCTATTTAAATTAAAATAATGTATACAAATATGTACATAAAAATTTCAGGTGAATAATATATAACTTTTTAAATCACAAATTGATATATTAAAGTCGACCAAAAGTACATACCCATAAATATAATAATCATATTTGTGTAGCATGTCGACATGCTGCTTTTTTTAAAAACACTTACAATATAGAATTAGCCCATTAAATAGTGGCCCTTATAATCTAGGTGAACTAAAAAGGTGGCATGCTTTTTTCTAGGGCTCAAAACTTTGGCAATCTTGCCCACCATTGGAGAGACCTTACCTTGTGGAGATAATATAAGCCTGATCATATTTTACATTCCCAAAATTTAATTTGAACTTAGTGATGAACTTTGTATTTTAAGTGTTCATCTACTAGATGACACTAAGGTTGATTTTTGAACTTTGTCAATGGGAATGTTAAACTGGGAGCCGTGTTTTTCATGATGTAGCTATTGACCTAAATTTTTAGGTAGGGCAAGTTAAAGAACACTAAAAAACCGAATTCAAATTAAGATACAAAAAAATTTGCACGAAAACCCCCGTTGCCATGCAAGCTCAAAACCTGTCTCTCTTTTTCTAGCGACCAACCTTTACCTCCAATGTGACTATTGTAGCTCTACCCTCACTGCCACACTATTACTACCATTCGACCGCCATCACTATCAAAAGTTACTCTCTTTGTGGTCAAAGGGTAACTCAAAGATTAAGTTGGAGGTAATCAAACCATCTGTTCAATTTGACACGAAAGAAGAGGTTTTTGTTGTAGTGGTAGATTATGTGTGACAATAGTGGTAGACTGATAGTGGCGGTATGGCAGTAAGGATTGTAACGATCTAAAAATAATGTTAAAATCACATTAACACTATTACTTTAAAATGATTGATCAATTTAAATTTTTTTTAGAATTACTCATAAAACTTAATTTTATCTAATAAATAAATAATGTTAAACTTAACACCCATAAATATTCTTATAAATCACTCAACCCATGGACTACTTATATTCCCAATGTGAAATCGAAATCTTACAAAAATCTTGATAAACACGTCATGGTAGAGGTAGAGATTGAGGACTTCGATTTTTAATCCACATGGATGTTGTAACAAATTTTAAACCTTTCATTTGTCACATATAAACTATTGTACCCCGTGCAATCTCATAGATATTATATTGTACGGGATCTTGATCCTTAAACGGGGCAGTGGATTGTGCTTTGAGCCCCTCTAGTAATTAGTTAATAGTGAAAACACCCAGTAATCCTTCTTTCCTGTCTCTCTGTCTGTCTCCACTCTCCATGTTATAGTACGATGATTCAAATCCCTTTTTTCTTTTCTTTTTTTGTAAGGACTATGATTCAAATTCTTGTACTTAGAATCTCTCTCTCTCTCTCTCTCTTACTTATCTAGCCGTGTACTTGTCTTGTCTATTGATCTCATGTGCACTATCCTTAACACAACCTTCATCTACCACTAAACAGTCCAAACTCATCCTTTTAAATCACTCTTTAACACATTTTCACCACTAGTTCCTCACAATGCCCAGCTTTGACTGTTCAACACTCTCTGCACAAACCCCACAAATGCGTCTCTTTTGCTTGTAAATTTTGAGTTTCTCAAATGGGTTTGCTCAAGCTTTCATGGGTACTGCTGCTTTTCTGGGTTCTTTCTCTTTTGAGTTTCAGAGCACTCTGTGATTACTCGGAGGTCACTGTGAAGTTCTTGAAGGCTCCCCGTTCATTCTCGCATCTCAACTCAGCCACATTTGTCTTTGAAGATTTCATTGGTGGGAATGGCCCTTGCAGAAACTGTAGTGTCAGTTGTAAGGTATGCTAAACTCTAATACTACTTTAACCTATTCTTCTTTTTGCCTTTTTTTTCCTCCCTCCTTTTAGTAATAAGTTTCATGATTCTTAAGTTTATGTAAGACGGCGGTTGATTTCAGGGAGGTTGTGATTGTTGCAATGAACTTGCTCCTGGACTTTATAATACAATTTTTTTTTTTTTCCTTCAAGAGCTTAAAGTAATTATCACATCTTTCGACACTCTATGGATGTAATGAGCTTGAATTTTCTTTTAGATTACCCAAGAAAAACTAATTGGAATTCAGTTTATTCTTTTCTTTAAATTATTTTTCTATAGGAGATAAGGTTATTATAATGAAGAATTCCAGTTCATATACCTGATATTTGTTCATATCCTTCCGAAAAATGAAAAACATCCATCCCCCACCCATCTTTGTATATTGAGTTTTCAAACCTACCATTGGATTGGTAGAACCCAGATGTGGGGTCCCACCAATTCAATGGTGGATTTGAAAATTGGATGGGTGGAAGATAGGTAAGAAATGAATGTTTATCATTGCTCTATTCTTCGTGGTGCCAAGCTAATATAAATGACCCCTATTTACATTGTGCTCTTATTACTTGATTTCTATACGTGATAAGCTCATATTCATTTTGGCTTTTATTTTTCTACGGGCTACATTGTACTCTTGTTACTTGATTTGTTTACAATACAAATGACCCCTATTTAGAGGGGGGAAATGTGGTAGGTGGAGTGAATGTAAATAAGGTAGTCAGGAAAGTATCAACCTAATATAGAAATCATATATTCTAACATTGGCTTTGGTTTTTCTCTTGATATCTATTTGGCTTTTTTCACAAAGTTATCTGTTGATAAACTTGTTGATGCAGCTGGATGATGGCATTGCTTCAGATTGTGAAGCTAGGAGGATTTCGTATGCAGGTTTGCAGGATGGAAATCATACATTTGAGGTTTGCACCAATGGGTCTCGAGGAATTGGCTGTGCTAGCTATAAATGGACTATTGGTTAAGAACCTTCCTTTATCCTTTTCTAGTTATCATTATTTTTTCTTCATATTGCCACTCAACTTTAATAACCGAATCCCACTCATCAAAAAAACTTTAATAACCGAATCTTGCTTAAATGTCCTCAACATCAATTCAATTATATCTCTGTGGAAAGGTCTTACTATAAAATTTTTTGGCCCCCCGTGTGACAAAATCAACTTCCTTGAGCTTTAGTAGGGGGAAAAAAAACTCAGAAATGTTTAGATCATGTTTTCTTTTTCTTTTACCCAGTTTTTCATTGTTTTTTGTTTCTTCTGAAAATGGACTCTAGAAAACCCATCTACTCAATTTTGTATCAAATCATAAATCTTGTCTTACTAAGATGCTGTACATTGAAGTTTGGTTTTACATATTATCACGCCTGCAGAAACCAAAATGAGTCTATGATTTGAAAATTCAAATTTAGATTTGCTAGCAATTATACTGACTTATATTTGTGTCCATCCGTTGCCTGATTTAAGTTATGCCTTAATTTTGCAGATACAGTCCCACCTACAGCATATATCACAGCCTCAACTCCTTTCACAAATGCTCTTAATGTTTCTGTAAATATATCTTTCTCTGAACCCTGTACTGGTGGAGGAGGGTTTGGATGTTCATCTGTGAATGCCTGCAACGTGAGTAGGTGGCTAACAAAGACATAAAAAACCATTAAATAATTTTCCTGTTCTTTCTGTGATTTTCAGATTATAGCCATTTAGAATAGTGGTTTTGTGGCCAACTTTTTCTAAAGCTTTCTATTAATTGAAGTATGGTTTTAGTCGATTTGAGAGATAAAATGGAGTTCCCTCTAATGTAGTGGAGTCCACCTGACACAAACAATTATGTTGGATTATCTCCCTAGCCAATGGTTGAATATCAGCTATTTTCTAAAGGAATATTTTATAATAAAATTGCTTAAAATGTGTTTTTGCTATGATATATGATAAATCAATTTTTCTGGCAGATCTCTTGGTTTTCCTCTTTTGGATCGGTCCACCATGTTAATTTGAGTAGATGTGTAAATTGAATTCCATAATTTAAGTTCTTTGACTACTGAAGCATTCTTGACCAAATAAGAAACCAAATTCTAATAGGTTCTTCATTCATGTATGTTAAATCATCACTTATTTTAAAAACTTAAGCTGATAGGAAATAGTGAATTTAATCATTTAATTAATACTTTAACAATGTAAATCTCATTGCAGCTTCTGGTCTATGGTGCTGGCCAAGTTATACCGTCCTCACTCAACATTCTGCAGCCAAACCTCAAATATTCTGTTCTTGTGGGTTTATCATCTTCTACTCAGTATGGGAGAGTGGTAGTGGTAATGGATAAGAATTTTTGTACTGACAGTGCTGGGAATAAATTTACTAGAACAGCAAATTCGGGTTTCTATGTGCATATTGGTGAGTATAGTGTTCATTCCACATGTTGTTATTTGAATATATAATATGTCACAATTTTTACATAATTTCAATATTTGTAAGTGATTTGTCTTTTCAGGGCTATTCCTATTATGATCTAATTGATGTCTTGCTCATTATTTACTGGCAATTTTTCTCATCCTAGATGGAATGTTCTAGACTGTTAATATATACAACACTAACCTCATAGGCTATTCCTGTTTTACTCTTGAGGATCAAATCTTTGAAAATCTTCATGTTTGTTAGAATATTAACTATAACTGAATGATTAAATTCTCAATTTCTTATTAGTTTAAGCTTTTGGGATAAATAGTGATTTAACATGATAACATAGTATCAGTCATGAGTTTGAACTTAGAGTCCATAATTTACCTCTCATTTTAGTTAAATAGTTCATGTGTTTATATGTTGGACATCATTTTTTGAGGGGGAACTTGAGCCCACACCTGAGTTGGAGTTACCATTTCCAATTAGTTTAAAATTTTTGGGATAAACAGTGATTTAACAACGCTTTCCAAAAAAGCTGGTTTCTTTCAAAAAGTTTTCTTGAAGCATTAGATAGAAAATGCCTATTCCAAAAGTTGACTCTTTTTCTGAGACTAGAGTTAGGTTTTGCACCTTTGATGGTTTTCTCATATATTTCGCAAAGATACAATTTTATTTATTTGTTTTTGTTGTCAGCCTGTTCTTTACTTACTCTGTTCATTTGGTGGTTTTTTTCTACAGATAGAAGAAGTGTGTTTGTCAACCTGAGGAGTCACATTCCTGAAATGCTACTTCAACTTAATGGTGAAACTAGACTGGTGCAGGCCACTAATAGCTATGATAAATTAAAGGTGTATTTGTACTTTTCAAAACCGGTTCTCAACTCATCTGCTGAAATTCTAAATTCTCTCCAAACAAGTCAAGGCATGCTTCTTCCCGTTAGTGGAGAAAACATTGGGGATCGCAGATTTGGCTTTCTGGTCAGCTGGTTCATACAATCTTTTTTGTTTTTTATTTTTTTTATTTTTTTTATTTCCAGCTATGAGAAGAGAATTTGGTTCATACATTTAGAGTCTGTTTAGCCAACGAATATTTGTGCAATATGCCATGCACAACTTTGTCATCTTGAATGGGGTAACTTAAAAAGTGGATCCATTCATTGTATAGACAAGATAATCATTGTCAAAAGTTTGTAAAATGCCCTGAATTCAAACTTTTTATCTTGATGGTTGCATATCTTGATCTTCCTCATTACTTATTAAAAAAAAAAAAATCTTCTCCATTCATACTGTTGAGTTTGTTAATTAGAGACAATAGAAAATGCAAATGACGCCATCAAACTCCATGGGCAGACCAAAAAGGCCCTTAATGTTCTTGAATTGCATATTATCTCTCTCTCTCTCTCTCTCTCTTTTTTATTTTTTATTTTTTAAAAATTATGAATAAATTCCATATTATATCTCTAAGGGCCTATTCTTTCTCATACTTTTTCGTGCTTGCCTCATATGCACTTTGTCCTCTCAGGTCGCGAATATATCTGGCATGGCTATAGTCACACTAAACATTGATTCAAACTCCATAATAAGCAGACACGGGACTCCGGTTTCACCAATTGCTCCAGTTACTTTCTTGTATGGTAAGATCTACATACGTCTACAAACATTACAAAGATAAGATTATTTATCTATTTTGTGGAATCAAAATTTAGTTTCAATATTGTTTCACTCAACTCTTTGAATACAAACACTTTTGACATTGAAAATACTATTATGATTCTGTGGAATCATGAAAGCTTTACATATAGATTTCAATTTATATGAGATTTGGTTGTACCCTCCTGACATAAGTATAAATGTGACCTACAGATTCTCTGAGACCTGTTGTGAGGTTGAGTACCACATCTTACATGAGGACAAGAGAAGACACGATTCCAATTTTGATAAAGTTCATGAAGCCTGTATTTGGCTTCAATTCTTCTAATATATCAATCACAGGAGGGCATTTTAAACGGTAAGTTATTTCTTGTTACCTGTGTGTCTGTATCTATGTAGATTAACCTATACCATACATCTCCACATAAAAATGCAATCTCAAGCAAATGAGAAACCATGATGATGACATCTATGCTCTATTTTTTCTGTTATTGATGGGAAATGATATTTCAATTAGTAAGGAAAATGCATTTTACATCAACATATTTTCATGTTAATTCATTTTCAATGAAAATATTACCATTTTCAGCTTTGTTGAAATAAGTAGAAGCCTATATGCTGTGGAGTTACAAGCAGACCACGATATTGTATCTGTCAATGTCCCTGAAAACGTAACTGAGGATGTTGCTGGAAACAAAAATCTTGCTTCCAATGTTCTAGAAGTAAGGCACTGTAAGGATTCTTACTCTTTTCTCTTGTATCAGCTTAATTGTATTACAATATCTAAGTCCTAGAGGATTTATCCCTTTGAATTTTCTAGTTATTTTCTGATGTAAGGTTTTGAAAATATCTACAGATTCTGTACCTATAATATCTTCTGTGATATCTGAGATTGCAACTGCTTCATTTTTTGTGACATCTTTTGCTGCTGGCCTGCTTACGGTTTCAATTGCAAGCCTACACTCCACTGGGGCATTTTCAAGACAATCTTCTTTTCGTGATCCTTCGAGAAATCTATTCGTATGTTATCTTACTTTTGAACATTTATCTGATTAACGGATTAGTTAGTTATACCATGATAATATTCTAGACTGGGAATTTTGCACTGTGTTAGAAACACAGCAGTATTGAAATTGACATATGCTGAGGTTCGGCGTTGAGGATAAATAAAAAGGGTAAAGGAAAATCTTGCTACTCTTTGGGGTTGAAACTTTTTTTTAACTGAAAATTTTATTTCTATGACATTCTTGACAAACAAACACGTGACCAAAAAATGTATTAATAGCATGTCAATATGCACCTCTAGCTTTCTTTGGACAACCATGGATCACAACAATATGCACATTATTGGTGATTTATCCAAAGTATGATTGTTGTCTTTACAAAGCATTTATTTTCTAGAAAAGCAAGATCTTTCTAATGTACAAATGATCTGCTTAAATTTTCTTGGTAGCTGATCCAGCATTTTGCAAGGTCTTAATCAGAAATTAATCAAATTGTACTTGGCGGGGTTATCACATTATGATAATTGGTATCCTCTTGACAATCAAGTAAAATGCTTAGAAATATTGTGGAATATATTAACCTTTTTCAGTTTCCTGTAGAAAAAATATTTTCCCAGAAAAGTTTTCCTTGATTTTTATACAACAAATTTTAATAGATAATTAAACTCTGTAAACATTTTGGCTGGTCTTAACTATCTGGTTTGACTTCTTCAACCGTAGACCGGACTGGGGCCGAGGAGCCTATTGGTGCTTCTTCCAAAGATGGAGGTCTAGGATTGACTTCTGAATAGAATTTTGTGGGCTAGGGGGTTATTCTATTATGCATATAATAAGGAAAAGAAAAAAAGAAGAAAAAGGACAATCAACCTCAAAGAGCTCCCCCTTAAGGTTTGTGGCGGGTAGATTGGTGTTAACATACTATATAATTTGGAGTACGTGTTAATAACTTATCAAAACTTATGAACTGTGCCATTATCACTGTAAAATTAATTAGCATTTTCCTTTTCTCTTTCACACAGAGAATTGCATGCCATATTCAGGTTTTTGCATTGTCTAGATTGTTGGTTGTGACATTGCCAGTTGAGTATTATGAATTTGCAAGGGGATTACGATGGAGCATTCCCTATTTCGATCTTCCATGGGAAACTGGGCACACTCAGCCGGTCATGGCAGGCTCAAGTTCCCCTGCCAACTCAAATTCCTACATGTCTAAAATTCATGATTCAGGAAGTTTCCAGAATGTGCGATCCAAAGAAGAGAATCTGAGTAGGGCTGCTTTACTATATGGGTTGCCACTAACTCCCATGGAATACAGATCATATTTTGAGGTCTGAAACCTCTACTTTTCCTGTCACTTGCTTTTAACTCCTATAATCAGATGATGAAGTGATAGAATGCATTGTATACCTGCAGAGCCCAAATATTGAACCTGAAGCTGAATATATTTTGGATCCACATATTTTAGATGGGTAAGTTATGGGGACTCTTGTTTTCTATCTATTCCATGAACATCCATATGAATTTAAAGACATAAAACAAAAAGTGAAAATATTCAAGATTAACATAAGCAGAAAAAGAATGAAACTAATAAAGAAATACATTGCCAAAAGTTTTATAAAAATGTTGAATGGAAAACAAAGAATTCTGGGCATTATTGTAAATTGTTGATCACACCAAGTGGACAAACTTGATACTTAATGCCATATTAGTCCTTTTCCTTTAATTTGGTGTACTCTAGTTTGGAATTCTTAAGGTTGAACTGCTGCAGACAGGCTCATTTAGTTATCAGTGTAATGACTTACTAGATTTTGTCTCGTGTAGGTGGAGGGATTTTAGTAGAATCATGTTCTGGTTAGCCATAATTGGTGGCAGTTTGATACTGCTGCATGCTTTACTCCTTGTCATCCTAAAATTCAGGAAGAAAAATTCTGAAAAGCAGAAGGGTTATGGAGCACTCACATTTCCAAGATTTGAAATATTCCTTATAATTCTTGCACTACCATGTGTTTGTGAGGCCTCTGCTGCTCTAATTAGAGGTAACTTGAATATTTGTTTTCTTCTCCGCACATGAATCCTTATCAAGCAAAAGCCTAGCTTCCAAAGACAATTATTCTTGTGTTTGTTTTTCTACAGTGCAAAAGAAGACATTCATGCCCATATAGTTGAATTCTTTTATAAAAGAATTGCCTTAATGTTGTAACAGTATGCCATAGAACGAGCAAGTTATTAAGTCATCTTTTCTACTCTATTTTCTTAGCATGTGATGGAATTGTGAACTATATTCCTTTCTTGTCCATGTAAGTTGTATTTGTGGACATAATCATTACTATATTGGTTAGCACTAGACATGATCTACACCCTACAGATCCCTTTCCTCAAAAATAAGAATTGAAATGCTAACTCAAATCACTTCTCTGTGCATGACATGGAGCCATTAGAGCATAGTTATCTGACTGCATCATAGCAGAGTCTCATGAATATGTATCTGGAAAAAAACTCAAATTTATTGCATGTTCACATGCTCTTTGTCATCAATATTTAGAAAACTTCAAGTAGAAAACTATCTGAGTTTAATCTTATCTCACTTTTGTGGATTAAGGAGGATCGGCTTCGGGGATTGTAGTCGGAATTCTGCTTTTTGGTGTTGTGTCTTTTCTACTGCTGGCTTTGCTCTTGTTCCTCTCCATAGGTATTACATTTGGGAAGCTACTTCAGTACAAAGAAGTTCATCAAGAAGGCCGGAGATTTCACTGGTATCAAGAAATAATCCGAGTAACTTTGGGTCCTAGCAAAAGAGGCCAGTGGACATGGAAAAACCAACCGAACTCTGATTTCTTAACCATTTTAGGCCCTCTATTCGAAGATTTAAGAGGCCCTCCAAAATACATGTTGTCACAGATTTCTGGGGGAAATTCCCATGTGAATGGCGATCGAATCATTGCCTCTGATGATGAAACTGAAGATGCAGAAGCACCTGTTATCCAAAAGCTTTTCGGGATACTCCGAATATACTACACACTGCTCGAGTCCATGAGACGAGTTTTGCTCGGGATTATGGCCGGTGCCTACTGGGAGAAGAACTGGTCTTCTAAAACTCCAGCAATAACCTTATTATGCATCACTTCTTTTCAGCTCTTTTTCCTTGTTCTCAAGAAGCCATTTATAAACAAAAAGGTTCAGTTGGTTGAGATCATCGCAGTTTCCAGTGAAATGGGTTTATTTGCTACTTGTTTGGTTCTCTTGGAGAAGGAATTTTCAGACAGGAATGAGACCATAGTTGGGTTCTTCATGCTTATACTTTTCCTGGTTGGATATATACCACAAATGGTGAACGAATGGTATGCTTTGCATAGACAGACAAAGGAGCTGGACCCTGTCGAGAAATCTTTCTTAAAGGGCTTCAAAATAGCTTCAATTGGATTTCTCCTGCTTTTCATTCCACAGAAGTTGTCTAAAAACCTGGAAAGCAGGTTCCTCGTGAATCACCATGGGAATCAAGAAACTGGGGTGGCCAGTTCTCCAGTTGAAAGTAACGGGAATGCTGTGAGGAGCTCTGGCACAGCGGAAAAACCATGGTCGAAACAACTAAGAGAAATGGCAAAGGCTAGCTTTAGCAAAGAAGGAAGTGGGGCTCCAAGTGATCCTTCATCCAGTCGTACAAAATGGAGTGGGTTTTGGGGCACTGAAAGTACTGGGAGCTGATCTTTATGTTCACCAGCAAATTTCGAGTCAAAACCAAGAGAAGCCATTTTTGCATCCAAGTGAAAGTAATCGTCGACAGATCAGTTAAGAATGCTAATATTGTTGGCTTTTTCTTATCTATCTTCCCACAGCTGCAAAGCCGGCTGTACTGCTTCTTGAAAATCTTTTTAGCTGGCAATGGAAAAGGGATGGTTGTTTAGAATTGGAGTCATGGGGTTGTAACCTTTTTTGTTCTTGTAACCCATTTGTTGGGCTCATAGTATTTCTCCATAATGGCCATGAACTGTTGCTCCCAAAGTGGCCAAATAAGGTTTAGCTGATCTTATTAAGTCAATTTGAACAATTAGAACTTGACCCGATTTTAGTTGCGGTCTGTTTTTAGCTATACATAAACCCTCTTTCATTAGTTTTAATAGGAATGAATAAAAATAAATTAAAAAAAAAAAAAGATTCTACTACTCGGGTCAAATAAGCTAGTGATGCTTTCGACTATAGATGGTCAGAACTTCATCTGGGTTCAAATCCTACTGAGAGGTCCAAGAATTATCAAAAATTAATTTGCGAAAAGCTTGGAACTTCTTATATTCCATTTATATAACATTCTGTAACAGGCTCACTCTTCTATCGGTAGGGAGTGAGGCTTGGAACTTCATTGATGTTCAATTTGACAACAGTAGAGTGCATTTCAGTTGTATGTGCATATGTGCAATGCTGAATCAACTATCTTGGCAGAAACTGCAAATTAACAGAAGGAATCCACGAAATTAAGTTGCTTCAATCAGATCTAAAAAGTTTTTAGGTCTGATGTTATTATATTTCCGACCTTAGAAGCAAGTAATTTATTGTTATTACACAACATGCAGTCTCTTCTCTTCACCTTGCTTACAGAGACATCTTTATCTGCGTTATTTACAGCTGCACAGGATTATTGGCAATGGCACCAGCTTCAGTGAGAAGGGGAACAAGCTGACCTCCCTGGTACTTCTCTATAACAGCTGCAATGGCAGTAAATAAGAAAATGAAACTATTTGATCAGTCTTTTCTTGTTATTTTCATGGTCTTGATAGCAAAGAAACTAGGCACTGATTGTAATGAAAACTAAAAAGGAGCAAGGAAACAGGCTTACTGTCACAGCCACCAATGTGTTTCCCTCCAATAAACACATTAGGTACGGTCCTAAGCCCAGTCCACTCTGCTAGAGCTGATTGAGTGTCACTTCCATCCCCTTCAAACGGAAGATGAGTTCAAACATAAATTCCTCATAAAGATGGTATAGTGAATAGCTAATATCTCATTGTTAGGAAAATAGACCGAAAAAAGACAACTTGGACGTTCGTATTGATCATGCAGGAGCAGATTATAGTAATTGGACAAGAATTAAACTTCAGAATTTTCTCATTAGTATCAAACTTGGAATCTATACTCTTACTTAGCTGGTAGGGAATGAGCTTATAAAAATTCAATGTGTTTGCAGAAGAGAATTTTTCAAAATGATTACTTCAATATCACAGAAATCAGAATCTCGATCGTGTAACATTATAATCTATTTAACATCTGCATTTGTCATGGTTTATTCCATAATGAAACATGTATAATACTTTGTGAGACATTATGTTAACCATGTCCACCAAGGTCAGAAGTTAATATATGCATGCCAAGAAGGCAACAGAAGCAGTTTCATAAAATCTTTAAGTCTAAAAATCTAACTTCTGGATAAATATGGATTCAAATTAACCCCAAAGAGGTTGGCTCAAGTGTTAAGAGCTTTGGTATTGGTGACATTCCCATCAAGTCTAAGGTAGTGTAAACAATTTTTGGCTATATCCACGGGCAAAGCCAAAGTCTTATCCGATCCGTGTCGAGGGATTACTTTGCATAAGTCTTGTCATGGGTGGGTACACAAAGTGGCTTTGTCTTGGAGGGTTCTGTCGTTTTTTTAAAAAAAAGACTCAAATTCCCACCAACAGAAGCAGTATTTCTCTCATGAATAAGTTTTTAAACCGGAATTATTAATTACACAGGAGACTTGAAGAGAGGGTATATAAGTACGTATTTATATGCATGCCAAGAAGGCAACAGAAGCAGTTTTCTGAATCTCCTCACATGATAAAAAGGCAATAGGGAATCAAGCATCAACCACGAGATGAAATATACTTACTTTCCTCATCCAGTTCAACAACCTTATAACTTGCTCCTAGCTGTTTGAGGAGCTGCTTCACCCTATTGCAATAACCACAGTAGGTCTTACTGCGATTGTGAGAATATCAAACTGAATTAGTACTACTTTAGACAGAGGCTTCAGATAGGAGGCTGCTGCAACATAACAGAATTTGAAGGTAACAATATTGAAAAACTTCAGAAAACCTTCAGAGCTTCTAGCCGTTTTGGAATGTTCCCAATGCATAATTTTTTTTTTATTTTTATGCTACTGAACTTCTAATTTCAGTCACTTAACCATTTCGTTAGAATTTTACTGTTAAATCCTATCAAAATTCTCAAAATACTCATTAAAAAAAAAAATCAAAGATTCATGCGTGAGTATTTTTATAAATTCTGGTAAATCCTTATCAAAGCCTAAAATCCTTCCCTTTTTTTTTTTTTTTAATTCCTTAAAAAATGAGTATTTTAAAAATTTTGGTGATTTATCCTAACGAAAGGGAGTAAGTGAAAGAACTGAAAAGTTCAATAGCCTGAAATGTAAATTTTTAAACATTAGAGGGCATTTCAAAATGACTGAAAGTTTTGAAAGTTTTGAAAGTTTTCCCCTAGCGATATCAAAGCATATATATCAATTGTTGAATCATGATTCACTTTCTTAAATCAAAATCAAGGTATTGATTGTAAATCATGACGGGTAATTTTATAGGATTGATTTACTCTTCTATTATCAAATTATATAAATAACATGTGAAACTATCCATATGAATGAAAATTAAAGATATATAACCCTTTGGGTTTGATCTATTTATGTCGTGAAGGAAGCCCATTTGGGTCTCTCTCTCTTCCTTTACTATCATCATTTTCCATAATATTGCCAATAAAACCGCTTAACCCACATACAATATGCTATGAATTACGTAGTGAAAATCAATAATTTGATGGTGTTGGATAGCATATCTAATACATCGAATCGAATTGAAGTAAAAACAACCTGACCTGAACACAACAACGGGTGCGGAGGATACAATCTCCTTTGCCTTTTTCAACGCCATTTCTAGCTCTTCTTTGCTCTTTGTGCTTGAGCTGAACACGGATCCCATAATCTTTATCTTTATATGTATAGGAGAGAGAGAGAGAGAGAGAGAGAGAGAGCTTAGAGACTACGTGTTGGAAGCTCCTTTGGCGTGTTTATTTGCTGGCAAGGCCACGGCAGCGAGAGCTATGTGACGCCAAAAGAGATATACACAGATGTTAGAATTTGCTTCTGCTTGCTGGCAATGGAGGATGCTTCTGGCTAACCTAGCTGGTCAATAGAGATATAGAGAGAGATTAATTGTCGTTTTGTCTTGCTGTAAGATGTTGTTGTAGTTGTAGGGGCGAGGTTTTGAACTGTTACGTCGCTTTAGCCTGAGAATATTACCGTTAAACTTCTACCCGTGGTCATTTCTTTTGAATCCTAAAAAAGAAAAAAAAAAGAAAAAAGAAGACAATATGGGTTGGTTTCGGTTTTACGCCTACGGAGGTTAGTAATGCTAAGAGGAGGACCCGAGTTCTTCTAAAAGTGATGTAATTTTTAAAATTATCATTAAATTTATGATAATTAATTATTATATTTTAATTCAATAGTAATTTTAAAAATTACATCATTTTTTAAAAGATTCAAAAAAGACTTAGGTTCTCATTTTAGCATTACTCGGGTTCTAAAAAGTAATAATACAAGTCACCCTCTATGTTTATTTTGTGTCAATCAAAAGTGATGTAACTTTTGAAATCATTGTTATATCAAAAGTCAATAATGATCAATTATAAATTCAATGGTAATTTTAAAAGTCACATAATTTTTAGTTGACACAAAATAAACATGGAGGGTGACATATATAATTACTCAGTTCCAATTATTCTCTAAGGCGGACTGGCATGAACTAAACACACCCAAACTGTTTGGACTCAACTTAATGCCTGCTCAAGGATTGGAATTTATAAATAAATCCTAATAAATTTGGCAAGATTTTGGAGGATGAAACATCATCAAGAAATCGTTAATTAGTGCTTAATTCTATTTGCTTATATAACCAATTCCGTGAACAAGTTAGCTTTCTAGCATATGAGAAAATAAATACTAGAAGAGGATCATAGAAGAGGTCAAAACAAACCGGTGTAAGAACTACTACAGTAACTGGCCCAAGATTAACCATAAATAAAAAAAATAAAAAAATTAGAAATGGAAATCATATCCAAGGGTATATATCTCAAGAGTTTTCACAAGCATTAGTAGTTTGTGTGTCCAGAGTCTGATATCCATTGCCTTAATGCATTTAAATCCAGTCCTAAATAAGACGAATGATCTTTGCCAGAGATTTCTGCTCTTGAGCTCTCATAGTGTTTCATGACTTTCCAGCAACTCTGGCATTAATAATACTATTTTAACCACTTCAAAAATCAAAATACTGCATTCATAAATTCTTGTAGATCTCTTTCATCTTGAGGAACAATACTGGCATAATCATCTCCCGATTTTTAACCTGAAGCACAAAGCTTTACCAATTTCAAAATTTGGCTATTCAAAATATAATTAGTGAACTTTCTTATTGTTTAAACAATCTGTTCCAACAAAATGTATTATTATGATAAAAATACATCCATTAAATTGAATCCTTCACATGTCCGAATACTTTGATCTTTGCCATACTCTTTATACGGCTTTCAATCTTCAAACTCTCTAATTGATATTGGTGTCTCAGGCCCCCTTCAGGGCTCTGCATCTTTTTTCGATTTCTGCAATCATCAAACAAAAAGGATCAAAGAGAATTATATTGGTCAATCGCAGTTTGAAGCTTTATGTCTAGAACTAAGTTTTACTCACATTGGAAATGTCTATCCACAAATCAAGCTTCTCAAGAGCTTTTCCTGATTCTTGTGTTTCACGAGCCAAAGCTACTCCTTCACCCAAGTTCTTCACATGGCCGCTAACCAATAAAGCAGCCGCAGCATTTAATATCTGATCAATTGTTTTGATGATGATAATTAGGTTTCTCGATCGTAAGCAATATCTTCTGACTTAACATTGTTAGGAGAGCAAACTGCCAAAGTACTTACCAATGCATCGGCAATGGATCCTTTCTCCCCCAACAATACACGCTTTAGCACCTCCGCATTATACTCCGGCCCTCCACCTCGCAAACTATCAACAGTGCAGCGAGAAATACCAAACTCCACTATCCAGCAAACATTTATGTGTTTATCAGTAAGTATAAATAAATTGTTCAAAACTACTTATATGTGGCAACTAATAAGATGAACAAACTCAAAAATTAGGGACAAGATTCTCACATGGATCAAATGAGAACTTCTCAATCTTTTCTGGAGTGACATCAAGGATTAGCCCAGGTCCTGTATTCAAATTATTTATCTTTGACTAAGACATTTGAGTATATAATGAAAAACTCTGACTTTCTAATAAGCATACTTTAGCGTTCAAAAACAGAAGGTTCTTACCAAGGGGGCTCATTTCATCTAAGCCCTCTGAGTGAACAACTAATGCTCTTTTCATGCCAAAGCGCTGCAATGCTTTAGCCATTTTCAGGACCTATCCAACAGATAGAATATAATACTCTTCTTAGGCATGCATTTATGAGAAAAAAAAATCCATGAACCGCATGTAATCAACTAGTCATTTGAAAAGTAAATCCCAAGCCTCAACGGTATATCTTTGTGTATCCTTATACATGAGAGAATACACAATGAAATCAATATTTTATTCATGGTAAATGGTAGTCTTTGTATAGGTGACCACTACTTAGGACAAGAACAACTTACAACAACTTGCACAAGATTAACCAAGTTTAGCATTGGAATGCATGCAGAATAAGAAAGCCAGAATTCCTATATATAATAACTGCTAGAGGAATCTGCACCTCACATCATTTTGTAATGGTTTAAGGGGCGGGAACTGACCAATTCGATTTAGCATTGGCCTTTTTTTGGGAATGTGGAGTTGAACATGACAATTCTGGAAAAAGGCAAACGGAATAACAATAAATCAGATGAGTGGGCAATTGATAACCCTCTCCCCATGTTCTTCCCATAACTGTCACTTTCTTTGGTCCAAAAAAAAATCTAGTTATTCCAACAGTCCGAGTATTATAATAGGTTCAGGCTTAACACCTAACCCAATGCTAAGAATTCGAACTGAAGTTGGTTGACACTGGAATACTAAAATCCCAGGGGAGTTCTGTGTTCTTCAAACTAAGCAGAATTATCCTAGGAGCTATACTAGGAATACTATGGAAAGCTCAGTATACATCAAGAGGACCACTTACAGTAAATTACAGTACAATATTCATGTTGTACTGTAATTATCCTAGGAGCCACTTGTATGCAATTTATTCAAAATGGATTACACAAAACAATGGACAGAGCTACTGCATTGGGTTATGGATGGCATTGCCACTTAATTCAACTCAACCAGTCAGGCAAGATCAGGTCAAAATTAAAATCCTTGGAATCTTACTAGCAATTGCTCTATTGATTAAGAATATATTTTGGTATAAGCTTAAATATATTAACACTATCTTGGCAAAATAGTAACTACTTGGAAATAATCTCATATACACTATCAGTTTTAACATGTCAACAACTTCAAATCTTTTAGCCTTCAGAGGTAGTTAAAGGAAAAGTGACAACCATCCGTTGGATCTTAGCAACAATGCGTGGTTAATAGATACTATTATGAGGGGGGAAAATATAAAAGCGCTCAATGGGTCTTCTGTATTTCAAAGAGTTGGTGTTTAAGCAATCTTAGCTGCTTTTGGAATTGTTTTGAAACTCATATTACTTATCAAAGATTAAAGCAATCTGTTTCATAAACCCAAGAATCTAGGGAAATAGCATACAGCCAAAGCCATGAAACTTGGATTGTTAACAATGCATATAAACACCCGCACTGCCACCAAGAGTTTATTGCTAATTGAATTTGACGAAACAAAGAACAGACAGTGAAATTAAATGGTCAACAAATATAATTTTGGGAGAGAAGATGATAATTCTACTATTCAACCTTCTTAATACAAAGACTTACCAAGTCTTCCTTGTATACACCGACAACAGCAAAGGGTACTCTTGCTGGATTCAACATTGGGCCCAATATGTTGAACACAGTTTTCACTTTCAGCTTTTTCCTCACGGGACCGACAATCTTCATTGCTGGGTGATATCTTGGAGCCATCATAAATCCAATTCCTCCTTCATTCAAGCACCTCTTCACCCCCTAAGTCAAGAAAAAGAACAAGAAATAAATTAGTATAGGCATAAATCGTTTGTTCAGAATTTTGGTACTCTTTTCATATTACATAAGTTGAGCCAAACACAAAACAGTATTGCATTTCCTTTTTCTTGTTCTCTGCTACATGTATTGTGTTATTAAGGCAACAATATATGAAGAAATGGGCCTTAGCTTAAAATGGTGTCAGGTAGCTTGGGGTTTCAGAGGGTCTAGGTTTGGAATCAATTCCATTGGCAGAAATACTAATTACCACTGCAATAATGAATGGAAAATATTTGCAAAATTTGTCACAATAACAACTAGCTTAATATCATTTTTTAAATTGTCTATAAAGTCTAGTGCAGCCAGCTTATAATCTCCTTGTCACATTCAACATGTGCTTCTCCCCACACAATAAGCTTCTCTGAAGCCCACACAATCACTCAGACTACCCAGCCAGAGTACTATTGGACCATAAATTTTTTTTTTTTTTGTAAGGATTGGACCATCAACAGAACTTTGAAAAACCAAATTAATTACGCACTAACCTCGGGCCCTAAATCAATAGCTACTCCCAGAGCCTCTAATACATCGGCACTTCCACATGCAGAAGAACTTGACCTGTTTCCTTGCTGAATGCAGAATGCTTAGCCAATCAGCATTTCATAGATTTTTACATGCACTAAAGATTCAATCCATTAAAGATCACAGCATCAAACATAAATGCAGAATGATGTTAACCTTTGCAACTTTCGCTCCACAAGCTGCAGCAAGTATTGAAGCCCCCGTGGAAATGTTCACTGTGTTTGCTCCATCACCTCCTGTTCCAACAATGTCAACCGCATCAACCAACCCTTCTACCTTCACACTATGATTGAGCATCGCCCTTGCCAATCCCACAACCTGTTTAACCGTTACAAAGCCATAATTACACACTTTTTACTAAGTCTCCATTTGTTTCAACATTAAGCATAATTTTGTAATTTTCCCGCAAAAATTGCATTGAATTAAGTTTTTAACAAAGCATTTAGGCCATTCAAGATTTGAAACCCTGGGTGTTCTCAAAACTTATTAAAGTACTGTTCATCAAAAGAATCTTTCAAGTTCAAGTATAATAAGTAGCTACAATCTATGTCTTACATATCATGATCTTGTGGAGTTTCACTCATGATGTGGTAAAACATGATTGGATTTCTCAAAATATAGATTCATCTCCATCCCAGTACATTACTTTGTAAGAATTTTTTTTTAAAAAAAATTTTGTAAGCCTAGCATTCTTCTTCTATCAAAATGGGGCATCCGATTCTTTCAAAATACCAATAGAAATTAATTCCAACAGAGCCCCAAAGAAGATAAACTATTTTACCTCTTCATATGTCTCTCCTTTGGCTCTCAGCAGCACAAGAAAAGCACTTATCAATGCCTCATTGGTATCATTCAGCAAAAACTCCAGCGAAGCTTCGGCCTCAGACTCCGATAAGTCCACCCGATTTATCAGTGACTCTATCAACTGCATACCCACAACAACAAGAATTCAAAAAACCAAACTTCAACGATAAATAAACAAATAAAACAACCCCAGATCAATACCTTATTGAAAGACGTTATTGGTGGGGTTGAACTCTCAGAAACAGCCACAGGCAAAGCGGCGACCAGAGTACTCGTAGCTAAAATTCCTCGCTGGTTCGTGTGAAAAATCGACGGCGCGAACAAGCAGTTCCGAAGACCAAGCCTGGGACGGCAAGTCAAAGGAGAGAATGAGATGGGGGACTTGTACGAGGAGACCGCCATTTACAAGGGAAACCTCTGAAACGGACCCAAACTGTTAAATTTTGTGCTCTCTCGTAAAAATTAAGTAGTGGGGTTGATGGGGCTTATCATGTTTAGTGCTGGAGTGAGAAAATGAGATTTGAGAATCTGCCATTGCTTTCTTTCCATAACTGAATAGTGGCAGTATTCAGCAAGTACAGTAATTCGTGCTGTGACATGGTGGATCGATCTTTTCACAGCGTAGGTTAGGTTGAGGGAAAGATGCGGGGAATTCTGAGCCAGCAGCGATTTCCACGTTCTAGCACTAGATGCGTTTAATCGGTATTTTTCATCTTTTTATCTTCTTTTAATTCTTTCTAATTTTTGAAAATTAAAAAACGATTCTTTTTATTCTCTTATCCTTAACCATATCAAGAAATATGTAATAAGAGAATAATTTGTAATACCTCCTTTTTAAAATTACTATTAAATTTGGTATAAATCATTATTAAATTTTGATTTAATAATGATTTTAAAAGTCACGTTAATTTTTGGATGATAAAAATAGAATAAAAATATGTTCCATAACATTACTTTTTTTTTAAAAGAAGACAGGTTTGCTTTTAACTGGATTGAGGGAACTTATTTCAATCTATTTTATAAAAATGTAGATAAAAATTTCCTCCAAATTATGTTGGAATAAGTTCCTCTAACCTAGTCTATAAATATGTCATGCGTTCCTTTACATAAGAGATATATATGCTTTTTAAATAACATGTGAAAAGCACATGCTTTTTTAATAAAATTTGTTCTAACTTTTTCCTAACAATTAATAAAATCGTGTGATTTTCACATGTAAAGAGTGTAGAATTATTACTGAGATGTCTTGATCGTTGGAAGAGTTCCCGTAAGGGTGGAAATCCAGGAGACAAAGTGAAAAAGACAGAGAGAATATTATCCAGACAATTGTTGTTTATGTCTCTGACCATCACCCTTTATATAGGGTGCAGTGCACCTCTTGGTGAAGGGTTATAACTCTTAGAGAAGAGTTGCAACTCTTCACAAAGAGTTGCACTGTTTCACTTTAGGATAAACTCCATGGAAGTTATCACCTTCCATGGGAGTTAATTTGGTGTGTGGATGACCACACTTGTTATGGTGTGATCATCCCTAAACCATCAACTCCCACTTAATCACATAATAACATCAGGCAATAAACTAAGTTGAGCATAATTACCTTGGTACCAACAATTTTCTCATGCCAACTCTCATCTGTAAATCCTACAGATCAGCGTCAGATTATAACATGGTTCCACGTGCGCACGCTTTTGTTATCTTATCTGACCGCACTCTTTACCACATGCTATCCTTTAAATAGCATATTAGGAGTGACTTCATTTTGCTATCTTTCAAACAAATGGCATCAATTATCCGTGGTTTGGAATACAGTTCACACCCTACCACAATTGACGACTTCAGCCGTACACAAGTCCATGCGTCGACTTGCGCTGAATTTTCAATCAAGCATTTCCTCTTGATATACCTTATCAGCGTCTTTTACACTCTCAGAGCATAGATATTACCAAGCTTCAACAAGATGCCTTTTAGTGAACTTTTACATACATGTGAGTTGTAATACCCGTACCTCGTCAGTGTCATCTGCCTTTTTACCGACCAATTAAGTCCCCTAATAGGCAGATGTGCATGTAGTCGTTCATTCAGGCGTCCCTGAATCCTTCCGATCATGCACTAACCCATGCAGCTTTTCACCTAGGTGATTCTTAATCCCATTGTCGCTACATGCTCCCTGAATTTATCCAGAGACAACCCCTTGGTCATAGGATCGGCTACCATCTCTATTGAGGGAATGAATTCAACTTTTATTTCCCCTCTCTCCACTATATCTTGAATATAGTGGTAACTTACATCAATGTGTTTGCCTTTGGAGCTTTGTGCTCCACTTTTTATTAGAGAGATAGCAGACTTATTATCACAAAACACATTGACTGGTCTGCTAGGTATACCCAAATTTAAACTTTCAATAAAACGTTTAATCCAGACCGCATTACTTACCGATGTGCTGCAAGATATATACTCAGCTTCCATTGTGGATTTAGCAACACAATTTTGTTTCTTACTTAGCCAAGAAACAGCTGTTCCACCGAATAAGAATACATAACCGCTGGTTGATTTTCTATCATCAGCATCTCCTGCAAAATCTGCATCTGTGTATCCTACAATTTCTAGATCACTTATACCAAAACATAAACCTATGTTTTTAGTGCCTTGCAAATATCTAAATATTCGCTTTACCGCTTGCCAATGTATCCTCCCTGGATTGGATTGATATCTGCTTACCAATCCTACCGCATGACAAATATCAGGCCTTGTGCTTGTCATGGCATACATGAGACTGCCCACAGCCTGGGCATAGGGGACAGATTCCATTTCTTGAATCTCTGTCTCATTTTGAGGACACATTTTCTTGCTTAAGTGCAGACCCTTAGAAACAGGTGTACTTAAGGGTTTACAGTTATCCATTTTAAACCTCTTAAGTATCTTTTCTAAATATTTCTCTTGATCCAGGTACAATAACTTTGAATTTCTATTTCTAGAAATTCTTATTCCCAAGACATAGGTAGCAGCCCCCATGTCTTTCATTTCAAACTTGGATGCTAAGAAACTCTTTG
>FXXK01000156.1:166897-187314 GCA_900184695.1 Betula pendula
CTGTTGTGCTTTTCATATTGCTTAAGGAGGTTTGGAGATTCAATTCTTCTATAATTGTTATTGAGGTCGTTTTTTCAATTGCATTCGATATGGATTTTATACCATTCTAGTCATAGAGGTTTTTTTTGAAGTAATGTATATTCAATCAAAGAGCAGAGGCGCACAATCCTAGTATACAAGAAGTTTAAAGACTTAGAAAACCTCTAAGGTTAAAATCGATTGCTCTATTTGTGGCATCTCTAGGGGCATGGGAACTCCAGATTGTCTCTTTTATCTTTCTGGGTTCTTGTATATGTACATATATGCCTTTAGATATGTAAGTAATGCAATTTATGATTACATGACTATTGTTTAAGACAAGGAAGCAACCCGACCTTTAACTCTATCTCCCGTAACTCTATTTCCTGCAGGAGTCCTCTCTATGAGTATTCACTTGTAACTGCTATGCCCCCTGATCAGAATAATCCCAGGATGACTGGAACTGTCAATTGGGGCACAGCAACTGTCGTTGGAGTGTTCGCAGGCATGTTGTATGGAGGTAGTAAGGAGGCAGCTGCTTCTGTTGTAAGTTTTTACTCAAACTGATACTCACTGTGTATGTTTATAATGCATGAGTGTGTTTGATCAACTAAAGAATGTAAAAATTAATCTCCATCCTGCTCAGACATGAATAATTCATAATAATGAAGACAAGAGGTGGAGGAATAGGAGAGCAGATTTTTGCATGTTCATATCGAGATAACTAATTAACCTACTAAAGTTTAGATATTAACCTTTTGAGTTTACAATATAAACCAGTCAGATATGTTTAGCATCGTTGTACCCTCTGCTACAACCAATACTGCATGGTGGCATGCACTATGCTCGTGGTATTTGGTGGATCGGGTATAAGCAGGATGGGTCACTGGAAAGTAATGGCTTTCATTTAAGTATAATTTTTGAAAATGCAAGAGCCTGAACCAGATCCTCTTCTCTCTTAATAAATAGTATAGATGTGCTTTCTTGGTAGCATAATTTTGGGTTGCCTTCAGATGAAGGAAGGGAAGCTGCCAGTTCGTTATTTAGGTGTTCCCCTAATCTCCACAAGGTTGACAGCAGCTGATTGCTCTTCCTTGTTGGAAAAGATTACAGGATGTATTGACTCTTGGATGTCCAAGAAGTTATCGTTTGCTGGGAGGCTACAACTTCTCACTTCAGTTTTGTCTAGTATCCAGGTCTTTTGGACTGGTATATTCATACTTCCAAAGAGAATAATTAAACTGATCGAGCAAAAGCTTAGTAGATTTTTGTGGAATGGGAAGGATGAGGGGGTAGCTCGAGATAGAACTTTTGCGTTTTCCAAAGAGGGAAGGAGGCTTGGAATCAAAAAATTGGAGGAATGGAATTGTGCTTCCATTATGAGGCACATTTGGAGTTTGTTTGCCAAATCAGGCTCTTTATGGATTGCTTGGGTCATGAAAATTTGCTAAAAGGCTGAAGCTTCTGCTTAGTCACTGCTCCTCAGCCCTGTTCTTGATGCTGGTGAAAGTTACTAAAGTTGAGGGATGAAGCCAGAAATTTCGTGAAGTTTGATGTGGTAAATGGAAGGAACATTCATCTTTGGACTGATTTGTGGCATCCGAGTGGTGTTCTACTTGAAAAGTTTGGTTATTGTGCAGTTCATGATATCCATAGCTGTTTAGATGCAAGACTCTCCTCGGTTATTAAGGATAGTAACTGGTTTTGGAAGCCAGCACAGTCTGATTCTCTTGTGGAAATACAAAGTAAGCTGTCCATGGTGGCTTTAGGTGATAGTGATGATGTACCGAAATGGGTGGTCTCTAAATCAGAAATCTATTCCAGTTCTGAAACTTGGGAAGCTCTAAGAGGTAGACACTCGAATGTGGAGTGGTGGCAATTGGTTTGGTATCCCTTAACTATTCCTAAGAATTCGTTTATTTTGTGGCTGGCAATGAACAATGCTTTGTTTTCTGGAGATAAGATGCTTAGTTGGGGTTATCAAGGGGAGACAAAATGTATTTTTTGCAGATATGGGGGGGAAGATAGGGACCATTTATTCTTCTTCTGTTGCTACAGTAAAAGAATTTGGTTGAATATTCTGCAGCTGTGTGATGTGGAGCAGCTTCCAACTTGCTGGGATTATGTGATCCTTGAAGGTGTAAACCATTGGAGAAGGAAAGTGTTTAAAGCCCAAGTATGTAGGTTGGCTTTGAAGCTACAGTATATCATATATGGTGGAACTGAAATGCTATTAGACATAGCAATCATCCTTTGTCTGAAGAGTTTCTTCTGCAGAAAATTAAATGGGATGTTGGGTGTCATGTGGGAAAGGTAAGTTTAAAATGTAACAACCTAAGGAAAAACGTTAGCCACATCTGCCTTATCACCTCAAAAGGACTAATCAATTTTGGAACTTTCCTAGAATTTCTTATAAAGTTCAGTTTTACCTAATAACTTGACAATATGGAACTTAGCACTCATGACTATCTTTATAAACCACTCACTTGTGGGCTACCTTATCCTCCCAATATGGGACCGAGGTGTTAAATAAAAGGACTAAGGAAAATGAACGTCTATCCTGTAATTGGGGTCTTGATTACCAGATCTTAGTATAAGGTTGGTTTTTGTTGGTGAGTTGAGAGTTTTTAGTTTGTAGGCTTTGAAGTCTGTTTTTTGCATAATTGTATAGAGTTTCGTTTGTGGCTATAAAAGATTCTTATTCATAAAAAAATTTAAAATTAAAAAAAAAATCCTAAAAAAGCTGGATGTTTAGCATGTTCTTGCTGCAAGTTTGACAAATGATATGGCAATTTCTTCTAAGCTTATCAAAATAAAATAAAAAAATTCTGCGAAGTGATTAACATGTTACTTACATGGATGTATTTTGGAAGACAATCCTTTGCACTATCTTTTTTGCAAGCCGTTCACTTCTGAATTACTTCCTTTAATTCCAGCCCTCTTTGACACAACCTCCCAACCAAAAAACAGTAGAGAGAAAAAAAATAAAATAAAAAATCCATGGACAATGTTACTTGTTTCTGGGTTTAACATTTTAATCTTCCTTTATAATTTGTCTACCATTTTTTTCTTTTTTTGTTATTGTCTGTTGTCAAATAATGGACCTTTCTGTTCATCCAAATGGTTTTCATTTTCTGGAACATATAGAAATCACATTTCATGACACTTTTGAGGACTTTGCATTGATTTGGCAGAGCAAGGATGCAGAAGTAATGTTGAAGCTAGGGAGTACGCCAGACAAGCGTGAGCAGCATCGATTAATGAGAGATGCAATGGAGAAGAGGTTCATTCGAGTCACTCGTGGCTCGATAGTTGGTGGAGTGCGCCTTGGAATGTTCACTGCTGCATTCTGCGGTCTACAGGATTTGCTTGCAGAGAAACGTGGCGTGCATGATGTTTTCAATGTTGTTGGAGCTGGTTCAGCCACTGCTGCGACATTTGGTCTAATCAGTAAGGAGTCAGAAAATCATGCATCAGACGTTTTGACTAACTGATAGTGGGATTTTGGTTTACAAAATTTATATGTAGTCACTTTATAGTTCCTCATATAATTTCCATTTTTACTATCTATTATTTTGAAGTTTAATGCCTTGAATATGAGATACAGATTGATAAATTGCGGTCGGTCTGCTCTGTGACTAACTTTTCTATCTCTTCCATATTAGTGCCAGGATCACTCCTTTGGCGTGCAAGGAATGTTGCGCTGGGTTCAGTTCTGGGAGCAGTGATTTGTTTCCCTCTAGGTAATAGATTTGTTCCTTAGATGATATTACTGAACCTTCAATTGGAACTTCTAATATAAAGGTAAATGAAAAATGTTGAGGCTGTTTGATTATCTCATGGACATTGAATCTGAGTACAATCACTCTACTGTCATTTACATAATATTTAAACACAAGCTGCTAGAGTAGCCCCAGTCAGCTGCCAGAATTTTTGAGTTAGCCATAAATGTGTTTCTCTTCAAAGGGATCTCAATTGTTTAAGCTCGACTGTCACTTGAGCAGTCTTAGGAGATTATTTGCCCAGTCATATGAGTGCAAGATTTGATAATTACATTGTTTTATATTGGCAGTATAACTTGAAGCTCTAAATTACGAGGAAAACAAAAATTGACAGCATAAGTACAGTGAAAAGTGTAGAACTTACAATCTCTTATTATTATTATTATTTTATAAATGCATTTTGTGACAGGTTGGCTCCAACTGAAGCTTATAGAGAAAGCAAATGAAGGTAATATGGCCGCTCATCCTGATTCAGATCAAAGGGGAGGGGTCGGCGCAGCAATAGAGAGGCTTGAAGAAAACTTGAGTAAATAGAACAGCAAAATTTGGAGGGGCCTAAGCTCTCCAATTTTCCATGGGAGTTAAGAGGGATTAAAAGAAAGACACTAGGGCTAGCCCCAAAAATAGATTTAATGCTTTTGTTTTTTTGGTAACTGATTCTCTTTTTGTGTTCTTCCCATTGATAGTGAGAACTGAGAATAGCTCTTAAAAGCATGGTCACTTAAAAAGTGTTTCTTAGGTTAATCTTTGAGGTTATTTATGCCTTTGGTTTGTTGGTGATGATCTTATTTCTGTCAATCACCAAATGAATAAGCAAATCTAAAAAATTTTGTATCACTGTTTTCATCTTATTTATTCTTTTGCTCATTATATTTATGCTTGTGACAAAACTACGTAGTTGGCTAGAGGTGAGAGTTAATAGCCTACTAATTAAAGGACTTGATGGAGGGAATTTAAATGAGCTCAACCAATTAAAAATGACTTTAAACTGCTGCACGCTAAATTGTAAAATCTTGAACGTCTTTGAAAATGCTTAGGTTGGAAAAAGTAAAGGACAGCAGGTGACCTACAAATTCAAGGCTACATCCCGCACTAATCAGTGGGTGTTTGCCAAGCTCTTTTCATCGTGATCACATAACAAAAAAAAAAAATTATGATCACATGATGAACACCAAAATAATAAACCGTAAAGAACACTATAATATAAGCAAACAAAAATGATACGATGAACTGAACGACAATATAATCATGTTTTACAATCGGTCCATCTTGAGAAAGTGCTTGTGAATCTCTGCGTTGCGGCCTGTATAAACCCCTCGACTTGCCCCTTTATTATTTTTTTTGCATGGTCTGACTACTCCTTAACTTCTTTTGATTTTTTTTTATTTTAGTACTTACGTGACTCATTGCAGGCCATTCTGGATTGAAGGAATTGCAGGACTTCAATCCAACTCATACACATTCAGCATAGATTTGACCTCTTGTCGCCATGTCTCACTGTTTATTATGGCAAAAGTTTTCACAAGCTTGTGAACACCAAAACTGGTGGCGTGTTTGAAGCTTGTGTATGTCAAATTAAGGTTTTAAATTATTGATGTTGATTGATCAATTTGCTCCATTCGATTGTTTTTGAGGGCTGTTGGGATAATTTTTTTTTTAGGAGTTCTACGGGACCAAGTCAGTTTTGGCTGCCTCTTTTTTAGAAATGATTCTTTTCTTAATTTCACGGTTTTCTTCCTGTCTAAATTTTGTAAATTTATTATTGAATTTGTGGGTTCCATATGAGTATTACAAATTCAATAATAAATTTGCAAGAGCTTGACATGGAGGACCATAGGGTTAGACGTCTAGCATATCCCTTCTTTTTTTCTTTTTCTTTTTTTATTAATTATTTTGATTTTATTCAATAAATAAGTTCCACATCAGTTTGAGAAATTGACATAAGAAAATGTTGAATATAATTTCTCTAATTTAAATGACGAAATTTATATTTATATGTCAATTTAAACTTTTGAAATAAACCGATAAAATAACATATTCTTTATAAAAAAATGATAGGCTTATAAAATATTTTATCAAAAAAAAAAAAATCTTATAAAGTGATGTGGTATAATATAATTTAGTTTTTCAAAATTTAGATTCATCTTATTTTCAATTATGTATGTAATATTATTTTGTTTTTTATTTTCTTATTTGTTATTTGTTATTTGTTTTATGTGGTATGCTGCGAATTCTAATATATTTTCTTTTATTAACAGTAAAAACCTGAGCCAGTGTGCAGGTCTTAACTCTTAAGCCTAAAGACAGAAATATATATATTTTTTAATCTACATAAAAAAGATATTTTGGGTAATAATGTGGTTTCTAATATAACCTATTTATAATTGATAAAATAATTAATAAACCAAATTTGTTACTTAATTATTTCATCAATAATTTATTGTAATCTAAATACTCTCTGTTTTTTTTTTTCCTTAAATAATCAAGAGCATGGCACTCGTAAATAAGAAACCATTTGCGTCAATTATTAATTTATTCTAATTACGATTTCAGAGTTATCCTTCAATTAGGATAACGATTAACCGACAAGGACATAATCCCGTGTTAATAGGATAGAAGATGTTGGAAACTGTAGATGATTGTGATTCTGATTTCGTGTTGTTCTTCCATTTTGGTCTCTCCCACTTGCTCTCAAAAGCCTTATCAACGTACGGTGCGTTCGGTTCAACCGCGCCTGCCTCTGGATTTCCAAGTTTTTGAACCTTCAATCACGCCGGTTTGATACGCTTTCTCAGTGCTCTGGCGAGATGCAGATAATCGAGATATGGACGAATCCGGGAATAGTTTGAGGATTTGGGAACCAATTGCGAAGCCAAACTGGGACATGGAATCCAAATCTTCGTCGTCGCTGAGTTTCATCGGGTGCCGATTCCGGTTCCGAAATTCGGCATTCGATTCGTATGCGGTGGCGTGTGAAGCGTTCTCGGAAAAGCCTCTTTTTCTTCTTCGTCTTCTTGGGTTCAGAATCCAGCTGCTTTAATAGGGTTTGCAATTTTTTTGCTCATTCAATTTTGGGCTTCTTTTTTTTGTTTGTAACCGTTGGTGGATTCGCCGTCGTTTTGAAGCAATGGGTTTTGGTGAGAATCGTCATTCCCAGGCTGAGGATGGTGAGGTTATGGAGAGAGATCCAACCGGACGATACTTACGGGTATGGATAATTTCTAGGGTTGAATTCAGTATCTGTTTGTTTCCCAAAAAAAAATTAAAGGTCAAGAAAAGAAGGTAGAATTATGGTTTTTTTTTTCTGATTTATGTTGTTTCGATTTCCAGTAGTGGGAAATCACCGCAAATTTGGCCAATTATTCGTTAGGGTTAATTAAGTGGATTATGTTTTCCTAATTTCTTGGTAATCAAACAGAGCGCATTATGTTTCCAATAATTTTTTTCCTCATTGAAGGTGCAGCTCGATTTCATTATGCTATAAATAATTTGCGTTAAGATTTTTGGATTTGTGATGAGTCATTTCAATTAAATAATCCTTTTCAAGCCAGAGTTTTTTTTTTTTCCTTGATTTTCGAAATCTTTATGCTTGCATTTGTCAGTGATTGTCCTCGCTTGGCTGCTGACAATTTAATTGAAATTTTAGCTTTTGATGTCATTTCTGTTTTAACTCTTTGGTAGATAAAGGTAGTATTGTCTCTTGCTGGTAGTCTGTATCAAATGAACATGAATAGATTGAACAATTTGATTTGGGAATCCCAATTCGATGGATTTTAAATACGTTTGATGAAAATTTGAATGTTGAGCAGGAGTATTGTTATTCCGTAGTATAGTTTTGTGATTTAAATGGTCTGAAAACATTTTCAACATCTTTGCTTGCTTTGTTGTTGCGTCAAGTTGTTTATATTATTCAATTTAGTGATATAATCTTATGTCTTTTGGTTTTATTCTTTCAGTATGATCAAGTGATGGGGAGAGGAGCATTTAAGACTGTGTATGGTTCTTAGACCTATCTTATCTAATTCTTTTATTGATGGTTCTAGTAGTTAGTTTCTTAAGTTGATAGTTGTTTAAAATAGAGAATTTTTTTTGTTTATTTTAAATTTGTCATCTTTTGACTCTGTTGTTGTTATATACAGATACAAGGCATTTGATGAAAGTGATGGAATAGAAGTTGCCTGGAACCAAGTGAGCATTGAGGATGTATTGCAGTCGCCAGAACAGCTGGAAAGGTTATATTCAGAGGTTCATCTGCTGAAATCTTTGAAGCATGGAAATATTATCAAGTTCTATAATTCTTGGGTAGATGATAAGAACAAGACTGTCAACCTGATAACAGAGTTGTTCACATCTGGGAGTTTGAGGCAGTGAGTTTCATTTACTGTTTACCTTTCTTTTCTTTTTTTTCTTTTTTCTTTTTTTCATTTTCTGCCTTAAATGCTCATTTATGGCATTCATGGTTTTATTGGGTTTTAGATACCGTAAGAAGCATAGGAATGTTGATTTGAAGGCCATCAAAAACTGGGCAAGGCAGATTCTTCGGGGTTTAAGCTATCTGCATGGCCACAATCCTCCTATCATCCACCGAGACCTGAAATGCGACAATATATTCGTTAATGGGAACAATGGAGAAGTTAAAATTGGAGATCTTGGATTGGCAACTGTCATGCAGCAGCCTACTGCCCGAAGCGTTATTGGTATATTTACACCCCTTTCTCCAAAAGTGTTATGAGTTTGACTTAACCATCTTAAGAAGTTTGTTTTTCTTTTGTTTTTTGCACAGGCACTCCTGAGTTCATGGCTCCAGAGCTTTATGAAGAGGAATATAATAATCTTGTTGATATATATTCTTTTGGCATGTGCATGTTAGAAATGGTTACCTGTGAATATCCATATGGTGAATGCAAAAATCCAGCTCAAATATATAAGAAGGTTACTACTGTAAGTTGGTGACCTCCTACTGTCTATATCATTCATGCTTTACTTCATAAAAGGGTGTTGTAATATTTCTTTTAAAATTCCTGTCCTGCAGGGCATAAAGCCTGCTTCCCTCAGTAAAGTGAATGACCCCGAAGTTAAGCAGTTCATAGAGAAGTGTCTGGTTCCAGCATCTATGAGATTGCCAGCAATGGAGCTCCTGAACGATCCATTCCTCGCAACTGGAAATTCAAAGGATTTCATTTGTGATTCCCTGTGGTTACCCAATAATTTGCCCGTATTGGTGAACCCACTTCAGCATGAATCTCATGCCATGGACATAGACTCTAACTGCAAGAAGCTCTCTGTTGGCTCTGGCATAAAAAGCATCAATGGAACTTCTAATCCTTCAACTCTAGAATTTCAGAGGTTTACTGAGAATAATGAATTTAGGTTAAGAGGAGAGAAAAATGCTGACAATACAATTTCATTGACTCTTCGCATTGCTGATTCATGTGGTAAGCAAATGTATTGTAGTCTTGTAGAATAAGATTCATTTCTTTTCTTCAAGTGCTAACTATATATTGTTTTTGTTTTAACAGGTCAGGTGAGAAACATCCATTTTGCATTTTATCTTGATTCTGATACTGCAATTTCAATAGCTGAGGAGATGGTTGAACAACTTGATCTGTCAAAAGAAGATGTCGCCGTCATTGCTGAGTTAATTGACAACTTGATTGCTCGGCTTGTACCAAGATGGAAATCTTTATTTGACAATTGTTCATATGAAGCAAACTGTTCAGTTGGTAATTCTCCTGCACTTCAGATAGGTGGGAATATAGGGTTAGTAGGGGCTCCTGCCGAGGCAGTTTTTGAGCACCATGTTCTCCCACAAATGGCTGATGTGGAAGATGAAGACAATCAAGAATCAGCCTTTTCAGACATATCAGCTGAGTATGGTGCCTCAATGGCCTCGGATGCCGGTAATGACAATGCTTCGGAGTCTGATTATTCCAGTCTAGATGAATGCTATAACGTTTCAAATGGGTATGGCTTAAGTTCAGAGTATGGGGCTTATGATCATGGTGGGCATGCTGAGAAGAGTGATGAAGCAAATGTTGGTGAATCTGGTATGATTAGTGAGCCTGCGGTGGACTTTGCAACGCCCTTTATTAATGCATGCTCCGGAATGTCAAAAAACTTTGGCTTTTCGAGCATATGTTCTCTATCTCTGGCAGAAAAAAATCTGAATGATGAGCTAAAGCTGGAGCTGGATGCAATTGATACGCAGTATCACCAGTGTTTCATTGAACTCTCGAGGATGAGGGATTATGCAATGGCAAATGCCAAAAAGAGGTGGATGATGAAGAAAAAAAATTCTGTTATTTGATTTACTGTAGGCTTTTTCTTTTCTTTCTCCAACTACAAAACTGCGACAAATAGTCCTCAAAAATTGTTTATACTTCAGAAATTTGATGTAATTTTCTTCTGTTAAAACACAGATATATTCCAGGCTCTGCACAGTACTATTTCCTGCCACCTGGGAATGCCCCAATTATAACTTAGTGTATTGATTGAAAATCAATTTCTTTTGGACATCCAAATTAGCAAAAGATTCACCTTTGAAGATGTGAGAAATTTATTGTACCATAATCATAGATTCTTAGCACTCACATTTGGCTCAACAAATATTTAAGTAAAATTTAGCTAAAGAACACTTTTTTCTATTTTAGTTATCCACTTTTTAAAGCACTTAAATTCGGCTCAGCATTTTAGTCATTTACTTTTATTTTTTCATTTAAAATATTCATTAATATCTACTTTTTCTATTTCCAAAGAAGAGATAATTTTATTGATTTTTTTATCAATATAAATTATAGATTATTGATGAATATTGCTTAGCAAATTTGCTGAGCATTTTAACAGCTCAGCAAATCTTTAGCAATTTGCTAAAGCGGATGTAAGGCATTTTTCGTTATAAGATTAGCAAAAATAGTTTTTTAGTTATTTTGTTAAACTCAATGTGAATGCTCTTGTGAGGTTTTTTTTTTTTGGTCAAATTCTTTTTTAGTAGTGTTTTCTTTATTAAAAGGACAAGGGAAAGTTTGCGGGGAGGGAAATATTTTGGGAAAGACTAGTATGGCATGGTAAGATTATTTCTCTAAACAGTTTTATTTTTTGGGTTGTTGTGAGAGGGAGACTTAAAACTCCAGATAAATTTGTTAGTTATAGATTTTGGGGTAAGGAGAATATTGACCGCCCTTTTTATTTCTTGGAACGGTTTCATTTTATGGGTTGCAATGAGAGGGAGACTTAAAACTAAAAATAAATTTGTTAGTTATAGATTCATGGGTGAGGAGAATATTGACCGCTTCTTTGAGCATCTTTAACAAATGCACTAAATTCTCCATATTGTGTATATTTAGTTGGATTAGAATCCTTTACGATTTACCCTATTTAAGGGAGACTTAAAACTATAAATAAACTTGTCAGTTATAGATTATGTAGTAGGGGTGAGGAGAATATTGACCGCATCTTAAAGCATCTTCAGCAAATGCACTAAATTCTCTCTATTGTGTATATTTAGTTGGATTAGAATCCTCTAAATTTTTTGAAAAAATTGTAGGTTCTCAAATTACGCCATTTCATTTTATAGGTTGCAGTAAGAGTGAGACTTTAAATTAGAGATAAACTTGTTAGTTACAGATTTTGTGGTAGGGGTGAGGAGAATATTGACCGTCTCTTAAATGATCTTCAGCAAATGCACTAAATTCTCCATATTGTATATATTTAATTGAATTAAAATCCTCTATAAATTCTCAAATTACGCTATTTCATGCCATTCTTCTTTAGTTAATATAGGACTAAAATCATGTTCATCTTCTTATCTTCAGCTTATGCATAAATAAAATACATTTTTTGCTATAGTAATTAGTAACCTTTGGGCAATCATAGTAACATAATGTTCCTTTATTTTATTCATTCTCTACTACGCTTTTTGGTTATTTTATTGTTTCTCTTCTCAACAACACTTTAGCAAAATCTGATTTATATTGAGAGTATAATTGTTGAAAATATGGGCCGTTTGAAGAAAAATAAAAACCATTGGAAAAATATGACCGTTAGAAAAAATTATGAGCGTAGGAAAAAATTATGACCGTTAGAAAAATTGCTGGTCACGCATGGCCAGGTCTGGCCGGAGCACGGCCAGACTTGGCCGCTGCACCCCCCCCCCCTTCCCTGCTTGCCCCTGCAAAACCCCATCCTCCTCCATGCCAAACCCCCCTGCAAAATCCCCCCATCCGCCCTTTCCATGTGAAACCTCCATGTAAAATCCCTCCCTCTCTCTCTCTCTCTCGTCTGTGTAGGGTGCTATCCGGTGTATGTAATTATAGAGTATTTTGGTGAGATTTTATGTTTTTAGCTGAGTTGTCAAAATGTGATTGGAGGCTGTAAAACCTTTGTTTTACAGCCCATCCGGATTGAAGTTTTTCTCTTTAAAAATAGGAGTGTTGGTAAGAATATAATAAAAAAAATGAGAATAATATTAAAAAAAGTAGAGAAAAAAAAATAAAAATTGTTGGAGAGATTATTGAAAAATAAATAGTTAAAGTAGATAAATACATTTTTTTGGTTTGGTATTTTTACCTAACCTTGCTGAAGATACTCTCGTAGCTACCTGTTCTCATATCACATTTGATGTAATTTTTGGGAGAGAGCTGTTATTTCTCTATCTCTCATTTATCTATTTTTTACATTCACCATTAGATTGGATGGATTTAAAAAAGAAAAAGAAAAAAGGGAGATAAAAGGAAAACTAAAAAATAAGGTTTCTCTTTGTGGGATAGATGCAGTATTCCTTAGGTTTATAGGAACAAGGAGGATTTTATTTAGTAGATTACCATCTGATTCAAAGGTAAACCATTTCTATCCACAGTCGTCAAACTTACAATGGCTGCAACGGTGCATGCGATCTTGCGTGAGAGAATGATTTTTTTTTTTTTTTTTTTTTGTAAATACGTGAGAGAATGTTAGATGGTTGAGAAACGTAAATCATTTTCTTCTTTTTTTTTGGGATTGTCTTTGAGTTTTGTTTGTTTTTATTGAGGTCTCTTTTCAATAAATTCTTCCTGTAATAATAATAATAATTACAAAAAAAAAAAAAACTCCAGACAGGCAAGACCTTAAACATAAAAGAGAGAATTTTGTCCAGTAGTCTTGGGACATCCCCGTTAGAATCTACTTCAAAAACCATAATGCATATTTGCATAGAAACCTATTCACCATCTATCATGGTGATTTTTAAGTTTGTGGCCACCCCCTATGCCAATCAGAGATGGCCAAGCCACGCCAAATCTGCTGCGGGTGGTCGCACCACCCTGGCGACCATCAAGAGGGTCGCTGGAGTGGTGCGCTACCCCCATGTTTTATGATATGTGGCCAACCGATCACTGTAAATCAACACTATTAAATTTTTTTTTTTTTTTTTTTTTTTTTTTGAAGTTAGAAAGAAGATAAAAATTAATAATTTTTTATTTTATTTTAAGTAAATATTGTAAATTCTTCGCCGAATAGCTATTCTTTTTCGTAAAGGAATAAATATTCTAACGAAATAACTATTTCTTAGAATAAGCTCTTATCAAATAAAAGAATGGTTATTCTATAAGAATAACCATTTCATTCCAGAATCTATTCTACAAATCAAACGGGANCTTGGGACATCCCCGTTAGAATCTACTTCAAAAATCATAATGCATAATTGCATAGAAACCTATTCACCATCTATCATGGTGGTTTTTAAGTTTGTTGCCACCCCCTATGCCAATCAGGGGTGGCCAAGCCACCCCAAATTTGCTGCGGGTGGTCGCACCACTCTGGCGACCACCAAGAGGGTTGTTGGAGACTGGAGTGGTGCGCCACCCCATGTTTTATCGTAGGTAGGCGTACCAATCACTATAAATCAACATTATTAAATTTTTTTTTTTTTTTTAAGTTAGAAAGAAAATAAAAATTAATAATTTTTTATTTTATTTTAAGTAAATGTTGTAAATTCTTCGTCAAATAGCTATTCCTCTAATTAGAGGAATATCTATTCTTTTTCATAAGGAAATAAGTATTCTAACAAAATAACTATTTCTTAGAATCAGCTCTTGAATAGTTATTCTATAAGACTAGCCATTTCATTCCAGAATCTATTCCATAAATCAAACGGGACCTTAGAGTTATTTACTATTTATTCCAAGGCTTCTCGACAGAGAGGAAACAGCAGTTGCATGCTCAACTCCTGAAATATTCTCAAATAGAACCAACGTTTCCTTGGATTTTCCCAATGTTGAACTAATTAGAAGGGCAAGAGGTAAGTAAGCACAGAGCGGTCTCTAGTCATCTGGGCGGAAGTTTCCCCTTTCCCCCCTTCCCCCCTTTCCCCCTCTTGAATGGAAAAATAAATAAATAAATTGTCATCTGGGCGGAAAAGATTAGAAACTAATGCTAAACAAATGGGACTGCTTGTGAAGAAACAACATATAAGCTTAAAGCTTGAATAAAAGAATGTAACTGACATGAAAAAATATACTTGTTCAATAGGATCTGCATGCAACCAGGATATCAAAATAATTTAGAGACTAAATTACATAACAAAAATTGATCACCTCAGAATTCTAATAGATGACAAGTAGTTGACTTTCCATTTGAAAGATATGATGCTTCAACCCTTTTCATCCTCTTTCATGTGGGTTTCTTTACAATTCCACCAGAAGGCAGAAGGGTAAGCTAGACGGGGGAATACGATGTTTGGGGGAGAAACTCCACCTTCTCCCCTTCCTTCTCTGGCTTTCCCTTATCTTAGCAGTCCTCGAGTTGTAACCACAATCGATGTAGGAAGGCTTTAAGGAGCCCCTTGCACTTTTTACTCATATGCAAGATCTCATTATCCTTCTTTGTCTGCCAGTTTTAGAAAGTTTGAGGGTAAGGGATGATATTTGATTAATTCCCTTAATGATAGTTACTCAAGTCAAAGAAGAAAAAAAACAAAGGTTACCGTGATCCTGGTTTAGAGATGTGCTGTCTCGTGGCTTCTTTGCAGTTCGTTTAGCTGCCTCAGCTGTAATTATGTATCCCAAAATTAATAATTTACTTGGAAATTGGGGCATATGAAAATCAAAGGCAAACACATAATGAGATAAACAAACAGTTTGCCTGAGCGAGCAAAAATTGGCAGAAATAAGGCCACAGTGAGATACTCCAGAATAGTTTTTTCTTTTTCTTTTTTTTTTTTTTTTTGGGCGGGGGGGGGGCGGGGGTGGTCATTCATGTCAAGATCAGTAGTAGTGATTTGACCAAAAAAGAAAGACAGAAAATTGGCATTTTAAGAGCCAGAGAAAGAACCTAAAATCCAAGCTTACCTTTAAATTTCCTTTTCTTATTAGCTCTCCTCCTCTTTCTCTCTGCCTGCGTAAGCTCAGCTTCTTCTTTAATGTCACCTTTGCCGCTAAACACTTCCTCAGGAGCCAGCATAGCTGCATCCGAGACTGCCACAGGTGCAATCTGCCCATGGAAGACATTATTTTTTATAAGTTATTCACCATAAAAGCAATCTTGCCATGGAAGACATGCCACATGTTTTACTTGCTTGTTAAAGAAAAAACAAATTAAATGTTGAAGTGAAGATGTGCAAACTCTTTACCTCTTCCATTGCTAGAGCAGGGATATTTGCTTGTATAGACATGTCCTCTATAACCTGTCCAAAACAACACATAAGAAACAAAGACAAAGACACAAGAAAGTTGATGACATAATGACAAAAATTATTTTTTTGATAAGTGACATAATGCCTAAATTATACGTTCATTAAAATGATTGAGATCGAGAAGCATACAGGTTTGGGTGCGAAGTGGAAATGAGAAAGAGCATCCAGCTTTAAGCAAAGTTTTTTGAACAACATGCTTGCCTGATCAAAGATAACAACTTCAAACGTCAAGTATGGAAGGAGCAAGGATAAAACAAAAAAGACGAGCCTGTTAAATGGGAAGTTCCAAAGTCCTAGTCTTTCATACAGCATCATAAGGACACTAAGATACAATAATTGACAAAGATGGAATAACAAGGAATTGCAGTAAATATATAAGTAAAAACAATCAAAATTCGCACCTCTTTCTTCTGTTCATCCTTGGATGACAAGGAGGCAGAAGCCAGATTTGTCTTCTGAACATATTCTTCCTGCAAATAATTGAAAAGATAGATGTTCAATGCTTGCAACTTAAAGTAATTTAAGGAAGGAAAAACCATATTATTAACTTTTTCGATAAGTAATCAAGATATTATTAAATGCGTAAGGCGCCCAATGTACACAGGAAGTATACAAGAGAAGCCATCTAGCTAGTAAGAAAAAAAAAAACAAGAAAATCATAATAACTAATCACCTAAGGATCACAGATCCAGGGTACATAACCAGAAATTAAGGCAAAAAAAAAAAAAGGAAGAGGTGGGGCAGGGAGAGTAATTCCATAATGGATGATGTCGGGAAATACAAACCTCATAGATTTCAGCAAGACCCTTCTTGCTCTTATTCTCATCCTGCATATTTCAACAGGAAAAGAGCTTGAATAAGTGATTTCTATCATCATGACAAAAACTAGATAGAAACCAAACCACAAAATTGACTTAATTTCATTACACAATATTTACCAACTCTTTAACTTCTCTCGGTGCTTTAGAGGGCAACATAGGAGCCTTTTGAACATCATCAAACCGCCCCTAAAAACATCATAGCAAGATTGCTCCTGATTAGTATCCCAGAGATATCAACACAACAGTAACTAATGCCGCAATAAGTAATTTCAAATAAAACAAAAGGCAAATCCTACTTTTCCTGGTGGCATATATATATATATTTTATGAATCCAAATAAAAGTATAATTTGATGACATAATAGTGAAATTCCAAGTAATATGTACTAAACAAATGGAGTCTACCTCAAGGATCCTTTTCTTTATCAAATCTTCAAGTGATGCTGTAACCTCCTCAGTGATTACAGGGGCAGGTCTCACATTGTGCTCAAAATCAAGATCAACTTCTAATGCACTGTTCAAAGGCCTTTTTGTAGCAGCTACCTGTTCTTATAAACCATAGATGCAAGGATTTGATTCGTATCCACATTCAATCAATTGTATCCCATGCAAGTTTGCCTAAACAATAGATTTTCAGAATGATAATATTACCTCTCCCCACATGGTCCAAGCTTTTGGATCCATGTTTGCCTTTTCCATCTGCTCTATTGTAGATCGAAGTTTCTCAAGTTCTTTTTCATGGGTGGAAACAGTCTCTTGCTTCTATAAATAAAATATAGCTAAATCAGATTTATTTCAACTAAAATTCCTGCTTATGAATGAGATTTCACAACTAATAAGCAAGACGCACATATACTTTGTTAAACTGTAAAGAGCATATAGAAATAAACAATACCTTATTTTCAAATGCATTATCATCTTCTTGTTCATCATCCATGTCTGACTCTTCTGACCCATCTTTTAATTCTGAATTTTGTTTGACGGCCTTTTTCTTCTTAGCACCAAAAAAATCTCCATAACTGAAAATCACGTGTGCGGGTAAAGCCCAGAAAAAGGAAATATTAAGAAAATCTATCGTCTAGAATTTCAAAAACAAACTCCCAAAGAAATCTCTCGTCTAGAGTTTGAAAAATACACTCCCATGCACTACAAACAATGATGCATCCTTGGTAATAGAAGCAGAATCACTCTAAAGAATTGGCATTTTCCAACTACACACCTAGACTGTGAAAAATGCACATTTTCCGAAAGAATCCCAGTATGACTATAACGAATTGGAGCAGTTTATGATAACCAATGACAATAAAATGAACAAGAACAACAAAACCAAAAGCACACAACAAAGTAGCACCTTGCCAACTTGTCCGCATCTTCATCATCACCATGCCCAAAACCTCCAAGCTAAAAGAACAAAATGCCATTGAGTTAAAATCCCACAAAAAAGATCATCAAAATCAAGACACTTCAAAAATATGCATCTTCTTGAATTCAAAACCATAACCACCTATAAAACATATATGTATATATATATATAACACATTAAAAAAATACTATAAATTCTTCCATAATGACTCAAATTCCTGTTCCACGATGAAACCTAAATTCTCAAAAACAAAAAACAAAAGAACCAATGAAAGTATTCGAAATTCAGCTCAAAAACACCCCCACCTCATCATCATCTTCATCATCTTCATCATCTTCATCTTCTTCATCTTCACCTTCATCATCGTCTTCATCCGGACCCAACCCTTTCTTCTCCTCTCTCTTGTCCTTTTTCTTTAACCCATATTCCCTAGCCTCATCCTCCTCCAAAAACTCCTCCAATTCCTTTATCTTCAAAAACCCATCTTCAATCCCACCACCTTCACCTTCCTCTCCCTCCTCTCCACCCTCACTCTCTCTCTCCTCCTCTTCCTCCTCCTCATCCAATTCCTCATCAAAATCCTCACTTTCTTCTTCCACAACAGTCCTCCCACCCTCTGCTTCCTTCTTCTCAACCTTTAGAACCTTCTTGAGCTTCGAGATCTCTTTTGGGTTCTTCTCGAATTGCTTCACCTCGCGGCGGAGAGTTGACAGAAGGGGATGCGCTTGGAGGTCGATTTGCTGCCATATCTGCTCGGCGTCGAACCCCTTGGTCAAGAGCTTTTCGAAGGGCGTTTTGGGCGTGAATGGCCTGAGCGAGGCGAAGAGGCGCTCCGAGGCGGCTCGAGCCATTTGGGAAAGCGAGGGGCTCGGCGCCAACCACACCGGCGGGTCCGTGGCCCTCAGGCGCTGCAGGGCTTCGAGCCCGGACTCTTCGCTTATGGTCTCCATTGCCATGGATGACCAGCCGGACTTCTTCTCTGTCTCTCTCTGTGAGTGTGAGAGAAGAAGAGGAAGGAAAAGAAGTGGGGGTTTTGGGGGTTAGGGTTTTAGACGGGTGAGCTGGTGTTTATTAAAACGATAATTAGTGTAGCGTTTTCGTGGCAATAAAAGCGATATCAGAAATAGCGGTTTTTTTTGCCCTTTTCTTTTCTTTATTCTTAAAATTATCTAATGATGTTTTGTGTATTGTAATTTGGAACCAGTTCAAACACGGTTTAGATGATAATAATGTATATGCAAAAGATCGGGATGTTTCGATAATTTAAAACTTATTCGGGCACATAAATGGTGAACCCCAAAGTCTCTCTTAATTCCCACTTAAAAAAGTCTCTTAGGCTGTATATGAAAATGATTGGGATTAGCTGTAATTTTCTATTTGAATTGTAACTTTGCCTGATTGCAAATGTGAGAAGTTATGATGTTGTTTATTTGTTCGATTAGATGTTCCGATAATTCAAAACTTATTTGGGCACATAAATGGTAAACCTCATCAAAAGTCTCTCTTAATTTACACTAGAAAAAGTCTCTTAGGTTCCGTTTATTTTGGCATAAAATAATTTTTGTCGAAAAATATTTTTAGGGAAATTATTTTTCAGAAAAATGTTTTCGGTACATTTTTTGGTGTTTGTCACGTACGGAAAATCTACAAATATTTTTTATATTTTCAATCAACCATATTAATTTATAAAAATTAATTTTTATTCACAACTATATTATATTAATAAAATCTCTGGACGACAGCCAAAATACCGCCGAACCCCCACTGGACCAAAGCTAGAACCTGGTCGGGACCTTGTCGTGACTTGGCTAGGACCTCGCCAAAACACCATCAGGACCCATTGGGGACCCCATCGAGACCTCATCGTGACACCACCGACCCCATCGTGACCCCGACGATGTCACAACGGGTCTCAGTGGGGTCCATCGAGATCCTAACAGGATACAGCGAAGTCTCAGCAGGGTCACAATGGGTCCGGGCAGGGTCACGATAGAATCCTGATGAGGTCACGATCAGGTCCAGGCAAGGTCTCTACTGGGTCACAATGAAGTCCCAATAGGGTCTCAACTGCGTCCTAGCGGGTTCAGATCGCGTCTCAGTGGTATCCCAGCGGGTCCCAACCGCATCCCGGCCTGGTCACGATCGAGTCTTAGCTGGGTCCCAGCAGGATCCCAACCAGATCTCAATCGAGTCCCAACATGGTTCCGACCAAGTTCCAGCGGGATCTAATGGTGTTTTGGCTGTATTCTAGCGATTTGAGAATGAGAAACTCAAACTTGAAAAATGGTTTACAATTTTAAAAAAATGTAAATTATTTTATGGAAATTAAAATATATTTTTTGGTCAAACCGAAAATATTTTCTGTTAACTATTATTTTTTATTGTACCAAATACAAAAAAATACGAAAAATTTTCAAAAACTCATTTTACATCTAAACGAAAGAAGCCTTAATTCCTTGTGGGAGAGCATGCAATTACAAAAATTCCGATCCCCATAAAAATAGCAATTACCTATGAAGTTTATTGTTCCATCGATTAGTGTTAGGCTTTTCCCACACATGACACAGCTTATGCCCGAAAATCTCCTTTAGAGATATTTAAGGTCTCAATAAGAGTTTGATGAAATTATTAATTAATATTATCTTGAAGTATCTTTTTGAATTACATGATTTACATTAAGAGACGAAACTCTAAGTGGGATATTTTAAATAAGAGAAATACTAGTCAGTATTTTTAGGTAGCATTTTCTTTGGTTTTTTGTTTTTGAAA
>FXXK01000156.1:187339-329839 GCA_900184695.1 Betula pendula
GATTCTCACAGTCGACATGATTGTTTGGTAACAGTAGTGTCTCTGACATCTTCTTGTTCAGGTTCATGGAGATTCGAAAACCCGGTTGGAATCACGGAAGTACCATCTGTTATATCCAGCCAATTCATCGCCACCTCGAACATGATAACTGGCTTCAGGAATGTCATTCACATCTTCTATTAGCTCTGCTTCAACAAAATTTGAAATACTATTTGGGTTCAGAGAATAGCTATCAATATCATCACCCAATTCATAATCATCTGGAACTTGTTTCCTAGCCACAGGCATGTCTGTCACAACTTGTCCTTGGTCTATTCGACCAATACTTGAAATCCCAATGGAGGTATGAAAATTTGAATTCAGAATGTTTCCCTCAGTTTCCGGATCCTGTTCTTTCTGATCCTGGAATGCATCCCAGGTCAGAGAACCCAGTGTAGTTCCCTCAGTTTCTTGCACAAAGTCATCCCGTCTTCTGAACCAAATGCCACAGATGAGTTAATAAGCAACGGATTTTCATTTCCTGCTTTTGCTTCCTGACCATAATGCATGTTTCTCTCAACATGAAAACGATCCCTACGCTCATCATCTGTACCATAGTTATACATTGAATCTTCACCCTCCGAATGCTCATATCTCGATGACGTCCCACTCTCCTCTTCCCTCTCTGTTTCCTTCCATCAAACTGCAAATCAGACGGCAAATTCAACCCGTCATAGCAACCACCATCCCCTTCACCAACAAACCCAGATGACGAACCTACTCCAACCCCAACCCCATCCCATGTTCCTCACCAATGGCCTCTCTACCAGACAAATTCTCAGCACTAGCTCGCAACATTCCTGACTCGTCTGTTCTCTTGACCCTATAGAACCTTCTTCATCACGTTCACCAGACCCACCTTCTTCACCCAAATCATCATCCCAACCGGCAACTAATCCCGAAACACTCTCCACCTTCAAACCAATCATTTCACTTGACATATCAAGTCCCTCAGAATCATACAATTCCAACCCACTCTTTATCAATCTCCCTTCTTCCTCTACCCTATTCCCTTCTCGCAATTCAACATTTCTATCGCCTAAACACTCGTTACCGCGACCTGAAACCCTCTGGTCCTCTCCGATTCTATCGAAAATCCCCCCCAAACTAAAACCCTCCAAACCACTATCACTCCTTATAGACCCTAACAACTCAGAATCTAGTTCGCAATCGTTAAACGTCGTGATCGAGCTAGCGCATACTCGGCGTGCCCATCGCCGAGTTCGCGCTGCAGTAGCGCTCGAACTCGGACTCTCCGCACGACGAGTACTGTGACGGCGAAGCGGGCTCCGCATCGGCATCGGCATCGCCTCCACCGTCCGATTTGGGTTGCGGGATCGAATCGGACGGGCCAGGAGACGCGATTTCAGAGGCGGCCCCACGAGTCCCCTTCCCATCGATCATTGGGAACTCAAAAACTCATACAATACATTTTTATAAAGAAATGAACGGAATTTTGAGGTGAAAAGATGGGGGAATCAAACCTCTGTAGAATGAACCGACGGCTGCGATTTGATTCGGGCTAGGGTTAGCCCTTGTGCTTGACTCGGAAGCAGAGGGTTTTGGTATGGGTTTGAATGATTATCGTGAAAGGAAGGTAGGAGAAAAATGAACCAGGAGAAAGAGAGAGATAGAGGGAAAAAGAGCGTGTGAGACAGAGCTGACTTTTGGCGCTTTGAACAGAGACAAACAAAATTATTAAGGTTTGAGGACTAACGAAAATTTGATTAGGTAATTAGAGAGATGTCTTGTATGACTTATTTGTTGTCCAATTTTATTTGGTAGATGGGTTTAATATATGTTTTTTATATTATTTGTCTAAATTATTAAAAATCAAGATAAGAAATTGCGGTCGATTATAACCATTTCGGTTGGTTTTTTTGTTTTTTTGAAAAAATAAAAAAAAAAAATTGTTATCTTCTACCTTTTGGTTTTTTTCTTTGATTCTAATCCTTGAATGTTATATAATGCAAAAAATATTGGTTGGTTACATTTTAGTTAGGTGAGCTTGACTCGGCCATACATGATATAAAAATTGTATTTTATGTTGTTGGCGTGTTGGGTATTGTGCATATGAAAGGAAATACTTAAACTTTCGGGTAATGATATCTAATTTAGCTATTCAAAATATTATTTTTTTATTATTTTAGTTACTAATTTTTTTATTATGAATTTAGTAGATTATGCCTTTTACTCTATATTTTATTTAAATATTATTTTTTAATATTTTTAAGAATATTATACTTTTTTATTTTATTTTTTTGTTACCTCCTCGGTTTCCATTTACTTCACGCAAGCAGCAGTCCACATTGCCACTCACCCTTCATCTTCCCACTCACCCCTTTTTCTTGTTGTTTTTCCACAGGGAACAGAGCATAGAATGTGAGTTTTGATTCATTGGTTTTTGTGATTTCTTGTGTTTTCACATAAAAAAAGCGAGAGAATAGGTGAGTTTTGATTCTTTGGATTGGGTGAAGGAGGAGCTGAAGACGAGAGAGAGAGAGAGAGAGGGGGGTGGGGGTGGGGGAGAGCGTGAGAAAAAATAATAAAAAAAAAAATTACTTATAGTGTAACAGTAAATTAGGTAGAAGATGTTATTTGCTGTAGACACTATAAGGAAAAAATGCATTATACCTAATTTGAGATAGAAAAGTAGCTCATATTAACTAAACTTAGCTATTATCATAATTAGCTACACTCTTAAAGATCAACCCTAATAACCATATCAAACGAAAAGAATAATGTAAACAAAAGAGTTTGTCGATGTGAGATAGAAGAAAATAACTTTAATGTTTAAGTCAATAATGCGTTCTCATAAAAGAGAAACCATACGAAAAGTAAAGCGTATGATTATTGTAGAAGAGAAAAAACCCTTTATGCATAGTTGGAGTTTTCCTTATATAGTCTTTGAGCCCATCAATTATAGCTGTATTTGACTTAGAAAGAGAAATGCTACATTTTCTTTTCTTTTTTCATCTTTCTCCCCTACAACGATTATTTAAGAAACAAAAAGATGAAAGAATAACCAAAAAAAATAATGCGCAGCAAATCCCGGCTTAGAAATTATAGCCACTACTTTCATATCCTGTGGGATTTCTTTGTAATTGTAGATACACTTCGATCCCCTGAGATATAGGATCTCGTATATAAGTAAAGACTGATTCAGATTTAATTTACTTGTTCTACACAGAGTTGATTCAGATCCAAGGAAAAAGAAGAAAAAAAGAAGTAGATTCCTTGCTGTACACAGAGTTGCTTGTTCAACGTTGCGAGCCCGCTGGGGGCCTTGTTTGATATGATTATCCTCTTGTAGGCTTCGTTCAAAGTGGGCTTCTTAGGCATTCCCGGGAATGCCTAAGAAGCCACTTTGAACGAAGCCTACAAGAGGATAATCATATCAAACGAGGCCCACCAGCGGGCTCGCAACGTTGAACAAGCAACTCTGTGTACAGCAAGGAATCTACTTCTTTTTTTCTTTTCTTTTTTTCCTTGGATCTGAATCAACTCTGTGTAGAACAAGTAAATTAAATCTGAATCAGTCTTTACTTATATACGAGATCCTATATCTCAGGGGATCTAAGTGTATCTACAATTACAAAGAAATCCCACAGGATATGAAAGTAGGTGGCTATAATTTCTAAGCCGGGATTTGCTGCGCATTATTTTTTTTGGTTATTCTTTCATCTTTTTGTTTCTTAAAATAATCGTTGTAGGGGAGAAAGATGAAAAAAGAAAAGAAAATGTAGCATTTCTCTTTCTAAGTCAAATACAGCTATAATTGATGGGCTCAAAGACTATATAAGGAAAACTCCAACTATGCATAAAGGGTTTTTTCTCTTCTACAATAATCATACGCTTTACTTTTCGTATGGTTTCTCTTTTATGAGAACGCATTATTGACTTAAACATTAAAGTTATTTTCTTCTATCTCACATCGACAAACTCTTTTGTTTACATTATTCTTTTCGTTTGATATGGTTATAGGGTTGATCTTTAAGAGTGTAGCTAAATTAGTGATAATAGCTAAGTTTAGTTAATATGAGCTACTTTTCTATCTCAAATTAGGTATAATGCATTTTTTCCTTATAGTGTCTACAGTAAATAACATCTTCTACCTAATTTACTGTTTACACTATAAGTAATTTTTTTTTAATTATTATTTTCTCACGCTCTCCCCCACCCCACCCCCCCCTCTCTCTCTCTCTCTCTCTCTCGTCTTCAGCTCCTCCTTCACCCAATCCAAAGAATCAAAACTCACCTATTCTCTCGCTTTGTTTTATGTGAAAAACACAAGAAATCACAAAAACCAATGAATCAAAACTCACATTCTATGCTCTGTTCCCTGTGAAAAAACCAAGAAAAAGGGGTGAGTGGGAAGATGAAGGGTGAGTGGCAATGTGGACTGCTGCTTGCGTGAAGTAAATGGAAACCGAGGAGGTAACAAAAAAATAAAAAAAAAGTATAATATTCTTAAAAAATTTAAAAAATAATATTTAAATAAAAATAGAGTAAAAGGCATAATCTACTAAATTCAATAATAAAATTAGTAACTAAAATAATAAAAAAATAATATTTTAAATAGCTAAATTAGATATCATTACCCGAAAGGTTTAAGTATTTCCTTTCATATGCACAATACCCAACACGCCAACAACATAAAATACAATATTTTATATCATGTATGGCCGAGTCAAGCTCACCTAACTAAAATGTAACCAACCAATATTTTTTTGCATTATATAACATTCAAGGATTAGAATCAAAAGAAAAAACCAAAAGGTAGAAGATAACAATTTTTTTTTTTTATTTTTTCAAAAAAACAAAAAAACCAACCGAAATGGATTATAATCGACCGCAATTTCTTATCTTGATTTTTAATAATTTAGACAAATAATATAAAAAACATATATTAAACCCATCTACCCAAATAAAATTTGGACAACAAATAAGTCATACAAGACATCTCTCTAATTACCTAATCAAATTGTTTAGTACTTAGTAGCAATTCAGGCAGGTAGTTGATCTGAATCCTTATCCGAACGAAAACAAGAAAGACATTTTCGTTAGTCCTCAAACCTTAATAATTTTGTTTGTCTCTGTTCAAAGCGCCAAAAGTCAGCTCTGTCTCACACGCTCTTTTTCCCTCTATCTCTCTCTTTCTCCTGGTTCATTTTTCTCCTACCTTCCTTTCACGATAATCATTCAAACCCATACCAAAACCCTCTGCTTCCGAGTCAAGCACAAGGGCTAACCCTAGCCCGAATCAAATCGCAGCCGTCGGTTCATTCTACAGAGGTTTGATTCCCCCATCTTTTCACCTCAAAATTCCGCTCATTTCTTTTATAAAAAATGTATTGTATGAGTTTTTGAGTTCCCAATGATCGATGGGAAGGGGACTCGTGGGGCCGCCTCTGAAATCGCGTCTCCTGGCCCGTCCGATTCGTTCCCGCAACCCAAATCGGACGGTGGAGGCGATGCCGATGCCGATGCGGAGCCCGCATCGCCGTCGCAGTACTCGTCGTGCGGAGAGTCCGAGTTCGAGCGCTACTGCAGCGCGAGCTCGGCGATGGGCACGCCGAGTATGCGTAGCTCGATCACGACGTTTAACGATTGCGAACTAGATTCTGAGTTGTTAGGGTCTATAAGGAGTGATAGTGGTTTGGAGGGTTTTAGTTTGGGGGGGATTTTCGATAGGAATCGAGAGGACCAGAGGGTTTCAGGTCGCGGTAACGAGTGTTTAGGCGATAGAAATGTTGAATTGCGAGAAGGGAATAGGGTAGAGGAAGAAGGGAGATTGATAAAGAGTGGGTTGGAATTGTATGATTCTGAGGGACTTGATATGTCAAGTGAAATGATTGGTTTGAAGGTGGAGAGTGTTTCGGGATTAGTTGCCGGTTGGGATGATGATTTGGGTGAAGAAGGTGGGTCTGGTGAACGCGATGAAGAAGGTTCTATAGGGTCAAGAGAACAAGACGAGTCAGGAATGTTGCGAGCTAGTGTTGAGAATTTGTCTGGTAGAGAGGCCATTGGTGAGGAACATGGGGATGGGGTTGGGGTTGGAGTAGGTTCGTCATCTGGGTTTGTTGGTGAAGGGGATGGTGGTTGCTATGACGGGTTGAATTTGCCGTCTGATTTGCAGTTTGATGGAAGGGAAACAGAGAGGGAAGAGGAGGATGGGACGTCATCGAGATATGAGCATTCGGAGGGTGAAGATTCGATGTATAACTATGGTACAGATGATGAGCGTAGGGATCGTTTTCATGTTGAGAGAAACATGCATTATGGTCAGGAAGCAAAAGCAGGAAATGAAAATCCGTTGCTTATTAACTCATCTGTGGCATTTGGTTCAGAAGACTGGGATGACTTTGTGCAAGAAACTGAGGGAACTACACTGGGTTCTCTGACCTGGGATGCATTCCAGGATCAGAAAGAACAGGATCCGGAAACTGAGGGAAACATTCTGAATTCAAATTTTCATACCTCCATTGGGATTTCAAGTATTGGTCAAATAGACCAAGGACAAGTTGTGACAGACATGCCTGTGGCTAGGAAACAAGTTCCAGATGATTATGAATTGGGTGATGATATTGATAGCTATTCTCTGAACCCAAATAGTATTTCAAATTTTGTTGAAGCAGAGCTAATAGAAGATGTGAATGACATTCCTGAAGCCAGTTATCATGTTCGAGGTGGCGATGAATTGGCTGGATATACAGATGGTACTTCCGTGATTCCAACCGGGTTTTCGAATCTCCATGAACCTGAACAAGAAGATGTCAGAGACACTACTGTTACCAACAATCATGTTCGAGCTGCTGATGAATCAGAAAGTTCTGCTAGTAATGCCTTCCAAATGGAGCTGGAACAACTTGCAGAAAAAATACCTGTTGAGATGGAATTGAACATTGTGGAGGATGGCATGGAAAGGGAGCATCAGTTTATGAAAACTAAAGAAGTTATTGGCATTGATGACAGTCGAGTTTTAGAAAATCAAGATTTGGGTAAATCGAAAGAAAAGTTGGACCCTTTTGATGTCACAATCAATCAACTTTCTTCCCATTCGCCTGTATATCCGGAAAACATAAACATCAAATTATTTGAAGACCATGATAAAATGTCATCCCCGTCAGCTTTTGAAAATAAGGCGAGGATAATTTCAAAAAATTCTCCTGTTTCAGCAGATCTCTTTGAAGACCATCCTCCGCCAATTCAGGTCAGTTATTAGTTTCTCTGTACTCATGTTTTTTTGGCAGTTTGCAGCCTGGTAAATAGCTAGATTGTATTTTTTTTTTTTTTTGGATAAGTAGATTGCTAATGTTCCTATTGTAATGTTCTAGTTTATAATTGAAAGACAAAATCACTTAGATTCTCATTTCATTTTACTATTGACACTTCAATGAATACATTGATATAAGTCTTAAAAATGATATCTACATGTATTATAAAAGAGTCATTTTGGGTGATAATGGGAAACTTGTAAATACTTTAGATACTTTAATAAAATGCACAAAGTTGATGCTGCAACCTGGAATTTACAAGAACTGAATCAAACAGATAGTTCCTGTTCATTCTGGTTCCTCCATTAACAAATTCGCATTTATATTGGACTTTTTAAGTTCAAGTAATTATGTAGGTGTAGCTCGTGTGATATTGTTGCAATTCGCTTGGCACTCTGGCTTGCTAAAATTATCACGTAGAGTGATCTTTTATCTTAGTTGATGTGTCAACTATCTTGTGCAAATGAATAGTTGATCAACCACCATCGTGGTTATCCGCTTTGGTAGTCTAAATTTTCCACTAGGAATTGTGTGCGTGTTTCTTCAATGTTACCGCATTTTGTATTCTTATTGTCACTCCAATTTGCAGACAGAAAATCTTGATATTGATGAATTCTACAATGAGATTGTACATGACATGGAAGAAATTTTACTTGACTCTGGCAAGACTCCTGAGGCTAGGTTCTCTCGGGATAATAGGATGTTTCAGTCAGAGCTGTCTCTGCCTTTGAGAGATGGTGGGTCGACTGCTTCTACTTCTGGTACAGATGATGCTTCCCCACTCATTCATAACCCCCTGAGAATTGATGGGGTTGAAGTGGTTGGTGCGAGACAGAAGAAGGGGGATGTCTCTTTTAGTGAAAGACTGGTTGGAGTGAAGGAACACACTGTGTATAAAATAAGAGTGTGGAGCGGCAAGGACCAATGGGAGGTTGAACGACGATATCGCGATTTTTTTACTCTATATTGTCAGTTGAAAACATTATTTGCTGACCAGGACTGGATTCTACCTTCTCCCTGGTCTGCTGTAGAAAAGGAATCCAGAAAGATATTTGGGAATGCGGCTCCTGATGTTGTTGCAGAGAGAAGTGTTCTTATTCAAGAGTGTTTAGGTTCAATTCTCCATTTCAGGTTTTTATCCAGTCCCCCAACTGCATTGATTTGGTTTTTGTCCCCTCAAGACTCATTTCCCAGTTCTCCTATGTCAAATACACTGGTGTCCCCGTCTACCACTTTTGCTAGAAGGGCAGATACAGAAAATATTTCCACTTTAGGGCAGACTATATCACTTATTGTTGAAATCCAGCCATACAAACCTATGAAACAGATGCTAGAAGCTCAACATTATGCCTGTGCTGGATGCCACAAACATTTTGATGATGGAAAGACACTGATGAGTGACTTTGTACAGACATTTGGTTGGGGTAAGCCTCGACTTTGTGAATACACTTCTCAATTATATTGCTCTTCGTGCCATACAAATGAGACTGCAGTCTTACCAGCAAGAGTTTTGCATCATTGGGATTTTACTCACTATCCAGTTTCTCAACTGGCTAAATCGTATCTGGAATCCATACATGACCAGGTAATTCAGAGACAGGCACTCACTCTTATGGTTTGAAATGTCGCTATTTATAGCTTCTCAATGCATACAAATGATCAGGATTCAGTGAGTAAGAAACATTATACTCTTGTTTATGTGCTCCTTTTCTTTCTTCTTTTTGGCAAAAAGCAAGAATATTGTTACATATACTTCTTGTAATATATATCGCATGTACGCAACACCTAGTTACATCACATGCATTCAATGAGTAAGATTCGATGTTGTTGGGGTAAGCAGGATATATCACATGTATGCAGCACCAAGTTATGTGAACAGAGTTCCTTATCTCCAACTCTAAGGCCTCCTTTTTGTAGAGAAATTTACTCCAGCATTGCAGAAAGCTCAGTTGACATTGAAAGCATTTTTTTTAAAATATTTTATGTGATACGTGTTCGAATTGATTACTAGCCTAAACATCTTGCCTTTTCCTGGTCATAGCTCTAAGGTCATTCATCTCTCTCTCTCTCTCTCTCTCCCCTGAAATTTCCACATGTTCAACTAGATTAGGCTTATAACTCGTTGAGCTCGGATACCAATCTCATTCCTGGGGATTTTTGAAATGGCTTTGTGAGGGGATCTAGAGAACAAGCTTTTATCTTTGGCTTAAATTATATATGATAGTCCTATTTTGCTCAACTTGGACATGTTATGCACTTACTTGTGTTTGGGTAGGAACATCATGATTATATACATGCATATCAGCAACTTTATTAAGAAAAAGTTAGAAGTACAAAAGAGATGCCCTGCACATGCATGATTAATTTTTTTAGTCAGTTTTCACTTCACGTTTTAAAAGTCAAGTTAATCTTTCAATTTCGAGTTAACTTTATCGGAGGCCTCGATAGATGTCGATAATGAGTTTTATCTTGCAGCCCATGCTTTGTGTTAGTGCGGTTAATCCTTTCCTATTCTCAAAGGTCCCAGCCCTGCTTCATGTTATGGGTGTCAGGAAAAAAATAGGAACCGTGCTTCCATATGTTCGCTGTCCATTTCGTAGGACCATCAACAAAGGACTTGGGTCTCGGAGATATCTTCTTGAAAGCAATGATTTTTTTGCACTTAGAGACCTTATTGATCTTTCCAAAGGGCCCTTCGCAGGTTAGCTTCTTATTACTAGATTATTGCTAATTCATGTTTTATTGGGAATCCACAAAATTTCATGCCCTCATTTTGCATTTTTGTATGACATTTGCAGTCTGTCCATATGTTATATTGATATAAACTCGTTGAGGTGATGATCTGCCACAGTTTTGATTCTACGTATTATCATACAATTTTTGCCTTTAAATGGTATGGAAACATAACCAAAGATTTCCTTGTCCATGGAACATTTAAGGTGCAATTAGTTGCCTTTTTGTAGTGAGTTGGTTTACCTTTTTGTTATAGAGGTCAGCATTTCAGCACCAATTTGCCACCTTTGGTAAGAGCAGCATTCTACGTACTTTTGGAAGATGATAATCATTTGTTGTCATAGCCTGTTAACTGGATTTTTTCCCTGAGGATCAAATTTGCCACAGCTAACATATAACTTTGCCTCAAAAATAAAAAAAAATAATAAAAATCCTTGTAAATTCAATGCTTGAAATGTTTCATGTGCTGATGATCTTGCCAGCACATAAAACATTGACCTAGTGTATTTTCTTTTCTAAATACATCTATATGCATTCCTAACGTATATCAACTCTTATGGCAGCACTACCTGTGATGGTGGAAACCATCTCAAGGAAAATCATGGAGCATATTACGGAGCAATGCCTCATATGCTGTGATGTGGGAGTACCCTGTGGTGCTCGACAAGTGTGTAATGACCCTTCTGCCCTCATTTTCCCTTTTCAGGTGGGCTTCTGTACAATGATGGCTATGGTTATACACCACAAGTTAATTACATGCTTTCTTCACTTCTTTTGGTTTGATTTAGTTGTGTGTTTCAAAAGGAAATACTATATAATTTTCTTATAATAACATAGTCTGATGTGCAAAATAATCAACAGGCAAGTGAGGTTGAAAGGTGTACATCTTGTGAATCATTATTCCATAAGCCTTGCTTCAGAAAGCTCACAAACTGCCCTTGTGGGGCACACCTCAGGGTGGAAGAGAGTGTAAGCTACAGGGGCAGTGCTCTGGACTTGTTGGGTAAGAGATCCGACTCTGGGTTGTCTGTGGGATTGTTCTCTGGACTATTTGCAAGGGCAAAACCGGAAAAGACAAGGGAGCATAAAGACGGTGACAATGTTATCTTAATGGGTTCCTTGCCAAGCACTTCTCTATGATCACACCTATAATTGCATTTGTATCATTTTTGTTTCTACTTCATCTGAAAATATCATACTTCATTTTTGTACCTATGGGTAGTGTATTCAGTACCGAGTGTTGGCTTGGGTTGCATACTGTTGTAGCCAAGGGGAGAATTTTTTCTTTTCTTTTCTTGGTTGGTCATGCTTTGTATCTGTAACATGCAATGATTTAGCAGACCTTGGAAATTTGTTGCCAGTGCCTAGTAAATGCGTTGAAAGGCTCAGAGTCTGTAGCCATACTTTTTCTTTTAGGAAAATTACATTTACCTCCTAATTACTATCGTTTTTGCAATGTCTTTACAATGTTAAGATTTTTTTTTTTTTTTTTTAAAAAAAAGGGTTATTAATTTTTTATCTTATGGATTATATATTTGTCATTTTGGGTTGCGGAAGGAGATGTTGCAATCCCAATGGTAAATTAAGGGAATATTGTAAAAATTGAAACATTGGGAGGATCCGGTGGATAGAGGGGAAAAATGTAGTTCACCCTTTTCTTTTATCGGTAAATAATAGGACATCCGGTGGATCTCAAACCAATGACCACACCTTTCATCTCTTTTTTAGAAAAAAATGTTTGGAGTACTATAGTTTTTACAATTCTCTTGCAATCTCACGTGACAGTCCATATGTGTTACGTGGTTTTATGAGTGAAAGAATTAAGCAATAAAATTTGATAGGTAAATTTAATAGTTTAGTAACTCATGTTGTAAGTGATACGCTAGTTTATAAAAAATTTGTAGTAAAACTTACAGAAAAATGCTAGTTTTCCTATTCTATGCATTCAACTCGTGTAAATTTTTTTTTTTTTTTTTTTTTTTTCGGAGAAAAATATATAACAAGTTGGTTGGGGTTGAATGCTTGAGTTGGACACCAATCATCCCCCAAACTTATAATATTGTCGGCTACTCTTTTTCATAAGGATGTGTCATTTGAGCTATAGTTTGAAATCCGTGACCTTCCCAAACCCAGAACGTTTTAGGGGAGGGGTATGATCAGAAAGTCATGAGAGCCTTTGCCATCAAATGCCTCTGTTGGATCGATCAGAAATAATTTCCAAAGTGGGATGGTTTAGTATCGGTAAAAAAAAAAAAGAGCACAAATGCATATACTATTTATCCTTTTCTCATTTTTATTTGTATTACAATATCGAAAAAAAATAGAAATAGTAATTTGATTGAAATAGAATAGGTTAGAGAAGAGACTTCGAAGACAAATATGATTAATTAAAAAAAAAAAAGATTATGATGAGATAAGGAATTGACATGGAAAATAAAACTCAAAAAATAAAAGCAAAGAAATAAAAAGAAACGTAAGATGCAGGAAATTCTGTTGAAAGCTCAAGGGCATGATATAACAAACCATTTTTTTTTCTTTTTTCTCTTTATTGTTCATTTTAGAGGAGACGCACACGCAAGGAGCATAAATCATAGTGGAGGAATGGAGTTGGGATTCTAAGTGCCCCCATTCCTGCCGGACCACAATGGTTGTCATTTTGTCAAAGATCTCACTTTTTAATATTACACTAAACATTGACATGGTGGAGAATTTGAATGGAACAATTCGAGGGAATTGATTAATTTTTAAGCAACTATTATTGCAACATCAAGCCATTGTCCTAGAGTTCTACTGATATTAAAAATATTGAAAAATGTTACTCCATTCATCCCAAAATAGATTAAAATTTGCAACTGATGTGCATTGAAAATAAAATAAAAATAATCATAACAATCATCTAAAAATACCCTTAGATGGGTTTAAAATTTTAAAGGTAAGATGGAAGCTTAACGATAAATCTTATTATTATATATATATCTTAGGACAATTTTAAAAAAGAATTTTTTTTTTTTTTTTTTTTTTTAAGTAATGCTATATACTATCCACCTCATTTCATCCATATCCCACTGGGCATCAACCTTTGAATTTTTATTCTTTATTTTATTTTTTTAACAAAGGCTGATCCAAAAGCTGATGAGTATTGTCATATCAGTCCAACAAAATAAGAGTATAGTATATAGCATTACTCTTTTAAGATATAGGAAGTATCAAACAAGCACATGAACCATTTTACAGCCTTTTTGTGTGAACATTGACACCAACCAGGCCATTTTTAACTAAAGTTATTATCTTCCTCCTTCAAATCACCCAAAATCAGATATTATACTAGGAATATCACTATCACCACAATTGCCAATATGATTCTCAGTTTTACTGGTTGGAATTCTTTCCAGATGCAAATAGATCATATCATGTTCAGTAGTTCATATATGTCTGCTAACCTTTCTCATATTATAAAATAAATAAATAAATAATTGTAAATGAGAGCACAAGAGTTGGATGTTACAGAGCATATATATAAAGGAGAGGTTCAGCAGAAAAAGCATTTCTGAATGAATTTCTTTCAATAACTATGTGTTGTTAATCTATGCCACTCCACTTGCAGTACATGAACAATCTAAGACTACCTTGTTTGACCATCTGTGTATATATGAATTTGTTCAAAACATGTATCAATAGTTCTGTTATTTTCTCTCTTTATCCAGCTACAAAGAAATTTAACAATTTTATGGGGGAATCTATAGCTGCTTCTGCTTCAGAAAGTTTCTATGCCCAGGTTATGTCATGCACTGATAGGACTCCGGGTACCTCGTTGACAGTACAAAGTGTTTCAGCTTCATAATCAGAGCAAAGATGCCATAGCATGGGATATGCATTATTGCCACCGACAAGTACCTTCAAATTCCAGTGCAGCCAAAAAAAAAAGGGGGTTAGCCAATTTGCTTGAACCATATGTAAACAAAAACTCAATAGTTTCATTACTTGGCTAAAATTGGTGCACGACAAAAGAACATAGTAAGGGAAGAAAAGAAAGGGATTGGATCACACAATCTAAAGAAAATGGGAGATTTGGTAGAGTCTCACTACCATAAAGAATTGAGAAGAGAAGTCACACCTTAAAAGAAACAAACTCTATCTATTTATTCATCATTCTAATCTGTTTTCATTGGAGTACAATAGTTCACTTAAATAGACTTAATGACTAAACTTAATCCTAATTTGACTGATTTTGAGCCAAGCCCATTATTGAATACAAAATAACAAACTCTTAAAAATTGAATACTACTAACTAATAGAACTAAAATAAAATTACATGACTCAATAAATTCGTCTTGTCCAACTAAAATAATCAACACTTTGGTAGTTAATTGGGGAGTTTGGACATAAGTATATGGCCAGAATTTCAAATAACTTTTGGGACAAAAATCATGAAGGAGGACATGAAAAATGGGAGAGAAAAAAAGATGTTGTCTCATTGGGAAATCTGGATTTGTCTTGTGAATTATAATAATAATCATGACTACACGCAATAGACGTAAAAGGCATTATAATTATAAATCAGATCCCATAAAAGAATTTGGATAACAATGCTGAAGAACCACCAGTCTGTTTAACATACAGCCTTTTGACAGAATGACTTCAGATGCATGCAAATTGTAAAGATGGTATGGATTCAATATGCATCAAATTTTTGTGCAAGAACTGTAGTATTATATAAAAAACTTTCTGTTTAAATGAGGCTTAGATCAGAAGAATGGTTAAGAGTACATACCATAATGGAGCATACGGAGATGACAAGTCAAGAAATGGATATGGCCACCTGTTTTTCAAAACAGAAATTACGTATTAGATAACAAAACTGATGGTTTTCTGATAATAAAAGATAACAGATGATGCTTTTACCAGAGTTTGACACAAGCGTGAACTATCCACTGGAAAACTACGTAAACGACTGTCCATAGGGAGAAATATCCGATTCGAAACCAGGGAAACCGCTGAAAAGGGAAAAGAGCTTTTCACATAAGGTATATTCATGATAGGAGTTGGAAAATGAGTAGCAGATTGAGCTAATTACAACAACTTACCAAGCAATTCAAAGCCGTATCACCAAGCAGGAAAACAGCATTGATTGTGTGCATGTTTATAATCAGCTGCAGTAATGAAAAAGAAAAACATGGGATTTTATTATCAATATTCACAATAAAATGGACAATCCACTTCAAGTTCATGTGACATTTAAGAATATTTAAAATTTGTCCCATTAATTTGACTATCCCACCAAAATTACTTGAGGAGGGTTATTATTTGGATAAAATCAAGTACAACATTACAAAGAATTTTATTGAGGCTCTAGATGATGATACTTACAAAATTTAGGTTGTAATCTTTCATTGCAAGAAACGGAACGATAATAAACCAAAAGACACAATCTGTGAGCATAACAGCACCTGCATTCATCTGTTTACAAGAACAAGAAAATGTCAAAACTAGTGCATGGAAGAAAACAAAGCCATTGTATTTTACTATTTATTTTTTCAACATAAAAGGCAAGAGGAATAGAATCCAACATTTTGAAGGATTGGATTCAGCTCCAATCTGTTTGGTGCTCTCTCATTCATCCAATAAGAACTATACTTTCCAAGTTCAGCAAATTTATTTACGAAAAATTTACCTGGAAAATTATTTGAAAGACATAACACCAGATGCCTGCAGGTTTGCGTAGATGATGTTGTTCATAGGGGCCAGAGCTTTTGGATGGGTCAGACATTTTAGAATTTTCCCCATGTGCAGTAGCCCCACAAATTCCTTGCTCTGTATCTACCTCTACATCAACCCTGTCACCACCTGCTTTCTTATGATGTTGGTAACAGCCATACATGGAGAGCAATGATCCGAGCTACTCATGGCAATTGAGATCACAAGCAAATAAAAAAATATAGATAAGAAAGAGATTCAAGCATAGATATAGATAGAGAAAGGAATGCTGAACTGAAGATGGAACACATACCCCAAAATAAATGGTGATTAATGTAAAAGTCCACCTGTCAAGAAAAACAAAAACAAAAACAAAAAAATGTTGAATTATATGGTCTTCATAATCACATGATTAACTAAAATTGGCATAACATAGAGCATCATGTAAGAATGAATATCCAAGTTAATTCTTTTAACTTTAGGCAAATATGGAATCATATTGAAAGAAACAAATCCCAAATTGTTTGAATATCATACTTGTTTTGGAAATCCTTCAATTATACTATTTCCAATGCAAATGATAAAAACAAATTAGAAACAAATTCCCAAAGCATATCATTATGCAAATGTTTGTAAAGTATGAAATAATCTCAAGAACAAAGGAAAGCTTACTGAGTGTAGAAGTAAAATAGACCGCCGCCTCCATCTGTCAAAGTAGTGACAATGAGCAGAACTAAGAGCACAAAGAAAGCAAAAACTCTGAATGCCAGCAGCCAAGCAGGGTGGATTCCTTTCAAACATGGCCGCCAAGTTTCATCTTCATATAAAGCCCCTGCTTCTTCTTGCTGGGTTTCTCCGGTACTGCGTTTGCGGAAGCCTTCATATTTCCATACCAGAATGAGTGCGAAAATCATGGAAATCAAGACCCATATGGAACAGAGCAACACCCTCCAGTTCAGCCAGTAACTTGAAGTTGTTGTATCAGCAGTCATGACTGGGTGCCAAGAATCTTTTGTGGATCCTGTTGAAAAACTCATGGCGTTACATTTCCTTCTCAGATTCTTCACTCGCTATGATTTCGAATCATGGGTTACTTTTTCCCAATTTCTCAACCGGGGAAGAAAACGAAAGGTGAATTTGAGAAAAAAAAAAAAAAAAAAAGGACAGAAACGCAAAGAGTCCAAATGAAACAATAATCAGACTGGAAAGAGAAATTAAGGAAAATGACACCCAGAAGGCACAAGAGTTTGTAAAGATCACAGCTTTAGGAAAATTTCTGTAACGTATTATTTAGTACAAAAAATCTAAAGAATAAAGTAAAATAAAAAATATGGGTGAGGAAAGTGAAGTATAAATGCTCAAACCAACAAACACGCGTTAATGAAAACCCAGTTCCAGAAAGGCTAAACAGAGTGTAAACACAAAAACCCAAATCCAGAAAGGCTAAACAGAGTGTAAACACAAAAACCCATGAATGAAATGAGACAAATTAGAGAAGAGGTGAATGGACAGTCGCATTAATGATTGGTTTCTCATGTAAATCAACACCAGAACCACAAGGGAAGATTTGGTCCAACAGAAAGTTAAAAACAACAAAATGCATCACCTATTTGCCCTCATTAAGGCCTAAGCATCGGCAGAATTCCAAGCAAAGGAAAAGGCTTATGCTTTGAAGGAAAAGCAAAAGAATGTGTGGCGGTGTGAGAGAGGCCGAGATGCCTTGCTTCTTTCCTTTCGATTACAAAACTAACAAATGAAATAGAAAAGGAGGGGGAGAGAGAGAGAGAGAGAGAAAGTGGAAAAGGGCGGTGTGCTTTGGGCACAAGGCACAAGCTTTCCTTTTTCTTGCTAATCTAATAAACAAGATCTTGCAAAATAGACCAGCCTCCATATTTCCATGCAAATATTATAATTCTCAAAAGACATGCATGTGTTCGTCACCTTTTCCTGGGCTACCAGTCTTTTCTAGTTTTTTGGTCTTATTACAGAAATCGAGAGAGAGTGTCGGAATACTTGAAGATGTTTTTGTGTGTTTCGAGAGTTTGCTAATATAAGGAATAAAACAGCACAAAGGTAGAGAAATGATATGTTAGACTAAGGTTGAGAGCAGGATCCAAGTTCGACCCAAATGATTTGGGCCATTGATACGCCATGATTCATCAATCAAGAGGAGAAGTGGGCTCCACACATTTGTGAAATACGTGTAGGGCCCCAAGTTTGACCCAAATGATTAAGTGCCATGATTCATCAATCAGAAAAGGGTTTATTAGGGAAGTGGGACAAACAAATTTGTGGGGGCTGTTTTTAGGCACGCTGATTGCTCTGGTAGTTAGCTTCTAGTTAAAGCATGAGATTGCTGTTGTTGTTTGCCTTGAGAAAGTGGGACCCAAACAAGTCTCATGCCATTTTCATTGCCCAACAATAAGAGTTATATATAAATTTGGTAGAAATTGAGGTGAACCAATTCTTTCCATCTAGTTTTTAAATATTATTAAAATAAACATGACACATGAAACTTCATAAACTAGGTTAAATTTTTTTTTCATTAACTTAGTTCGTAAGAAATTTATGTCTAATTATAAAGACTGTGAGAAGGCTTTGTCGGGCTCTCTTGCCTGAACAATCTGTTCGAACGGGTGAATCTTTTGTTTGGACAAAAAAGCCCATGCTCAGAAGGAATTTCCTTCTCATAATCTCCTACCCAATAAGCAAAAGACTAATAATAGGGATCCCAAATTCCCAATAATCGTCTACCTTGCCTTGCAAGCTTTGCCGTCGGGAGGGGTATTCTGGTAATCTAAGTGAACTTTTGTGGTTAGGAAAGTGAAAAGGATGTTGGTCATTAAATTACCAAATTGTCTACGGGTGAAACGTGGCTTTCATTCAGTGGACATACCAACTCAGTAATCTTCTTTGGGACTAGAAATGAAAGGATAATTAAAGAGAATAAAACGTGAAGCACAGCACCATGCAATTAAGGGTGTATTTACATTTTACATGGCAAAATAAAAAAAAATAAAAAAAAATAAAAAGGTGTATTTACTATTTTCATCTTTGCCCTTCGGCCCCCTTCTAAAGCTGAACAAAGACTCCACCGTCCCTCACGCCTTTTTAACTTTAATCACTTCAATTACTCCATAAATCAACAAAACAAAAAGAAAAGGAACAAAAGGGAAAAAAAGCAACCGAACTATTTTTATTTTTAAAAAAAAAACTTTGTTATAGATAAGAAGTGAAAAAAAAAATAAAAAAATTATAGTTGACAGTCAAAGATTCACTTAATAATGCTTTTTAAGTTTTCTTTTTAGTATTAATAAACAGTTTCAAATACAAAAATAATTTAAATTACATAACACTTTCTCAATTAAAAAACAAAAATCATTATCAAAAGAACCCTTAAAATTTTCTGATACAATTCTTCTTCCTTGTAATTAATTAATTTATTTATTTTTTTATTTTTGGGGGTTAGATCTTGATTGATCGGGACAGTGGATCCTTCCTTGAGGAGCAAAATTTGTATTCATACTAATTTTTGGACCTAAATATGTACGGATATAGTCAAGGGAGGAAAAAGGTGGCAACTTGTCAGAGTCTTTGGAAAAATGTTTGACAGAAGTCGGTCAAGTAGTCCAGAATTTATGACAACCTTAACGCCGTGACAAGCGTGGCCACCAAGCAAGCACGTTACATTAGCGAGACGCTACAAGTTGCTTGGAGAGTAGGAAAGAGCATGAGTTTTGGAACTACTAATTAATCTCTAAATCATGTTTAATTGGCATTACAAATATCACCCGTGAAATCATGGAAGATATTAAAATTTAAATAATTCAAGCATTATATCAAATATCTTGCAAAAATAAACTCTTTCTATTTTCATAATTAATATAAAAATTTCTTGTAATTAGATTGGTCGATTGAATTACACATAATTTGACAGTTATATAGAGATGAGTTTATAAGGCCTACATACTCTAGACAACAGACAGTTTGGGGTGTAGGATTTACTCAGAGCAAGTATATTGTCTCGCAGCTCCCTGTTTGTGAGACTGTCAAATTACGTGCAATTCGGACAATTTAATTATAAGGAATTTCGATCCTTTTTACTATGCACAAACTTGGTTTTGACAGAAAATTATTGAATATCAAGATAAACAAAATTTCATTACAGTAGTATATTTTTGGTGGGAAAATAAATCATTTCATAAATGCCTTTGTTTTAAACTTTAAAGGGAAGAAGACTCTTCAATTAGCTAGTTATGGGAACAAAAGGGATGAACCGGCAAATATGGTATGCTCTTTCATGTCTCAACTACTAACGACCCCAATCAAGGTTTGTGTGATGCCTTTACTTGAGATTTGGAAGTATTGCACATAATTGAAAAAAAAAAAATTATTACCCATGAAATCCTATCTAAAATCTCCTAAGCTTAGTTTGTTAACCATTCTCATTTCTTTTATTTGTTTTTAATTTTCAAAACAAAAACATTAACGAACCACCTAACATTTGTTTATATTTTCAAAACAAAAACATTAACAAACAATTCAAAACTGTTTGCACAATTCCATTGTATCCTCAACCATTTTTTTTAACAAAAAAAACAAAAAACGGAACGCACTTTAGCCTGACATGTGCTTGTCCTAGGCTATCAAGGGGGAAAAAAATGCAGAAGAAAATATATATGCAGAAAGAAAATACAAGCACAAAAACACTTAATTTTACTGTTGGGAATTCAATTATAATACTAGTCCTAGAAATTAAAAGACGAAGAAAGAAACTTACCTTTCATATTGAGAGGCTTTTTGTGAGGAGAAACCCAACTGAGCTCCAGAAACTTTGAGTTAAAAGGAGTGACTATATATATATATATATCAATGGTGCTCAACTTTCAGTTAGAAAGCAAGGAGATCGAGGAAGTGGAGAGACGCAGATAACAAAGAGGAAGAGCTCACAACAAAAGGGTTGCACACTTTAAGTTTCCACGTTTTAAGAAGGGCAATACGCTAATTAAGCAAAGAGAGAAAAATCACGTGGAATATAGAGGGAAATTCATGTGAGTTAGCTAGTGAAGAAGAAGAAGAAGAAGAAGAAAATGATGACAAAAGAACGTGGGCTCGACGTTTTATAGGCGTTTCAAACCCTGCTGAACAAATAGAGGCAGAGCAGAGTGTTTAAGAAGAAAGATAACGTGTTAACTTGGAAGAATCTTTCTCTATATTATTATTATTATTATATATAATTCCTATTCATCCTTGTATGAATCGTAAGGGCCAAGTACCCCCAAATTTTTTTTAAAAAAAAGAAAAAAAAATCTTAACAGTCAATTTTAACTTTATTATTTATCCATTAACTTTTGTGTGTGTGTTTTTAAATTTTTAATGTTTTTTATCTTTTGCAGTATGCGGCCTGCAAATAGTCATGCATCTTCAACAATTGGTTTAAGTTTCACATGCCAAGCACACACACTATCTTGCAAAAAGAAAAAAAGGACACCATAAAAGTGTATGAAAACTTTTAACAAAGAGACATCACTTTTAATCAAAATTCAATTAACCCAAAAGCCAACATAATTACTGGGCTTATTGAAGATAATAGTACTCATGAGCATGAGCAACCACTAGAGCTAAGGCTAATTAAGCAATGATAAGGATAATAACAATCTTTTTGCATCCATCAAGTTGTAATCTATTCGAATGTATATAAAACAAAGGTTAATTATATTTACTCTTTCTCTAACTACCATTCTTTTTAGAATGTCCTCCTCCCAATGTTTCAATTTTTGCCATGTTCTCACTAATTTATAATTAGGGTTATAATGTCTCCTTCTGCACCCCAAAATAACAAAAATGCCCTTCATTGGCTTTTGATTTTTGGAATTTTGAGTTAATTAAGGGGTTTGATTGTTGTTTGGAACAAGTTTTGTTTTCAAAAAGCAAAACACGTTTAGTAGCATTTGGCAAACTGTTTAAAATCAAAAACTAGAAAATGCAAACACCAAAAAAACAAAAATCTGAAAACAACTTATACATATTTTCAAAAACAGTTTTCAGTTTCTTTATTTTTCTTCACTGTCAAGAGAGATATTATTATATATGATATGCATATATTATAATTATATACTGATACATAATACATATATAATATATATTAATTATTTACATACTTAATTAATATTAGTATACTTATGACATAATGATAATGTTATATAACATATATCATAAATTATTTAATATACTTATAAATTATAACGTATAACATTATAGCATATAAGTATAACATATAACATAAATATTGAATGTACTTATATATAATATAAGTCGAGCCTTATATTAGCTTGTACAAATATTAACCGAGTTGAACTACGTTTAAACGAGTATTCATGTTTAATAATTGAGTCTATTTGTGTTCATGAATAACTCGTTTAATTAATAATCAAGTTAAGCTCGAGCTGAGCCTAATCTAACTAAGTTCGAATATTTCCGAGTAACTTTGTTCATTTACTGACCTTTGTTCATTTACATACCTTTGCTGGATTTCATTCCATAGTATATATATATATAATTATATAGTATATATATATTATATATAATATATATATATTATCATTTTGATTGTTTTTGTCCACGATTTAGCTTATTTTTTGTATAGGTGAAATTGAGTGTTGCAAATTTTCTAATAAATCAGTGTGTGAGAAGAGAAATTGTTTTAGAATAGTTATCCAAATGAAAATATACTAGTTTTTTATTTTCGGAAACAGTTTGCCAAACGCTTTTTAGTAAAAAAAAAATAGAAAATTGTTTTATGTTTTTGTTCTCGAAAACAATTTCACAAACAAAAATAGAAATCAATTTGCCAAACGTGCCCTTACTCTTTTTCCCATGAACTACCAAGTAATTTTAAGTTGCTCTCACTAACCGACATTTGTCCACATTCAACCGCATTGAAATACCATTTATGACAAAAAACCCTCCCTTCATTAGTCAAAATCGTTAAAAAAAAGTAAAATGGCAAAAATACCCTAAGTTTAGAAACTAAATTTACATAAGCACCCTTAAAATAAAAATTCCATAAATACCTAAGTCATTGGGGGTAGCCCTGGTTCTTTTTCTTTTCTTTTTTAGTTTATTATTTTTTTAATCTTTTTTAAAATAATAATAATAATAATAATTCTCAGTTTTCAATTTTTATTTAGTTTTTAATTTTTTCTAATTCTTGTATTTTTTTTTTCATTTGAAGATATTTTCGTCCTTTAACGAGATTTAACGATTACAAAGACATATTTCATCTAATTGAATGAGATTCCCTAACAGCTGGATTTTTTGTAACAAAATAGTAATTTAATACGGTTGAATATGATAGGTGTCAATTATTAGGGCAACTTCTAAATGCATGTTAATTCATAAAGGCAAAATGTAATTAACCCGAAATTTTTTATTTTCTGAAACATATTTTTGTCATTTTGGGTCGTGAAAATGAGACATTGTAATTCCAATAATAGATTGGGAGGCAAATTGCAAAAATTGAAACATTGAAAACTGAAATCATTGCAAAAATTATGGTAGTTAGAGTGGGATAAATGTAGTTTCCTCACAAAACAGTAACTCCTCTCATGAAAGACTCAGAGAGTTCATATTATCTCAAACATATTTACTGTTCGTACATGCTATACGAGACCTAGTAGACAAACGTCCTTTCTCTTCCAATGGCAGAAACCTATTCCTCTGCTTCTTCATCCTCTACCAACACTGCAACAAACCCCATTTCTTCAGCTTCTTCCCCATCCACGCTCATCAATCTCCATCATCTTGTCACTATAAAATTGAATAGGAACAACTTTAACATCCCGACCTAAACTAGGGCTAAGAAAATCCTTAGTTAATGAGGAACAAAAGACTTCACTGAAGAACTCTGGCATTTTCTGAAACTCTTGACCTCAGTCCAACTTAGATCGAAAGGCCTTGTCTTAGACCACGATTCAAACGTAATCACTTAAAACTGTAATTTTTTTTTTTTTCTAAGCACTTAAAACTGTACATTCATCTCTACAAGTTGATTCCTTTTGCAAGTTTGCTGCTTATTCATATCTATCTATGCAAACAATGAAATGAGAGTATCAACTTCTATTCATTGAGTATGGAGATGTTTTTTACACTCACAACGCAAAATACAGTACGCTCATTTGCTAATGGTTTTTTAGGATAGAGTCAAAACTACTTTCACTTTTATGTTACATCACAATCAAGAAGAAAAAAAGCACGTTCTAAAAAGCATTAGCAAATCAGCACACTGATTTTTACACTTGCATTAGCAAAATACGAGAAAAAGAATTTTCTAAACCTTCAATTTGGTAACCTCATGTAAGTCCTCCATCTCTCCAAGTGAAGCCACACTTCCTTTCTCATAAAGTATCAGCGTCATCTCCTAGTACCGAGAGAGAAAATGGGGCAATAGCCACGTTAAAAGACTGTGAGTCTACTATATCGATATGTTTCATCTCAAAGTCTCCTTCCTGCATTTAAATAAAACCAACGAAATTTTAGATTTTTTGGGTATGTCAAATATAAGATAATCCAGCCTTATCATCGAAGTAAGCAGATCTGTAATGGAGGATTAGCATGAAATTATATGTCTTACATAGGTTTTAACTAAAAGGGCCTTTTTTTCTCCAAGCTACATACAATTCTCAGAGTATTCATGCACCAGAGCTCTAAAGCAACACAAAATGCTTACTATATCAAAGAAAACAAGAAATTCATGAGAAAACCTGCGTAGAGTATGTTTCTCTGGTGGACACACAATCTGTTTTTGATGGGGCAAACACCTATATGTAGTTCAGTGTGAATGAGTGGCACTGAAACCATGGTTTTAAAAACTCTAATTTTGGAAGCAATCTTAAACGGTCTTCTAGATGATGAACATGAAAGATTTTAATAGTTAATTTCTGGAATTTCATGTCTGTGTTACGGTGCAGATCCATATACAAAATTCTTATGCCGTGCATCACTTTGAAAATGAGGGCACAAGCCACATCTAGTACCAAACTATCTAGCTTTGTAACTTTCCACTGAAGAAATAAAGAAAACAAAACTATCCCATCCTACCATTCTGCCGTTGGGAGTGCTTAAGGGGCATGCAGATGAGTATTCAAAACCTGTCCCGGGAAGTATAACAGGCTGCTCACCAATAACTCCACTGCCCCTGCATATAGGGATAATGATAAGCCTTTTAAAAAAATATAAATATAAATAAAAACAGGCTATCTTCATGAAGTAATACAACAAAATTGAAAATGAATCAATTATCTAGGAAGGCTTTTAGAGATAAAAAACAGTAAACATTACAATAATATACCAACCAGACATTCTCAACTTTTCCGTTGGCATCAGTAATAATCCAATGTCTTCTGACAAGTTGCACAGGGCGGTCTGAATTATTGGTAATTCTTATTCTGTATGCGAAGAAGCACAGCCCCTTTGAAGGTTGACTTCGACCCTCTATGTAAACACTCCTGACTTGAACCCTGATCCCCTGGAATTTTTTTTAAAAAAAGGATTAATTTTATATCAACTAATTATTGTACCTTTTTTTTTCTTTCAATTTTGTTGTGTTTGCCTATACTACACCAATAAGAAAGATAATCAAGGAGCCTTTTAGTGTCCAAACGGCAAAACCTATTATTTTTCTTTTTTCTGCTAGCATCAAGAGGCACATATCACCCTTACAAAACCAAAATGGATGAGGGCTTGAAAATTTTCAATGATTTCAGGTAGTTACAAAATTAACCTTCTTACCAAAATTAAATGGACTAAGAAAAAGACCAAACAGAAACTGCATGAAAATGACAAAAGTAGAATGAAAAATTAACTTATAAAACTTTGAGTAAAAAAAAAAAACAACAACAACAACATACAAAGGTCGTTGCATCACTTGAACATGTTAAGAGATAGTGTGGTGCAATTTCCTTCAATTCATCACGATATTTAGCTGCATCCTGCAACAAAGAAGTTCCCAAAAATGGGGAAAAAATCACTTGAAAGTTAGTAGAGGGAAGAGCTTAAGAAGAATATGCATTGTACTTAGAAACAAATACTAAAAATCAAAGCTTGAAAAAAAAAATCAATACCTTAGACTTCTTTTTTTTTCTATTCAATATGGGAGAGGGTAAAAGGGGGAAATCAATACCTTAGACTTGTCCATATTCAATTAAGGATCAAACCGAATTAGGACATTGTCATATGCAGATATTAAGTTATCAAAATGAGCTAGCAGGGTGAATAATGAACCATTCATATACCTTCTAATTCCATTCTGATTGCAAATTCAAGAATTGCAATTAATACTCGACTTTCCCAACCTATATAGTATAAGAGATAGATTTCGTATGATTTAAGAAGGCTTTAGGAGATGCTAATTGCAACTCTTGAAGGTCATGCAAAGCTTGAACCTAAAACATTGTTAATTGGAATATTTGGAACTTGTTTGCAAAATCAGGTTCAGTATGGGTAGCTTGAATTAAGATGTACTTGTTGAGAGGTAAGAGTTTCTGGCAAGTAAAGATACCATCAGTTTGCTCCTGGAGTTGGTGAAAGATTTTGAAATTAAGAGATGTCTGGGGATTTATTTAGTTCAAAGTTGGTAATGGGGAGAACATATAATTGGCATCCTGATGGTGTATTGTATACACGTTATGGACATCGATTAGTTTATGATGCGGGTAATAAATACTTATCAAAAAAAAAAATGATGCGGGTAATAAATAGATGACATGGTTGGTGTGCAAATCAGGTTGGGTATGGTGAAGACTGGGGATGAGGATCAGCCTTGTTGGGTTGAATCAAAAAAGGGTACTTATACATGTTCTGAAACATGGGATGCGATACATATTAGATTACCACAAGTAAATTGGTGGAATCTAGTTTGGTATCCTATGGCTATAACTAAGCATGCATTTGTGATGTGGTTGGCTATGAAAGATAGTCTAACAACAGGGGAGAGACAATTAATTATCAAAAAAAAAACAGGGGAGAGACTTCTACAATGGGGTTGTAAAGGGAATGTAATGTGTTTATTTTGTACAAGTTGCATTGAAGGTAGAGACCACTTATTCTACCAATGTGGTTTTTGCAAAAGAATCTGGCAAGAAGTCATGAGAAAATGTTTAGTTGAAGATCCAAGCACGGGATGGGATGATCTTATCAATTGAGGTAAAAAAAATTAAAGAGTAAGAAGTTGAAGGCTGTTTTGTGTAAGCTGAGTTGGAGTGTAAATGTGTACCATATTTGGAGGCAAAGAAATGATTTGAAACGTGGTAATCAACTCAAGACAGAGGAGAAAGCTGCTGCAGATGTTGTTTAGAAATGTTTTAGTGCTTTGCAGAGTCTGTTATTCTTTGATGAATTGTATTTCTGGTGTATAGATGCTTTGGTGTTAGCTGCTAGGTTGTTTTTGAGAAATTGTATATCTGTCTCGATGGTAGTGGGTCTGTGTAAGCTATGTTTTGTAAAGCTTAGTTTGTGCAAGCTGCTTTGCTAGCTGTTGATTCAGTTATTGAGTGTGTTGTAAATGTTTGTTCTTTTATAAATCTCTCATTCATCCAAAAAAAGAGAAAAAAGAAAGAAAGAAGAGAGATAAAGATAGCATGAGGACATGGTTACCAAAGACTAAGCATTCACTAGATATAAAAAGTTGCCCATTATGAACCAAACCAAATGCCTGCATTCACAAGAATAATCCCAACATTCCAGTTCAATGCATTCAATTTCAGATTGAGATTGTAGAATGAGACTTAGAAATTCAAAAGCTTAGGGAAAACAATCACATGGACAAAATCGCAAAGCCGAATACCTCAAACCTCTCATCAGCAATTGCCTCCTTTATCAATCTCCGCAACCGCAAAACCGGCTCTTCTTCTTCGAATAATTTCAACGAATCACGTATCCTTGCGGCTTCTTTGTAATCCTGTAAATCAAACCAAAAACTTGTAACGGCAATTATCAATAACATTAATCCCAATGTGTTAAAGGAAAGGTTAAATTCTTAAATTCATCATTTCCCATAATCTAAAGGCTTTCGGAATAAGTGGCAATTTATCATGGTAACTAAGTTCGAACAAATTAAAAAGCCTAAAATAATCATCCTCAGTTTGGTTCCTGAGAAAACAAACAAAATCAATAAATTTTACTCGGAGAGAGAGAGTGTGTGACCTCCGATTTGGCGGCGACTTCCATTTGCTGCTTTAACAGAGCGTAGGTTCGGCTCCGAAACAAAAACGAACTCGAACTCGAACTCGGACTCGAGCTCGGACCCGCTCCGCCCCCACTATCGTTTCGCTGCGAAGCACACGCCACAATCCTACAATTCCTCGCGAAATCTCTGCAATTCAGCCATTGTCTCCTCGTGCACTTCTCGACATCAACCAGCCCGGAGCTTCCCCGGCCCGGCAACCGCCTCTTATTCCCCGTATTGAAATCCGTAAAAACCTTAATACTTAAAGAATGCATTTTCTTCGGAAGAAAATTCTCTCTCTCTTTCTCTCCTCGACTTGCAAAAAAATTTTCCAGAGAAAATTTTGGTGTCAAGTGGTCTGGCTTTGATTCGAAGCGTTAGACGACAACGGTGGCATTGCACGGGAAAGATATCCATTTTTGGAATTGAAATCACCGATAAGCCCTTGCTTGGATTCCCCTTCAGCCCTTCTCCTTTTCCTGTGTATTTGCTTAAATTTTATTTATTATTATTATTTTTTTAAATAGTTATTTTATTTTGAAATGATTGAAAGTTTATTGTATTAGTAAATATTAAGTGATAAATATTAATTTAATAAAATGATAAATATTGATGTGATTTGATTAATTTAAATAAATAACCCCAAGAAATTGATCTAGTGATCGTAGATTTGAGGTCCTTAAAAAATATTACTCTTTACATTTCAAGTTCGAAACTTATTAGATACCTACTTCTCTCTTAGAGCCAATCACTTGGGTGACAATTCAAATATTTAATGGTAAGAGTGGTGTGTAGTATTGGATTGAAATTAGTCTGTCAATTCTAAGTTTTTAATTTTTACGCTCGATAAGTTATATGGTGAGCCCGTAATATTACAAGACCCATATAAGAGTGAAATCAGATACTTTGTATAAAAAATTAAAAAAAATAAATAAATATTGAAAATTTGGTAACATTTATATAATAAATATTTTCAATTTTTCAAAAAATATAATAAAAAAAGTGGAAGTTATTTGATAAGGGGTAAAGGTGGAAATTGGATTTTGTTCTTAATAATGCGGGCTGGTGTATCCGAGCCACAGCTGTTAGGCTTCAACAGATATTTATGCTACTTTATGGAAGGTAGGGATACACGTTTCGCGTATACGCTAGGCCGAGATTTTATGATTTTTTATTTTTATTTTTTTAACTAGAGAAATTTTATTTCCCTTTTTTGACCAGAATTTTCTTTTCTCTCTCTTTTTTTTTTTTTTTTTTGTGGAGTGTAGATGAAGAAAAACGAGAAGGCTCTGTGAAGGGCCTACATAAGTTCGGGTTCGGTTTATTTTTTCACCATTAAAAATATTATCACATAAATTTGTAAAAAAATTGTAATAACATCTGTAGTACCCGAATTTCTTAATTCTCTTTGACTCACCTCTAGGTCTAACATAGTCAAATAATTATCCAATACATGTAATGATGTAAAGCCAAATCAAATAAAGATTTGGCTTTAAATGCTATAAAAAAATTATAGTATATTAGTATATATGTTGTAGTTTTTTTAACAGTTCAAATTTAATTTAATTTTCTTTCTCTTTTTCATTAAAAAAAAATCTAAAATTAAATCTGGACGGTTAAAAAAACTACAAAACATATGTTTTTTTTTATTTTTTTTTATTTTTTAACACAACCTAATCCAAATTCATCAAATAATTAAGACAGTATCGAATACCTTATTAAAAAAAAAAAAAATCACCAACGGGCCTGACTTGAAGCTGATTTAGATTGGGCTTCGAGGAAGAGCTTATTTAAGACTTTCCATCCCAAGCTTATGACTAGCCCATCTAATTTCTGGCCCCATAAGTAAGCGATCGCCTTCAAATTTCAGCCCAAGTGAGTAGGACTTATTAACTGTGTTTCAAAATCGAATTTATAGATCTCCAAATACTTTTTATATAGGAAAATGCTACGGTTCTTCTTTTTCCCTTTCTCCTATTCTTCTACATTTTAAATTACCATTGGATCTAATAAGTCTTATGTGGTCCCCACATAAGAGAGGAATGGCTGGAGGTTCTCCCGGTGTCCTCCAACAGCATTCTCTCCCACTCAGTTGGGTTAAAAAAAAATTAAAAAATAAAAAATTAAATCCGCATGAGTGGGGAAGAGGAATGCTGGAGGGACACCGCGGAGAACCTCCCAGCATTCCTCCACATAAAATTTAATAGATCCAATGTGATTAAAGTAGAAGGATGGAGAAGACACGGGGAGATTGCGGTAGTATGTGCCTTTTATATAAGGAAAATACTTTTTTGGAGAAATCCCTCCAGAATATCTACAATGGTTGTCCTATCACATGGTTTCAGAATCCTATTTTGACAATGTGTCAACCTCTTCTATATTTGTATTGCAAAAGGACCACTACATTTTTGTCTTCTCTAGGTTTTTTTTTTAACTTATATATATATATAATTTTCAAAATTATATTGAATTTATGGATCTCCAGACCCTCGTGTGGGTTACACAAACTACATGAAACCACAAATTTAAATTAATAATTTTAAAAAATTAAATAGAAATAGACTAAAAAAAAAAAAAAAAAAAGTGTAGCAAATTCCTACCGCAAAATCCATGAGGTGGTAAGGATGTGATGAATAAAGTTCATTGAATTCATGGGGCTAGTATAAGATGCACAAATGCAATAAGCAATTATAACTATTATATACAATACGGACTACCATGAGAGACAATCTAACATAGCCTACTTATTTGGACGGACAGGTATCTAAACAGTTTGACTTGTAAATACCACACTTATCTAAATAAGTGAGCTTTATCGAACCCTCAAATACGAACAATTTATTGCAACAGACCTAAATAGACACATGCATGCGGCAGCTTTTGGTTCAAACCCACCGAAGGAGGTGTGTGGCAGTGGGTGTTGAGTCAGAATCAAGCAGCTTGATGATTACAATCGTTCCATTATTTATATTTGCTTGTCTCCTTTCCATCTTTTGTGGATGGATTCTGATTCTCGTGATTTTTATGTGCCTTTTTTTTAATTGTTTGGGAGCACCTTGAGCCAGTGGTTCACCCTTCCCGAGCAGGTGGACATGTGCATCAAACCCACATAACAATAATTAGAATAATATCTTTGCTTATAAAAAAAATAAAAAATAATTAGAATAATATCTTCAAAATATTATCAACTCAAGCTCTAATTGTTAACCATAAAATCTTGAATTAGTAACATGATCCTTAGGCCGGCTCCTCCATTCCTGACAAAGTACTAAATTCACAAAGAAAACGAAAGAGATTTAAATTACCCTGATGTTAATTGTTAGAGAATAATTAAGTATGCCTTTGATATTGCAATTAAATAAAATAAAAAGTGTAATTTTAAATTATATTTTAGAATATAAATCATTTGAAAATTATATTTTTAAAAATTACGATTTAAAAACATAAAAAATATATGTTTTTAAATTGCTATTTTTAAATCAAAAATCTAAACGGACCTTAACTAATACAATATTTCATTAATAAAACATGATTTACAAGTGATGAGGAATGGACCGAAGGCCCATAACCCATAATCATACAACTGACCGTAAGGTCGCAGAGGACGTCTTCTTAAGGTAAAATGAGAATAAGCACTATCACATTAATCAAGTAACATTAAAATAAAATAAAATTTTAATTTTTAGCATTAATCGGTTACCTAATTTTGTTATGGAACTTTTGGGTTCTCATCCTTTAAAATGTATAAAATGGTATACTGGTATGCACATTTAAATCTTTAGCTTATTATTTGTCAATGTAAGACTAGTTTATGACTTCTTCATCATGATTAAACTATTATAATTTTTTGGATCCTCAGTTTTATCACACTCAGTTATGTTATTCAAGACTTGTTTGCAACTAGCTAACTTGGGTGATAAATTTTAAAAACTTAATTAAAAATTGTAATTTATTTTTTTTCAGCCAACACGAATCTGCTGACCACAGCGAACCCGAACTCCTGACTCCTGAGCCGGGTGACGGTCCGTGTGATTGGTAGGGACTTCCTTCGGCGACCCGCCCCCACCTGCATGAGAGACGAAATTGGGAGCCGTGAGGAGTGCGATTCCCAGGGCTGAGCGGAACAAGAAGACACAGTCCGCAACCACTCCAGCCGTCCCTCACGTGTCGTACAGTAGGAGGTGTATGCTTGTCTCAGCATCTGCAATTCCTCTGTCGGGCTGGCATCTTTTCCCCTTGTTCTCCCTTTTTTTTTTTACTTTTGGTATTTCTCCGCTCCTCCTAAAGTTACGACTCATAGTGCCGTGCGGGACGCACCACTACTGCTCCCCTACCGTAATTTAAACGGCACAGAGAACACACAATATGTTTCTACAACAGCTACCCCTCAGTCGTCACCATGAACTACTTCTGGCCACAATTGTATCTTTTATGTATTTTTAAAAATACCTTTGCGTATCGTGGGAATGTCGTTTTATTTTCCCATTTGAAAGAAGATTATATGTTTCATTATAGGCCCAAATAGGAAACATGAAGATTAAAAAGCGACATATTCGATGAGGTAATGATAAGGGGATGGCTATCTTGGGTATTTTACACGGGTGGTTCAGCTTTGTTTATGAGTAATGAAAAGTATGATCTAAAACATGCCTATTTAAGACTCTATGAGATAGGGACATATGAGAAGGTAGATGAGCGGTTTGGTCATGTATAGGTATGGCAGTTGTATATGGACGGATGTTTAGTTAGGAGTTGGTTAGGGGCTATCTGTAGTCGGGGTTGTGGGGGGTAAAATTGAAGAAAAAGGTGGGTTAAAATAAAATTTTAAGAGTGATATCTTTTAAAAATAAAGAATTTTGAAGGGGGTGAATTGAAAAAAAAAAACATTTGGGAGGGTCAAAATTAAAGTTTTTAAGTGATATTTAAAAAAAAAACAAATTGAGACAAATTGAAAACAAAAAAGCTTTGGGGGGGGTCAACAATGTTTTTTAGGGTTTTTTTTAACAAATAAAGTTAATAAATTTAGGAAAATTTAAATTTTGGGGACGGGGATGTACGACCCCTCAAGAGGGCGTCGTCAGTGTTTCGGGCCCCTGGGGAGTTAGCAGCTGCTCCTAAGGGTTCCTTATTTGGGATTCTAAGAGATATGTAAAGCTTGGGTTTTTGTGAAAGCTGATGACTATCTCCCTTCAACGCATTTGTGTGACAATTGCGGCCAAATAAAGAAACTCCATGGACGCGATCCCATTGTTTCCATTGGAGGTCACCCGAAGGATGCGTCCGGCACATTAGGTGCTCACGGAGCCGACCAAAAAACGCTATTCGATAAGCTAGAAGGGCATTGAATTGTCTGTTCTGAGATTGGGGCTTATATCGGAAAAACGAAACAAGTCCTTATTCTTGAAGTGATGAAATGCATCGTTGTTGCACTGTTATTCATTAAAACATTTTTTCAAGTTTTTTTTTTTTTTTTAACAAAAAAACCACTTTCAAGATGTATTTGGATTGAAACTATGTGGGATGTCATTTTGAGATGTTACCCAATGTAAAGATAAATGTTTAGTATTGCATACATAGCCAAAATAGAAAAGAATGAAGATTACAAAGCAATCTTCGATGAGTTAATGATAAGCATAGTAGTCTTGGTACTCAAAACGGTGGTTCGAGTTTCTTGAGAAGAAAAATATATGAATCTAAAACATGCTACTAAATGACTCCTTTGAGATAGAGATGGGTTGTTAAGAACGTAGAGAAAGTAGGATAAGCGGTTGGTCATGTATAATATGGATTGTATATGAACAGTAGTTAGAGTTGGTTAGGGGCGTAGCTAACCTTTTGGGTTTTAGGGGTTAAATTGAAAAGAAAAAAATTTGGGAGTCAAAAATAAAATTTTAAGAGCATATTTTAAAAAAATTAAAAATTTTTGAGGTAAAATTGAAAAAAAAAAACATTTGGAGGGGTCAAAATTAAATTCTGAAGGATATATTTGAAAAAAAAAAATCGTTTATTTCACTCTAACACCAAATACAAAGCATGCCTCAAGAAAATAGGGAAAAAAATCGAAAAAGAATTTTGACAATTAAAAATGGTCGAAAAAGAAAACCCTCAAATTCGTTTAATGTCCCCATAAAATATATATATACTTAGAAGGCTACATATGTTTTAGGGTTGATGAAAACATCAATTTCTGTCGGTTTTATCAGTTGGTTAGATTATGTCACTAGTGCAAACTCTTCACGTAACTTTTTTTAATGTCAATGTACTTAAAAGTTTCCCCTCCATTTGTTTTTGGGCATGTGAAGTTTCTTGTCTTACACACACACAATAAATAACTATTATGTCACGTCAAATCTTTTAGGCGTGAGCTTGCCCAAGTTATGTTTCCAATTCTTAATTTATTATGTGCAATTTCTTATCAACACTCAATTTGTGATGCCTGTTGTTTGGAGTAGATGCGACAATTTATGCTTTACTTATTACATCATCTTTAATTTATTATTTTTTTTTAACAAGTACAATGGTAGAAGGGAGAGAAGTACATCGAGTAAAAAGCATTAAAGATAGGTGAAATAGACCAACAATAACCTCAATATAATAATCTTGATTAAAAAGAAAAAAAAAAACCCCTCAATATAATCAATTCAGTACATAAAAGACCTAAATTATATTGAGAATGAGCCATATAAATGGTCCAACCCTACCCAAAGATGAGTATGATTAGCAATTAAACAATTAAATTATGTTTAATTTTTCAGGAAACTTTATTTACCCCTCAAAGTATTAGGGACTTCAAAATATCACCGTCAAATTATCAACAATTACAATGCAAATGTTTCATTTTTTAGCTCCTTTTAGTATCTCATCTAGTTAGGGTTTTGTATTAACTCAAATGGCTAACAGGTGAAATGTCTCTTAAATCCTAAGGACCGGTGTGGCCATGTGTCAGTGCAAATTTTCACTTATTTTTTTTTAAAAAAAATTCTAAAAACATTAGTACTTTAACATCATTAACAAATGAGTAAAATTAAAAACAGTTAAAAAATACAACACTCACATTACAACTTTTAATAATTCTCCGACGACTTGCAAAACCCAATAATAAATTATTTCCCATTAAATTTTTTTATACATAAGTAAGAATAATTGTCATTTGATTTTTGTAAAAAAATATATATAATCCATTTTCGTTTACCATTCAAATTCGTCTCTTGAGAATCAAATTAGCATATTTTGATTCTTTTATCTTTAGTATCTTGGATTATAAGGCGTTTGTAGTGTTTATCCGCGTTGGAAAACATGTTGTGGAGTGCAAAAGGACGTAAGAAACCCACGTACTTGATTTGAATGTTTTTTTTAAAAAAAATATATTTTTATTTGAATAAAATTTCACCTTATCAACAGATAAGGACACCAAGGTCAATTCGCACCGACGCATCAGTAAAACCCCCCAAATAAAGAAATGAAAAATATTACTGGTGGGAAAACGAAAAGAAAGCTGATGAAGGCGATGATGAAGATCACTCTCACAACCACGACACCAACGCCAACGCCAACCCCAACACCAATACCAACAATTTCCCGTACAAATGGAATCATCGGTTTTCTTCTTAAACTTAACCACTCTCCCCCTACTTTTCCACGGACCACTGTCCCTCCCAACCATCCCAATAATTATGCTTCTCTTCTAGCGAAATTCCCTGTCTTTCTCTCACCCCTCGCATTTTCATCGGACTCCGCCACGACCCACACGACGATTTGAGGTATTGGGTCTGATTTTATCTTCGTTTTGCTCTGCTGGGTTCCCGAGATTTGCCCGGAAAGGAAAGAGACTGAAAATTTTGATCTTTCTTTGCTGTTTTTGATCTGGGTATTGCTTTCTTGGAAACTCTGATCACATAAAGATTAGATTAGGAATTTGAGATAGGGGTTTTCTTTAGGCGCTTATATGGTTATGATTTGTTTTGGAGAAATCTATGAACGCTAATTGTTATTATGCTAAAGCTATTTTTTTTTTTTCCCTTATGGATTTTGTTGGAATCTTGTATTCGTGTGTTAGATCTTCTTGTCTATTAAGGTTCTCTGAATCTGTCGTCAAGTCTTTTATTTTTTTTTTTTCAATGTATTTGATTTCATTTATATACATAATATGTCTGGATAGATATGGAAAGCGTATGTTTTTATCAGTTTATAGTTATTGGTGATGTTGGTTGTGATGTTCTAAGAAAGTGATTCATTGAATTTTTTTTAATTCAGGTAATTTATTTACTTGATCATCTGGTGCCTCTCATAATCAATTAGTATTTTGAGGCGCTTCATTGTGCATGATTTGGGTTTCTTGTAATGAGATTCTTGAGCTTAGGTTTCTAATTAGTTGTTTTGCCTTAATAAGTTTGGTTAGTTTATGGGATGATTGGTTTGTCTTGGTTTCTTATAGGAATATGTTTGGAGGTGATAGTAGCAATCCTGTGTTTCCCACTTTCCTTGACGAAAGCCAGTTTCAATATGTCACCGGTGGATTGCCCCAGCTGCAGCTATTTGGAGATTGTGAGTTTTTGCAAGAACTTATCACTGAATTATATTGTTTTTCCCCTTCTAAATACAGATTAAATTTGTCATTTTTTTGTCCTAAGACGTTATCTGTTAATCATGTTGATTTCATATACATTACCCCCTCTAATTGCCTGGTCCAGTTATTTATTTTCTGGACATGGTTGTTATGTGCTTGGTCTATCTATATTTTGCAACTTTGATCAATTAGGACAAGGTTTCTCATTCAGTTTGATCATTTAAGGTTAAATTGTTGCTTCAATTAAGGATGATGTCTGTTGCTGCAACCATACTCACAACACAACATGTGATTATTTAACTCATACATGATACATGTTTGAAAGTCCAGGTAAATATGGAATCAAATGCACAATATAATTATGCCTTTTTAAGATAAAATTGGATAGGTGTTATTTCAATGATAACTATGGGAATGGCTTATATATATATATATATATATATAGTTTTACAACAATGGAAGAGTTAAGGACATTGAGCACACACACACACAAGTACATGTACATTTATATGTACTTGCGTGTCGTGTGCTCAATGTCCGTAACTCTTCCATTTTTGTGCAACTAGGTGGAGTTGGTATTATCAGTTTTTGTGTACATATCATTGAAGATCAATTGTTAGAAATTTGTAAGTAATAGTGATTTAATGAGGAATGTCTTTTGTGACTGGTTTCTTTGCCTATAAACTAATGCAGTTATTTGTCAAGACAAAGGAACACCTGGGACCTGCTACCACCCGTAAATCAAAATTCTACGCCTCATTCTTTAAACTTAATAACAAACGAGAGTGGTCAATGGACCACCTAACTTTGAGCATCTTACACTAGGGGAAATAATTTTAATTGTCCTGGACAGAAGAAAACATATTACACTCTCCATGTGTCTCCCCTGTCCCTTCTTCCCTTTCCCGTTTCTGCCCTTTACAGCAATCTTTGTCCTCCACCCTTTCTTGTGAGTTGGGAATTATCTTGTCAATGCCTTTTCTTCTCTTCATTTTTTAAATCTGATGTGGTTTCTTATGATCTTTTTAAGTAAACTTGCAATTGAAATCAAGCTTCTCGCTGTTTCCAGCTGGTGATAATTCTGTGGCATTTCTGTTCATGCTAATAAAATACATAGGGTCTTATAATTCTGTTGCATTTTTGTTCATTGTAGAATATCTAGTGTCTTATAATTCTGTAGCATTTTCGTTCATTAATTTTATTTGCTGTTGCTCTCCTTATTTACATTAATCTCATAAGGTGACATTGCATCTGTCAGTCCCTGTTGGTCCTTTAAACTACATGGGAAATAACCATACTAGTGCAATGGAGCAGCCAACTAAAAGAGCTAGGGAAGCAGAATCTATTTCCAGACAGCAAAAGCATCTTGTGTCTCTAAATAATAACTACTCTCAAGATAAAGCCGGGCAGTCTGGAAGCATTCTGAATCCTAACCCTGTATCAACTGGGCTGAAACTTGCATATGAGGAGGACGAACATAACTCTTCTGTAACTTCTGCAAGTGAAAGTATGACAGCTGCCCTCCCTGCTATTTTGTCCCTCAGCGATAATCTGAAGTTAGAGATGGATCGGCAGAATGAAGAATTTGATTGTTATATCAGACTTCAGGTAATAATCTTAATCCAGATATCAGCTTATGGCGCTGTTAACACTATTACATTAACAACACCTGCTTCTTCTTTTTTTCAAGGTGAAAGAGTCAGAAGTAACACTTCCATCCTCTCTTATCATTGTTGTCACCACTTAGGAGGAAATTAGTTTGCAATAGATTCAATGCACCTCTTTTCACTATAGTTTTTACAAAAACTTTCTTCCCTGGTGTGTTTGAAACAGGAAGAAAACATCCTCAAGGATGTGAGGGAACTGAAGCAAAGACACACAGTTTCTTTTCTGAGTGCCATAGAAAAGGTAGTTGATAGGAAGTTGCATGAAAAGGAGCTTGAAATAGAGAATATGAACCGCAAGAACAAGGAATTAATGGAGAGAATAAAGCAGATTGCTACGGAAGTTCAGTCCTGGCACTATAGAGCAAAGTACAATGAGTCTGTAGTCAATGTCTTGAAGAGCAATTTGCAGCGAGTCATGGCACAAGGTGCCATACATGGGAAGGAAGGATGTGGGGACAGCGAGGTAGATGATGCAGCCTCTTATGCTAATGTGGATCACCAAGGCATTATGGATGGTTCTGGTAATTCAGTCTTCATGAAGAGGCAGATGAATTGCAGGTCCTGTAAAGTTAAGGAAGTCTGTGTCTTGTTGATACCTTGTAGGCATCTATGTCTCTGTAAGGATTGTGAAGGTTTTATTGACGTATGTCCTGTCTGCCAGGTAATGAAGACTGGAAGTGCTCAAGTTTACATGTCTTAAAAGTGTAATGGTATCAACTATAAAGGCATATATCTGCACACTTGTATTCCTTATTCTCCCCTGAGTGCAATCAATTTAATTTGTTTATGGCATTGTGGCCACTGGATTTATGGGTTACCAAATGGAGCTGCTGTAATTCCAGAGATATCCAGACAAATTAATGGCTCAATAATATCTTGAATTTCATTTTGTAGATATCTCAATTTGTTGCCGTTAGTATGGACCTCAAGTGATTGATGGGTTCCAGTGCTATGTATATTTTGGATTCTGAGAAAATCAAAGCTAGGGAGAATGTTTGTCAATGTGTTTTTGGGAATGTTTTTTGTTTTTTATCTGAAAACATGTTTTGATATGCCATAAAGATGTTGCACAAGAGCCCTTTAGCTTTTGGGTTGAGATTCCTTGAAATTTCCTTACTGAGTTCTCAATGAGGGGAGTATGTCCGAGGCGCTCGAGCAGGTGAGTGCTATACTCTGAGCTATCCCGGAACTCATTCGGACACCCAGGATCGTTTGGAATTCGGACAAGGAATTCTAGGGATCTAAATCCCTAGCTTCTTCATGGTCTTTTTTATTTTTGTTGGCTTTTTTCTAAGTTAAGTTCATTTGGCTTCTCGTGGCATTCAGAATGGGTATGTTCTACTGCTGTGATGAGTGTGATGGATCCAGTTGGAGGTGACATATAAAGAGAGGGAGACATTCTTCATTTCTTTGTAAGGATAGGATCCTGTTTTGATAGATGAAAAAAAAGATAATAGTGAAAAAAAGAGGACAAGGCGTGTTGATGTTAGAGATCTTATTGTAAATTTGGTTTTGATATCGACATTGATTGAGATGGATGAACCAAGGAAGATGGAACACTTTGTTCTTTGTTAATTGTTTACGATAATAAGCATCTTGGTCTGCTTCTTTGTCGTTGTAGACCATTGGTTACTGCTTCTGCCACGTTCATCGAACATAGCACACCTTGTCTATTCCTCTGGCCCATTTCCGTAAATACCATTCCATTCAACGGTCAAGCCGGTGTTTTAAGATATTTTCATATATGACCATTCTTGGTTGGCGCCGGGGGGGGGGGGGGTGGGTGGTTGGTGGAGGGCGGCTATTATGAGAGGCAATAGTAAATTTTAAATACTCAATTTTTATGTAATTTTTATTTTATTGGACCGATGTAACTTACTTATCAAATATTTATATATTTCTTTGGAAAAATTTCAGATAAATTTTTTGAACTTTAAACTTTTTTAATATGCTTCTAATTTTTATAATTTTTATAAACTCTCATTTTGATATTTTAAATTTCTAATTTCTCTTACTTTATATCATTTCTTCAAGATTCATCGTTAATCCAGTCAAGTTTTCAATATACTCTTATATATATTTTAAAAAAAAAAATCAAAAATCAAAAATCAAAAAGGAAGGGTGTTTTAAAAATTTTTGCACTCCTCCGTTAGAATTTAACGAAAAATCCTAACCAAGGGGAAAGGGGTAAGTGATAGACATTAGAAGTTCAGGGTATTAAAGTGATAATTTTTAAAGATTATGAAGCGTGTCAAAAGGGTTAGAAGTTTCAAGGTCTCTCTGAAGTTTTCATTTTTTCATTTTTTAATAAAGATTGATCCAAAGGTTAATTGATACTACCATATCAACATAATGAGATAAAAGTTGAGTATAGCATTATTCATTCAGACCTTATTATGTTCACATTGGGTAAGCAAAATAGTTAAAAAGGTTATTTTGGCAAGCTTTGTAGCAAAAAATATTAAAATAACTCTACATCAGGTGGCTAAATATTTGTTAAGCCGAATGCAAATGCTTAAAATAGAAAAATGTACTCTTTAACTAAATTTCAGCTAGCATCTAAATTCTTCAACGCACATATAGACACATAAATACACTCAAATGAGCAATGTTAAATAAAATTGCATATAAGTGAGTAATGTTAAATATCATTTTTATGTTTATTTTATGTCATTTAAAAAATAATGTGACTTTTAAAATTATTATTAAATTTGTAACAGATTATTATTGAATTTTGATCCGATGATAATTTTAAAAGTCATATCACTTTTAAATCGACACAAAAATAACATTTAAAATTACTCTCATAAAATCACCTATAATTCCTTACTCTTACATTTTTCCTTTTTGACATAACTCTCACTATCTCTCATAACTACAAGTAGGTGTTGGTAATTACTTGCCGGTTGTTGGAAATCAGTCCAAGCTAAGAAATTCAAGTAAGTACCATTGTTTAATTTGTTTTCCTTCCCCCGTACCAAAAGGTCAAAAATAGCCCCACCCACCCCCCCCCCTGCCCAAAAACACAAGGGATTTAAAATAACAAAAAGAAAAAAGAAAATCTATGAGCAATTAATTAAGATCAGTTTTAAGATAACTTAGAAATACACAAGTTTTCTTTCTTCAAATTGGATTATACAAAAAAATTCAATTTAATCTATTAAATTATATTTATCTAAAAATATATGATTTTTATGTGCATTTTTAATAAAACATGTAATGTTTATAAGTATTTTTAAAAATACATGCATTTTGAACTATATTGGAATTTGAGAAATTCTTCAACCCTAATTAAAGAAAATGTTGTAGTTTTAGGATAATATTTAAAAATATTAATTTAGATTTTTATAATTATAATTAATTAGGATTTAAAAATGATATCTTTAATTTATTATATTTCACTTGATTACATATTAAGATAATAATAAGGAAAAATACACCATATTTTCCTAATCTACCACTTTATTGTTAATGTACCTCAAAATACCAATTGGTCAATATTCTCATAAGCGCCACAAAAAGACAAAAATGAATAAAAAATTTTCAACAATACAAACTATCTTTATAATTTGAAAAAAAAAAAAACTAAACTATAAAAAAATTAATTTAAAATTTAAAATCAAGGAAAGGTAGTTTAGGGGAACATTTATTCTACATGAAAAATTAAAAATTAATAAGGGAGCCACTCCCTTGGTTTCTCTTTTGTTTTTTTTTGTTTTTTTTAATTTTTAATTTTTTTTATATATATTTTTTTAAAAATTAGGGAAACATTGTTTTTTATTTATAATTTTAAGAATAATTTATAATTTTATGAAGAGTATTTTTTCTCTTAAAGGACATTGATATTTTTTGATAATTTAAAAAAATATTAACACAATTAATAATTTAAAAGGCATTATCAATAAAATAGTAATTTAAAAAAACATGTGTACTTTTTCCTAATAATAATAATAATAATAATGATTGAGATTTTAAATGATCTTCTTACTTTATTTGTTTTTTGTTTCTTAGGTTAAGAAACCACATGGCAAAAAGCTCTTTACAAAAAAAAAAAAAAAAATAGAATCCAGAAGAATATGCGAGACATTTCCGATTCCCTTTTTGTATTTTTTTTTTTTGCTACAAGTGCTCAACCGCCCGCCTCCTCTCAACAGCGCACTCCACTGATCTGTTTCACCAACCCAACTAACCTCGCTTCTTCTTCTGCGGACTTTCCAAAGTCCTATCTCTCTCTAACAAACTCTCTCGCTCTCTCGCTTTTCGAGATCTCAACCTTAGGCCTCGAAAATGCAGAGCTTGGCTTTCTCTCACACGCCCACGCTCCCTCTCCCGAAGCCTCGCAGGCCTTCGAACCAAACCTTCAACCCTAGATTCGATCCTATACGCGCCTCGTCGTCTTCGAAGCCCCACGGTCTCGCCAATGTCTCCGTCTCTGCTGACTCCCCTCGCCGGTCGTGGTCTCTGTCGTCGTCGAACTCGTTCAAGCTCAGGCCCTGGACTTCGGTCCCCGCGCTTGAGTCCGATCGCGACGCGAGGAGTTTGGAGGTCAGAGCCGCCTCGGTGCCCGAGAGCGCCGGCGAGAGCGCGGAATCGAGCAGCCTGTTCAAGACGTTGCAGCTTGGAGCGTTGTTTGGGCTCTGGTACCTATTCAACATCTACTTCAATATCTACAACAAGCAGGTGACGATTCTAATGGATTTGGCTATCTGATTGTGGATTTGATTTTGTTTTGATTGTTGAGAGTGAAGCATTTCGTTCAATTTTGATTTGGTTTTGAGAGAATGGCTTGCCATACTTTCTTAGCTTTGAATGTTGAAATTCTTGTGGAAATGTAAGTTCTTGAAGGTGGTATAGTTAGATCGCTTAGTGAACAAAGCCGAACAACGTGCGGTAATTGGAAAAAAAAAAAGGGAAAGAAATATGTTAGTTGAGTTGTGGATATACTGAAACTTAGTTTTTCTTGAATCTTTTTGTCGGCGGAAACTGTTCTGTGGAAAATCTCTTTGAGAGAGAGTAATTTCCATTTCCATCATTGAAAGAAAATGTAAATTTTAGTGGTAGAAGCATTTTATCTGAGGCTCTGAGCTGTGTATATAGTTGATACTGATTAATGGTAAATTGTAATTAGATTTTACCAGGTCTTTAGGGTTCAGTTCATATCGAGCTGCTGCTGATAATGATATTCAGTTAAAATTGCGTTAATACTTGACCTAAAAGATTATTGCATGGTGTTATTTCTGTAACGAGCATGATTTTTTATTCTTTTTGTTCACAGGTTTTGAAGGTATACCCATACCCTGTAACTGTCACCGCAGTTCAATTTGCTGTTGGGACTGTACTTGTTTCGCTCATGTGGGGTCTTAATCTCTACAAAAGGCCAAAACTTAGTGGTTCCCAGGTATTTTATATCGTGTGAAAGTTTTAGTATCAAATATACGGGCATTGATTTCGTTTAGTGATTCTTGATTTTGGGCATTTTCTTGACAGCTTGCAGCAATAGTGCCACTGGCAGCGGTGCACACTTTAGGGAACCTTTTCACTAATATGAGTCTTGGAAAAGTTGCAGTGTCATTCACTCACACAATCAAAGCTATGGAGCCCTTCTTCTCGGTCATCCTCTCTGCTATGTTTCTAGGGGAGGTGCGAATTTTGTTTTCTCTTTTGCCTCGTTTTATTATTAGGATCACCAAGATGTCTTGGGTAGAGATATATATGCTATAATATGAGAAAATTGACTGCAATAGTGCCCATTTAATTTGCCTTTTTTGATCTTAACTTTCGTGAAATGGTGTATCGAAACAGTGGAATTGATAATTTGTAAGAACATTAATTATTATGTAACTGAGCATTACTTATCAAGTGGTTCCAACTTTAACTATAATCTTCATGCTCCTACAGAAGCCCACTCCCTGGGTGGTTGCTTGCCTTTTACCAATTGTTGGTGGAGTAGCACTAGCATCGGTCACTGAGGCATCTTTTAACTGGTACGATATCTTCATATACTTTTGTTTTATTACAAAGATTAAAGATAACCACTACATGAAGCTTTTGATTTTAGGATTAAATGATATCCAAGTTGTTATCCTGAGTTATGATATATGATCTTACCGTTTTGTTTTGGAGAAGGGCTGGATTCTGGAGTGCAATGGCTTCCAATTTGTCAAACCAATCTCGTAATGTCCTTAGCAAAAAAGTCATGGTTAAGAAAGAGGTCATCTACATTCTCCAGATTTAAATCTTCTTAATCATGTTGCTTTTATTTCTTGATTGTTACAAAATAATACTATGCAACAGTTGCATGCAGTTGGTCCGTCATACTGTGTTCTGCTGCTATTCTTTCTCATTTTATTTTTGGATTTTTTTTTTGAATTGGCACATAACCAGTACTTTATCCTTTCACAGGAATCCTTGGACAACATTACTCTCTTCTCAATAATAACAATAATGTCCTTTTTCTTCTTAGTCCCTGTGGCTATCTTCATGGATGGTTTCAAGTTTACTCCTGCATTCCTGCAATCAGCTGTGCGTATTTTTTATTTAAGAGCTAAAAGCCGCAACAAATTATTTATAGTCTTGATTTTACCAGGAGAAGCATTTTTAATGTATGTGTCTGCCTGATTCATTAATGTATACTATATTTCATGACAGGGATTGGATGTTAGACAAGTTTACACCAGGTCTCTACTGGCTGCACTCTGCTTCCATGCCTATCAGCAGGTGAGGCCCTTCACATATTCTTTTCTTGCTTCTTTTTCCAAGTTACTTAGTTTTTAATATGTGAATTATGACCTTTTAAAACTAGTCCTGTGCTTCTTATATTTAAGATTTACCATCTTTGTTTATCTTACATATTGTAACCAATTGTTGAGCCTGTAGCTTCCATAAGCATTCAACTCCTATTTTTAGTTGGGTTAAGCTTAAATTATTGTATAGCAGTTATACTACAGAACTATAAGCACAAAATTATTTCAAACAAATTTGAGAAATTTGTAAAGTTTTTATGGAGGTGTTTTGGCTATTATGATGCCTATTATTAGATTATGACACATGATTGAGTCTTATATATTACCATTATTTTTATCTTTTGACTTGGAGGGATTAAAATAAGAGAAATGCTAGGCTTACAAAACTTTTTACAAAAAAAAGCTCTTACAAACTGATGTGGCACAATATGGTTGGATTTCTCAAAATTTGAATTTATGTCCTTTCCAATCATATTGCGCCACATCAGTTTGTAAGGTTTTTTGTAGCATTCCTCTTAAAATAATGTTTTAGTCATCAATTATTTCTTTGCCTCTCATTGATGAGTTTCTTTCATGTGGTCCTACCCACCATGAGTCTAGTGAGTATCCTGAGCACAAGAACCCTATGATTTTCTTGCACATAACATCTCCAAAGATAAAAGGCCAATGCTTAAAAAATGTGAATATATCTATATGATTCAAATAGAAAGCCAAAAAAAAAAAGAAGTTAAAATCATGGGAGGCGAGTACCCTTCTAAAGCATTGGAGACTTTAAATGGGCATTTGCTTCTGTATTGTCATCATATTTTTTGTTAATACTCTGTTCCTTATATGGAACAATGCTGACTTTTATGGTTTGAACTGTGCAGGTTTCCTATATGATATTGCAGAGGGTATCACCTGTTACCCACTCCGTAGGAAATTGTGTGAAGCGGGTGGTGGTCATTGTCAGCTCTGTCCTCTTCTTCAAAACACCTGTCTCACCCATCAATACTATTGGTAAGTTACTTGCGTAATCTTTAGTTGGAAAAATAAGGTCAGAATTGTTTGATGTTATATGTTTTACTGCATCCCTCCTTTCCAGTAATAGAGATACCGTTGTCTTGGATTTGATGCAGGCACTGCAATTGCTCTTGCTGGAGTCTTCCTTTATTCACAGGTGAAGCGCCTGAAGCCAAAGAAAGCTTGAAGTTTTATGAAGATTTTTTTTGGCTCATAAGTTGAGTTTTTAGGTGATAAATCACTGCATTCAAGTATTTGTTTGTAGGTCAGGCCGGGAACTAATTAGTAGTTTGGTTTTTCTTTTATGGTATGTAGCTTATTTTGCAGAACTTTAATTCTTTTGTGGACCAGGAGCAATTGGCACCGCTCCCAGAATCATCTTCTGTTGTCTTTCTTTTTGGGATTTAATAAAAAAAAGTAAAAAAAAAAAAATCAAATTTTGCCTTTCTACTTTGGATTGGGTTAATAATTTGATTTCTACTTTGGATTGGGTTAATAATTTGAGTAAAACTTGCATCTTGTACGCACGACTGAAATTAAGGGTTTATTTGGATTTGTGATTTTAAGAAGTGTGATTTTAAAATGGATAAATTGAAAATGTAGTTTTTTAAAATGTAATTAAGTGTTTGGTACAGTTGTAGTTTAGCTTTTAAAATTATAATTTAGCTCTTTAAAATTGTACGTCTTAAAAAAATATTTCCTTACCATTTGAAAACGTAGATTTTTTATGTTTTAAAATTGTAATTTTTTAAAAACATAATTTTAAATAATTTAATTTTTGTGACTTGGTTTAAAAACATATATATTTTTTTTTTACGAAATTGCAATTGTAAACACACTTTAAGGAGGATACAAGGCCCTCTTGCCCGTGTTTGTGCATGTGGGCAGGACACAAATCAAACTTTTGTTTTTTAGTTTTCTTTTCAAGAGGGGGGAAGGGGGTAAAGGGGATACATAAATCAAACTTGATTGAGAAAGTCCTTCCTTGATCTATTCTCTTTGTTTTTGGATATTTCTCAGGATTAAAAAAATAATAAAAAAAAAGGATAAAAAAAAGAGAGAGAGACCAACATATGCTACTATCTGCCTTAAATATCAGGCAAATTGTGATTGATAGCTATCATATTCGGTGCGTTACGTTTATTGTATGTATTTACTACATAACATAGTATTATTGAATTAAAGGCTTTAATAGATTTTGACCCAAAACCGATTAATGTATTAAAACCTAATAAAGGTTTAAGTAATATGCATTCCTTAACATGTTATTAAAATTGTTCATTTATACCATACAACCCACATTAATTGCTAAATATGGAGTTACCTTATTTATGGTTACTTTGTCATGGAATAACGATCCTTATCCCTTTGTCATGCATGCTTACATAATCCTTTCAATTTTAATTGAAATTGATCATTTAAAATTTTATATGACAGAAGTATCATATATACCGTTAGATGGAACAAAATAAAATCTAGACCATAAAATAAGTTCTATCCATTTCCATTGAAATGCATACAAAATATCTTTTACATATGCACTTATGCCTAGGTACTTTGCATAAGCATTTTGCCTTGGTCTTTGAGAGACTTCATGACATGATCTAGTTGAGATTTCCAACTTCTATTGTCTGCTTCAAGGATAGCACAGAATTATTGAAAAGCAAACACAGTATTATTGAAAAGCAATGGTCCAAAACTTCCATACATATATGTTGATTCTCTTTATTTAATATTATTTTCTATAAAGATTTCTCTCTTCAAGCCGTCTTGCATGTTACCCAACTCTTTCCAAGCTCACGAATTAGTAACAAAAAGGACAAAAAAGGAACTCTGAAGCCAACTCCCATCTTTCTCTTTCTCTCTTCTAATTTTGCTTAAATTAAAAATCCCCTTAATTTGAAGGACTAATTAAGATATTTTAAATTTGTTTTTTTCTAAGCGCTTACACCTTTGACTTGATTGACTTGAGAGATCATCTCCACCAAATCCAGCTCCTCCTTCACTTGAGTCATATCAACTGGGATTTGGATATCCATCTCAAAATGATTCTCACCAACCACAGGATCACCACAAGCCATTTCATCAAGAAGAGAATCAATGCTACAGCTCTCTTGAAACATGTTTCCATCGAAACAAAAATCTGGGACCTCACTCATGAAATCATAATCCGAAACCTCCTCGGTTTGTGGCGCCTGCTCATGATCATGATCATGATGATCATCACTTGGCGGCGCTTTGGTTTTTCGCTGATTTTGCGGGGTGTTTGAGTCCAAGTTCAAGCTCTTGATATAGTCTTGCAGAAGGGAGCCTTTGGGGTATTTTGAACGACATTTTCTTTTCGAGTATTGCCTTCTTTTGGTTGCATTCCAATGGTTCTTGATGGAGTTTTCTGTTCTTCCAGGCAACCTCTTTGCAATCTCTGCCCATTTGTTTCCTATCTCTGCATGCACCTCAATAAGCACCTTATCCTCCTCTTCACTCCAAGTTTCCTTCTGCAAACGAATGAAATTAATAATATGGAAATTAAAAGAAGAAGAAATATAGAATACATAGGATTAAGAAGAAATTATATATTAAAATTACCTTGATATCAGGCCTTAGATGGTTATGCCATCTTTCTCTGCACTGTTTTCCTATCCTCCCAGGCAACATTTGAGCAACATGAGACCATTTTCTCACTCCATACTGCTGAACCAGTTGAATCAGGAGCCTGTTTTTGCATACATCAATACATGATAAAAAAAAAAAATTTAAAAAAAGACGAAAACAAATATTAAACCTTTCTGTACCTGTCTTCTTCAATTGTCCATTGTCCCTTGACGACATTGCACTTTCTACGACCTTTGTATGTCCTTATAGTTGTTTGCAAGGCCCTGTTCTTATTCATGCTAACTCTTTTATAGTACCCATTTTCCGCTGTTATGGATGAGAGTTCATCTGGTACGACAAAATTCACAGGTTTTATGTCTTGGCAATTAGTAGTAAAGGCCATGATATCAATGGGATTTCTCTGAGAAAGATTCAAGTATCCTGCACTTTGGAAATTGTCCATAACATGGCCACGCCCACAATTATCCGCAAATGGCTTACACTCGTAAATATCAAAATCAGAAGAGCACCCATAAGTGAAATTGTTGATCAATGAATCATAGCATTGAGTTTGGGGTACCCCAAAAATGGGATTTGATGAGGATCCATTAGTCTGAAACTGACCAGGATGGTGAAAATCTTGCAAGAAGCCCTTTGATGAAGGAGCTTCAAAGGAAAATCCATCTTTCATGTAGGGCTTCATCAAGTAATTATCAGACAAAAGCATTGGTTGTGAGGCAAGATTTTCTGTGAGCTTTGTGTCAAGCTCCATGAGATAAGAGGAGAAGCTGAGGGGAATGGCTTAGTATTTTGAAGCTATTACCTTTTCTGTTGTTCCTTAATAGGTGAACTTGACTAGGCATTAATTGTTGAGGTTGATCACTACCATTAATACTAAATGATCCAATGGTCATGGTTGCTTGCCATTGCTTCACACTTGTGGCCAAAGCTTTGCTTTATTACAACTTAATTTTGGCAACTTCAATGAAGAATTTAAGATTAAATGCAGTATTAAGTATGATCAAGCCGTTACATAATTTTTGTTTTATGGTCGAGGAAGGTCATGGTTTCAGACATTTGAGAATAGAAACAAGTCCTGTGCTTGTTTGAGATATACCAACATTGTAATTTGTCTTTTAGAATTTGTTCAAGGTTTTGGTGCAAAATAAAAGGAAAAATATACTCCACAAATTAATTTCAAGTGAAGGAAATTTTTTCCTTTAGTCATAGTGTATATAGTCCTTTTGCAATATAAACAATGTTTGCGTCCTGTATGTATATAACACAAGCTGAAAGTATCACATCAGTAATTGAAAATGCGTAAAACTCTTAAATTGTGTCATGTGTACATAGGCATATGACACAAACCAAAGCCTAGAGTTGAATATACTTATGACCATGTTGATCTTGCCTTTATTTGATAAAAATGAGAGAGATTAATGTGCCATTTGCTGAGGATTTTAAACCTGGATGCATTTGAAAAGGTTGTTGTTAGAAATTGGGTCAAACGGAAATTATATAAATTAACTACAAGAGTTGTTCTGCTTCATTTAATTACTTTAGTTTTGACCAAACAAATTTCATTGGAAAATAGAGTTTGATTTTGGAATACCATAGTGCAAAGAAAAAATCTATCGGTAAAATCAATATATTTTCAACTTTTAGTGCTTATAACTCAAGATCAATAACCTTTCTCTCCAATTCAAAAAATAAAAATAAAAATAACCTCTCTTTCTCCTTCTCTCTGACTTGATGTCAAAAATTAACTATTCATTAAGAATAAATTTAAGGAAAAATAACATTTTACCCCCCCAATGTTTGAGTGAAATTTCAATTTAGCTCTCAATGTTTAAAAATTTGCAATGTACCCCCTCAATGTTTGTTAAAAAATTCAATTAAGCCCTTCCATTACCTAAAGCCGTCTAAATTGACGAATTTACTATTCACTCAATTTTATTCTTATTATTTTTTACTGTTCACAGTTCACTCGATTTTTACTGTTCACTCGTTTTTCTTTTATTATTATTTTTAAAAAAAACTAATAATAAAAAAAATGAGTGAACAGTAAATCCATCAATTTAGACGACTTTAAGTAACAGAAGGTCCGAATTGATTTTTTTTACAAACATTGAGAGAGTGCATTGTGAATTTTATAACATTAGGGGCTAAATTAAAAATCTGCTCAAACATTGGGGGGGAAAATAGAAACATGATGCACTTCATTTAATTTAACAACCACTATTTACTAAAAGAGGTTACGATAATACTATGCATTTTATTATCCTTAATTGTGCAGTAACCACCGTTCTTAATTACAACCGGAAAGAGTTTCAAATTGTCCCACCTTAAAGGAAACTATAAGAGAAGACAGACAAAAAGTTGTGTGGCTTGTAGACATGCCTAAAGATCAAACTCAAGTGTTTCAAAATGACATTTTAAATGCCAATTTACTAGTGGCCAAATTTCTACACATACAAAAGCTTCAAAAGAAAAGAAATATTCCGCCAAATCAACATACAAAAAGACAAAAGTTTCAATTACCAAAGAAACTAGATTGTACTAAGCCAGCAACAATGTATACACTAATAATACACAGTATTACCGTTCAAACATGATGACCATTTAATAGAAGATTAAGGAATATTTTATTTACATGATAAACCTAGTGGCAAAAACACCAAACACTGCCCAATGGTGCAATCAACAAATCAGAGCAATGATCTTATTTATCTGGGAAAAAAAAAAATCAAGAAACACACTACCTTTTGCTTTTTGTTATTTATTTTTGGGTTAAGCAAGAAACCCAACTTTGACCCAAGAGTAAAATGAAAACAAATATAGCCAATTTGATCATAAGCATGGTTGCTGGAATGCTTTCTCAGGGTTCTTCCCATCAATTTCTGAGTGGTGAGGGAAATCGTATGGCATTTCTTTAGCAGAAAACCATGCTTCGTAGAACACTCTTATGACTTCTTGGTATACTATTGCATTGCCTTCTGGTGTCAGATGCAACCCATCACTACAAAACGGAAAGAGAAAAACAGAAAATCAGAACATATTCCTTATTGTTACTTCCTCCCTGATGAACTCTTCAATAGATTTCCCAGAAGGGTTTCTATGTTTAAATTACAGCATATCATGACTGTGAAATCTGGATATCCCTTAATATGACACATCTACAAAAAGGTTCATTAATCAAGTTTAACTTAACGCCCCCTCCCCCCTTCTTTCTTTCTTTTTTAAGGTTGTTTGTACTAGAATAAAATTGTTGAAGAAAGTTGAACCCAACCACATTATCGTGCCAATTTCTAAAATTGTCATAAATGAATAATTTAACACTTCTTGCTGAGGAAAATCTGGTTGGACCCTGTTTTTCCAATGGGTGTTCAAATCAAGAAAGAGAAAGTCAAATGAATTTCTTCAAATAAGGAACTCTGAAGCTTCAATTATAACAAACCTTAGGAATTTCTTCTGCCAACCCTCTGTTTCCTGCATTTTTGACCATAGATCAATTGAGCGTAGACCCATTTCCTCAGCTAGCTCAATGCATTGCTTGGCATAAAGTTCTGTCACTTCATTTGTCCTTTCCGGCAGTTCCATAGCTTTCTCTCCATATACGGATCTGATGAATCCATTTACAAGCTTACCTCCAACACAGCAAAGTAACAAACAAACACTATTTTCAAGAAGGAAAAAATACAAAATTAATCCATGTGGTTTACCTGATTTGCAATTAGCTCCATGTGGTATCAAATGAACAAAGAGGTCTCTAAGATATGCAAAAAAAAAACAATTTGACTCTTCCAGTCAAATTTTATCAACTGACTTAACATATTTTGTTAGTGTGACACATTATAACCAATTAAATTGTGAAACATGTCCTATTTAAGTTAGTGGAGGAAATTTGACTGTAAGGAGTAAATTATTTTTTTGGCATATCTCAGAGACCTCTAAATTTATTTTGATACTATATAGAGCTAATTGTAAATCAAGTAAACAACGGGAACTGATTTTGCATTTTTCCCTTAAATAATAATTAAACCATTTGCGTATTCTAATGTTCTCCCAAGAATCTAGTCTTCCAGTTTCAAGGATTTCCAAGTGTTGAGACTAGAATACCCCAGGATTTGAGTTACTCAGGGATTTTTTCTATTTCTTCTAGGATTTTGAATATCATAGATTTAGAAGTGAAGACGGCAATCAATACCGATTGGTACTGTTACAATTGGAGGAGGGTGGGATACATTGATGGAAGTGTTGAGATTGAACATGATAGGGCAGTGGTCATGAATGTGCAGTAGGTAATACTCAATGTCATTGGTGGTGGCAGCACCATGGTCACGCAGGGGAATGAATAATGAAGGCAGTAACAGTGGCATGGTGGTTATAGGGTGGTTGTTGTGTCATACTGTCATAGTAAATTTGGTAGTGTGTTCAAAGTGGTTGCAGGGATGGAACTAATGACTGAGGAAAGGGTAGGTGGAGATGGACTGAGGAAAGAGCATTGGATTGATGGCATGGTGATTATGGAGGTGGTGGGAGTCATGGTGGTGACAAAACAGTCGTGGAGTCGGTTATGGAAGATTTGATGTAGCAGTAGCGGCAGTGCGTGTGGCATAATAATAGTGGAGGTGGTGGAGATTGATGGAGCAATTACAACGGCATTACTAGAGAATACAATTGCAAGAACAAGGTAGTAAGGTAGGAACAACTCAACAATGTGTATGCAGGTTTGTGTTGAAGATGCTAGCTAGATTAGCTGGCAAAGTCTCTTACAGTTATACCAGGGACATAGGATCAATTCCCACCTCCACCAGGGATCAAATCCTTTATCCTCGTGTAGCCCGTAGGTCCAACTCCAATAAACAAGGAACAAAAGAAGTGTCTATTGAATTTAACATCAGAAGGTTACATACTGAGCATATTCATTTCGTCCATCCTCATCAATTGGCGGTGGAGTAATAAGCACGACTAGCATGGTGGGGGAGCATTCCTGCAACCAAATCCCCAAACACAATGAGGAATGGGTTTAACAATTAACCACCTACATGGCACTTGCCTTTTACCAGGAAAAGAATGGAGTGTGAGATGCACTAATGGACAACAAGGTGAAGTATAATGTGATTTATATGCATTGTCCTAGTGCTTTTGATTGGTTGCCACAGCATTTTTAGGTCCAAATCTATACCTTAATAGAAGTTCATGAGAATTTCACTCCAAAATGATAACAAAAGTTAATATGGTTTCAATTTTTTAAAAGGATTTTGTGTCTCATATCCACTATTTGCAGCATCCAAGGAATTATGTGACAGACAAAATTAGGTGGATGCAGGAGGCCTACCCTTCCTAAAGTCTCTCAATAGGACAAAGAGCTCAGAAACCAAACTGATGTGGGATAGCAGCAACAAAACATTTCTAGGCTAATTGGTTGCATATTTGGCGAAAACTTGTGGCTTTTTAAGTTCTATATGGATCAGAAGGGAATCTAGGATTTCGATCTCATGTTTGCAAAGTTTGAATCTTGATGGCTATAAAGTGGCTGGAAGTAGGAAAGGAATCCAAGTTCGGATGCTTAGGTTTAATTTTTCCATATTATTGCTTCTTCTTTTTTTGTGATAAATAATAAGTCAATCTCATTGAAAGCGTAAGGCGTCCCTAAGTAAACATGAAGTATATAAAAGGAAACATCTAACTAAAGGGAGCAAAACGAACAAGGAAGTCATTATAACTAAGCGACAGAGGAGAAACATACGCTGCCTTCTATAAATACAATATTTCGTAAAACAAAGATAAAATTCTCCCCAGCGTCCTCTCCCTGTCCTCAAAATATCTATCATTCATTTTCATCTACAAACACCAAAAGAGGCACGTAGGCATCATTTTCCACACCGTTGCACTCCTTGGCCTGTCAAAGGACCACCAACAGTCATACAGATCAACAACACGTCTAGGCATAACTTAGGACGATCCAAAATGACTGAAAAAAGTGCTCCAAATGGCGGAAGCCACTTCGCAATGAAGAAGAAGATAGTGTACAAACTCTCTATTCCTCTTGCACATGCAACATCTATCCATGACAATGACGTGCGACCTCCTGAGATTATCCAAGGTGAGGATTTTGCCTAGAGCCGTAGACCACACAAAAAAGACCGCCTCTTGATATTGAATTTACCTTTAGTTTTCTAGCAATTTCATCCAATTCTAGCCCAAATCCAGACCTTATCTTCCTCCCTAAAATCCAAACTACAAAAACCCTAACCATTCTTTTAATGAAAAGCACACAAATAGCCCTAGAATCTAAAATCATTGTTCTAGGGCTCTGTCCAATGCAATCGGAACAGCCCTCGAATTTAGCCTCTTTCTCACTTATTTTCATTTTCTAAGAGCATTCACATCCGGCTTAGTATTTTATTTAGCTAAAGAACACATTTTTCTAATTTAGCTACCCACTTTTCGAAAACAGCTACATCTGGCTCAACATTTTAGCTATTCACTTTCATTATTCCATTTAAAATATTTTTTCTTTATCTATTTTCACTATTCCTAAAGAGGAGAGAGAATCAAATTGTATAGCAACAACTAGCAAATCCTTAGCCAAAATGGCTAGCCAGATGTAGAGCTTTTTTTGGTACCTTTTTTGCGGCTAGCCCAATGTAAGTGCTCTAACCATAGCTCTTTGATACACCATAAACAAACATCAAGTAAAAATTTTCCTTTTCTACCATAAAACCCTAATCTTTGTTGTCCATAAACCCAAAAATGATTGCTGCCCCGATTTCCTGCAAGTAGTTTCCAAAAATCCTGCGACTTTAAAACTTCAAACTTCAAAACCACAATCTTTTACCTAAAGTTTGCTATCAATTAACCTAGAGACATCCTGTGCCTACGGTCCTATGTCAATCCTATAAATGATCTTAAGCTCAGCAAAAACGGATCTGGGGAGGATGCGAAAGATCTCCATAGCATTACTCTAAGCATTATATATATTAGTGTCAACTCATGGAAAAGCAAAATCTGTATACATGCACCACCTTTCTGTTTAAGAAGAAATTCTCCAGCACTGTTCTTGACAGAAAAGAAAACAGGCAGGAAACCCTATACATGTTCAAGGCGTTACCCTAAAGTATAAAAATTGCTAGTTTACACACAACTTGATACTTAATTAACATAGAAGTCAACATAATCCAATCCATGAGGCCAGTCCTTGATATCCAATAAAATGCTTAGCAGGAAGCAATCCTGAGATTCTGATTACTCTTTCAGGCCATTTATATGCTTTTAAACAGCTTTCATTTTTGTTCTCTGGTTATTTTTCTTGAATGGATGGATAAAATAAGAATCAGTTGCATCAGGTAGATGAAGGGCAGATAAGAACAAATTAATTATAATTCAGAAGTTGAACCACAGGTATAACATCTAGCAGAAGATAAGTTCAAAAATTAAAATTCAAGATATTGAACAGCTTGTTATAAGTATTAGAGGAATAATACTTGAACCTTCAAATGATGAACAATTTTTCTGAGATTTTCCTTGTACTCTTCAATAGGAACATGTTGTCGTTCACTGGTTCTCCCCAAAAGAGCTGCATCATTAGCCCCAAAGAAAATTGTGGTGGCAACAGGAGGTTTTGTAGAATCCTGCAGAGGAAGCCATATGAATAACCTGCTTGAACTTACAGTATCACAACCTTTTTGTTTTAAGAGATTCAACAAAAAAGACACTAATGGAGCACTACCCAAGTACAGAATAAGTTAGAAGAAATCAGCACCTCAGACCAAAACAAAAAAAAACAAACAAACAAAACAAACAGGTAAAATGAAAAGAATCAAAATCACCAAAAATACAAAAGATAGACTACTAAGAATCAGTAATCCAAGCAAATCAAAAAGACAAAAATTTGGTCTTAATCTTTGTAATAGATCACTCTATCTCTTCAAATGCTCAGCTATCAGTTAAATCAATGAGCACCAAAGTACACATAAAGGTGCAACTCTCCAAGCCATATGACTGTTCTTGTTACACCAAAAAACTCCAAGTAATTGGGCAACGCAACAGAAGATGATCGAGGGAGTATTCATGATATTTTCACATAAGACACCAAATCACTAGGAATAATTTTCTCTAAACCAATTTATCAATAGTTAGAATTTCCTAATAAATGCAGTCCGAAAAAGCCAATTTAAGAGTAATTGTTACTTTAATGCACAAAACATCCTTTGCTCAGATGTTACCCTATGAGCCAGTCTCTAGTTGCACCTCATAATCCTCACTCTTCTGGGAGGACTCTCTCCCACAGACACACACACACAGTGCCATCACCACCTCTGCTCCTTCACTACATCTTGATCTCCCTGTACTATAACCAACACAAACACATGAACAAACAAAAACCCATTTCCAGATCATCACAATGAATGAAAGAATCCATATATTCCAACATATGAAAAAAAAAAAAAAACCATTTGAAGTTCCAAAGCAGTAATTGTAATTCTAATGCACAAAACACAATCTGAATCTAGAGAACCAACAATGACCAAAAAGAGAGAAAGAGAACAAGAAAAGCTTACGAGAGGGAAAAGTTGATGCAGCAAGAACAAAGCCCATCTGGTATTGTACCCACCATACCCACGATTCAGTATATCAGCCTTAACATATTACAAAAACCAGAACAAGATCACACTTTTGGTACAAACACTGTTCATCTTTCTTTAAAAAAAAAACACACAGGCAGAAGGCAAAAACAATGAGTAAATGTGGAACCTTGCGAGAATAAGTGTCAGCAAGAGCAGCTCCCCATCCTCCTGATCCGAACGACTGCTCGGTTATGGAATCTCCGAACAGCACGATCTGAGGCCTCATTTTCTCTATCCCTCCGACTCTACAGAGCCAGACAGACAGACGGACAGATTTAAAAGTTTGGCACACAGCGAGAGCAAATGATAGTGAAACCAAACGCGTCGTTTTACTTGTGGGTTATGGCTCAACCGTCGATTTTTAGAGCATTCAACTCTTTTAAATTTTTCAACATTTAACTTTCAAAATTTACTTTAAAGAATTTATTTAGTCACTTTTTCAAACCACTAAAATTATTAAATATTTATTTACTTTGCTTCGGAAGCGTAATTAATCTGCCAAAAGGGTAGCTAATACTATTTAAATAAGCACTCACTTGATAAATAAATATTAAAAACAGTTTGACATTCATTATTTTGCTCTTTAGATTTAAAGAGAAATTATAACCAATGTTAAATTTAACATTTGATAGAGAGTTTGTTAAATAGAGGTCTTTGTTTATTTTGTTAATTTTTTTTTAAAAAAAGTTATATTTAGACAGCTCATTGTTAGTGCTCTTCCCCCGCCACTTAATGGTCCTCGTTTCGTATGTCTCTTGAAACACTTTTCTATTCTATTTTTTAAAACAAAAAGCAAAAATAACAATACTTTATTATAAATGCATTTTTGGCCCCTGTTTGGTGTTTGGACAAATAATTCCTTGAGTATTAAAAAGTAATTAATTACTCCTTGAAATGAAAAAAAAAACAAATTAGTTAATGCCGTTAAAAAGCTTGACAAAATTCGTTAATATACTAAATGGAAGTAACCGAATCACCTAATAAAATAGTTTTAGAACTACCTAGTGGCCAAATTCTTGGAGGCAAAGTTGCAGCGCATCTTAGGCAAAAGGTGTTGCAAGATGTTAAGACCCAAAATGTACTTGTGGTAGAAACTCTACCTGCGATAGCTCTAAGATTAGGGTTAAGGACGCTTTAGTTTGGCCTAAGTATGTTTCAGGTTAGTCTTAAATCTCAAAAGTAGAGGTGTACAATCGGTTACAGTTGTGGTTATTGGGCAATAACCGTAACTATAAACAGGGTCCTGAGTTATTTAATTTTTAGCAATCGCAACTGGACCCAGTTGCAGTTGCTAATAACTAGTTTCAATATCAGTTTTTAAACCGGTTATTAACCGATAACCGGTTTTGATATTATGGATCACAAAAAAAAAAAAAATCATTTCTCATAAAAAAAATTATTTTTGAAGTAAGGGAGTGCGAAAAGTTTATTCATATTCAATGTGAGACAAGTTTTTATATATATATATTTTATTTTATTTTTTCTTTTTTCTCTCTTTCTCTATCTCAACATGCTCCTTGCTGTAGGGAACTCTTGTTGAGAAGAGAGAGAGAAGAGAAGAAAAGAAAGAAAATAGAAGAGAAGAAAGGAGAAGAAAGGAAAAAAAAAAAAAGTATATGAATTTGTGTGTGTGTGTATAATTATAATATATAAAAATTGGTTATCCGGTTTTTTAAAATTAATAACTGCAGGCCTAACTGGTTATTCGGTTGCAGTTATTTTCGATTTTTCGGTTTATCCGATAATGTGATTATAAGTGGTTAATAATCGTCCCGTTTGTACACTTTTACTCAAAAGGGTAGAAAATGGCCTAAGCATGTGGGGTCTCCACGTGGCAGAGCTATGATTTCTTACATTTTTCTTGAGACAAATGGACTTGGACTCGCTGACATGGCTGATCTGGCCTGTCGGTGTTATTAGCCCAAGTGGGCTGGCCTACCTTGGACTAACAACCCATCATTTTAGTGTGGTTCTTTCCAGGTACACCAGGTTACATCATACCAAATATTAGAATGTTTCATTTGTCACATTTCAATTTGGGGTTAGATAAGTCATTTACCCAGGGACGGAGCTAGGAGATAATATGGGTTTGGGTCAAAGCCAAAAAAAATTATAAGACAGGGCCAAAAAAAAATTAAGTATGGGCCAAAAGGTAAAAAATACAAAATTAGCTTGTAAAAATAAAAATTAAGCTTAAAAATTTGAAATTTTTTTTGTTTGTTTGTTTGTTGGGAGGGGGCCAGGGCCCCTACCGGTCCCCCCTCCCCTTCCGTCACTGCATTTACCGACCTATTGAAAGTATTTAACAAATGAAAGAAATTTAATGCCAATTCTCAAATTAGATTTATTTTGAAAAAAAACTACACTTACTCCCTTGACTACTATTCTTTTTGCAATGTATTCTTAAACTTCAAAAAACTGCAATATGGAAAGCTATTTTACTGGCTCCTTTCAGTTACCCCTACCATTAATTTTTTTTTGTTCATTTAGACTACTAACGCTTAAAATGTTCATTATATCCCAATAAGATTTATAAAAATACAACTATATCCTTATGATTTTTTTTTTTTAAAAAAATAATAATGAATTTAGTGACCCACAGCCAAGTGTAGGTCCTCTTTTTGTACTTTTTTTTTCTGAATTTTAATTTTTTTTTTCTTTTAAGAATGGTATTTTTGTCATTTTTGCTTCCTCTATTAGGGTTTTAACAAAAAATCTTAATAGAAGGAAAACTAAAAGGAATCGGATAAAATAACTTTTCATATTAACTTTTTAACATTTGAGAGAAGAATACAAATAAAATGATAGTTTAGTAGGAAAGTAAATATAGTTTCTCCATTTATTTATGTGTCCAATAAAAGACTATCATAGCCATGCGATGATTGGTTCCCAATTGAACCTCATAAAACTATTTTTGGTTATTTGAGCTGAGTGAGTTCTTCAACTTTGAAGAACTCAAAATTGAAACATAAACACCAAAAGATTGGATTAGAATGACCCGTCACGAATTTTTCTACTTCCAAGCCAAATATTTGAGGCAGCTTTTTCATGGCCAAGGAGACAGGAGCCTGCAAATGAAATATGGATGGATCTCTCTCTCTCTCTCTCTCTCTCTCTCTCTCTTTTTAAATTTTTCTTTTCTTTTAAGAAAAAGCACCAAAATAATGAATTGAAAGCCGAGGACCATAAGAAGTAGTGCTATGCTCTTGCATGATTTATTCATATAAAACTTCATTATAAAACTTCATACAAGTAATAATAAACCGGCTATATATATTTGTTAAATTTTTTATTTTTTATCTGTTGTTTTCTGTTCTCAAAACACACATAAATAAATAACTCAAACAACAAAACATTCTTAAAAACACTTTCCCGCCTTCCCCCCTCTTGAATAGGGAAAAAAAAAAAAAATCTTAAAAAGACTAATTTGGGCTTGTTTGCTAAAACCTTCTGTTTCTTCTTTTTTTCTTTCTACTCAAAAACATCAAAACATTAATAAACAATTTTTCTCACAAAACATTCATAAAAAACTCAAAATTACTCTTATCTTTATGTCGCATCCAAACATGTTTTTTTTTTCAAATAAAACACAAAATACGTGTTATGTGGCTAAAGAGATAAGCCATTAGTTGAATAAGAGATTATCTTATTGTATTTTATTATCTTTATCATTATCTTTATTAATATTTGATAAGTGTTAGTGATATGATACACTTATTGTATTTTATTGTCTTTATCATTATCTTTATTAGTATTTGATAACTGTTTGTGATATGATACACTACTATGTGGTAGTTTATCTTTTATCGCATTTTTTTTTGTAATGCTATATAAACTTATTGTGTTGATGAATATGGTAAGCAAGAACTAATTATCTCAACTCTAGTAGTTATTTTGAGAAGTTTTAAGGTTTTTTATAGGTACTCAAGGTTGAGTTGTGACGTGAGATGGAATTTGAATAGCTTATTTCGAGTAGGAGAGATCACAAACTTCACTTAGAATAGAAGAACACCATAATACTCTACTCAGAGTGGAAGAATACTACAGTTCATTGAAATAGAATTTCAACTCATTAAGATTAGATTATTTAAATTAGGATTACTTTTAAAATTAATATTATGCTATTTGAAATTAGGATTAAGATTAATCAAGAGTTTTTATCAATTTGGGTATTATTTTATTGTATTTCTATTTAAAGATCATTTGGTTATTAATGAGACATGTGAAAAAATATTAGTGAATTGTGGTATTCTCTCACCTTGAGTGGAGTATTGTGATGTTTTTCTACTATAAGTAGATAATTGTAGTATTTCTTATCCGAAATGAGCTACTCAAATTATATCTCACGTTACAACTTAATCTCGAATACCTATCAATAGGTATCAAAGTCATTTGCCTACCACCACAACCATTATGACTACTGACGAAGATCGGATCACAAAATTAGAAGATGACATGAAAGAGATCAAAGAAGAAATACAGACGCTATCCCAATTGATTTCATTATCTCTTCATATCTTCTTCGAACTACCCTAAAATTGTCTGTCGCTTCCTAAAAACACGTCATCAAACACTTTTCAGCTTTAAAAGTTGGGTCAAAACTCTTGTTCAAACCAAATCTCAATTATTGGTTGGAGATGAAATCAACCTAACAATTGAGACTAAATAATAACATTCATGATTGTGACTAAATCCGTGCCATTGTGATTTGTGAGCACAGAATGGAATCAATCCGTATTAGAATTGAAGTGTCCACTAGGGTTACAATTTGCTAATCATTTAGTTGGGTGAAAGGTACATGGAAGAAAACGAGCTCGATTTTTGATTTATGGTAAGAGGGTGTAGAGCATAGCATGGGGTACCTAAGTGCAAGTGGTGTTATCAATCTCTGTCATATGATTGAACCGTTAGAAGCTGGTTGAGTGACACGTGGATCCTGTAGAAGAGATGGAGAGATAATGGAAACAAATGCATGCATTCCACTAATTTGTGTCCGAGCTACCTATCCAATCACTCACCAAACTGTCTACTAAACCAAGCCCTCACCTCATATCTTTTTCCAGTTGTGACTCAGCTTTTTACGGTGGAGATTCACCAGAGTGCTCAAAGGTTCTAATGCCATTCACATCTAGCATCCATAAACAAACATAAAAGATTTGGATAATATGATGAGATATTATCCAATCTTCCAATCCTTATTCCACCAGTTTGCCACATACGTGAGAATGAGTGTTTAATGTAACGTTTATATTGAAAATATGAGTAGTTCACATAAAGTGAGTGGTTTATAAAAAATTACACATGAATTAAGTCTCACGTTACTTATTTATTACGTGAAATTGAACTTTATAAGTAATTTTAGAAAAGCCTTCAAATTGACTAAATTATATTAAGATGATAACGTAGATGTGACCAGCGTTTTTTTTAAGTCAAAAGGCATCAAAAAGGTCGGCTACCAGTACCAACTAGGCAGTTAGTAATGCACCTACTCTTTTGGCAGCATTACTAATATAATAATATTCAACCAAGGACATTGAAAGCTAAAGCAGAGCTCCCTCCCTGCCTGGTCCCTGCTATATAAGAAAAGATTAGATCCCTCTCTGCCCTCTTCAATCCTAAAGCCATTAGTGGGAAGCATGAATTGATCAACAGAGACTTTAACCGTGTCGCAATGCAAACAATGCAGCTTTTACATGGCTTCTCTTTTTTCTTTTTTCTTTTTTTATTTTTCATTTTTCTTTTTTCAGGTAAAAGGGTCACCAAAATAAGTTAGTGCTGATTAAAGAAAACTTTAAGGAAACACCAATGGATAGTCCGCACATATACAACAAGCATATATGATTCAAACCCATGAATTCAACGCCACATACAACAAGCATTAATTCATGTCAGATATTCACAAAAAGGCAAAATGCACGAAGCTTCATTGCAAGCTCTGTTCAATCTTATCATCTTTTTACTACAGCAAACATGCATATGAAACCAAGTAACAAAGTGGGCAAACCTGTACTGAAGTTACGTCATGCAATTTGCACTACTCTTTGTTTTTATCTTTTCTTCAATTACATATATAACCCAATAAAATATTGATGGAAATAACTCTATTTGTATATCTAACATTTGAAGAGAGGGTCCATTTTGTTAAATTATGAGCGCAAAAGTTAGCGCTACTATGAATCTTTGATGCCGACCAGCTATGAAGCTTAGCTAGCAAATCTATCTTTTTAATGTGGGGCTAACTATTGGCTCAAGCCTATGGAGGATGATGGATAGAACCTTTAACCATTTCATCTGAAAATCAATTGATGTTCAGTGAAGGAAGCCAAAGTTTTTTATGATATTCGAAATTGCACCCTACAAAATATATTCTAAAAGTGATTCACATGAATAGAGTGGCATTGTTGCACCTCAATAAAGGATCATGTCAAACTAAAGAAAACATGACAGTAGAGGAGCACCGACAACAATGGATTTCGCAGTTTAACTATTATTCATAAATCTCAGGCTTTGATTTTTGGTTCAAAGTAGAATTGTAATGATAATTACTTGATGAGAACATATCAGATGAGAGCTGAATATACACATTCAATCATGAAATGTCTTCAACCCAGGAAGGGATGGGGAACACTAGATTCATAACCATGGGTTTACTCTTTTCAAAAGATATCACTGAGACGATTGAATTAAATAATAGAAGCACAGGGTTCATCAAACAGCGATATTAACTCCATGCTTCTATTTATACTTTTTTCAATTACCTAACAGAAAAATATATGCAGCTTCTTAAGCCCTGTGAAAGCCCAGTTACATTGACCATTCCTCCATTCCTTCTCTTATTACTCCTATTACTAGTTTTGGAAATACATGTTACATCAAGTTCAAGATGGAAATATGATAGATGACCAACCAACAAAAGCATTGAAAATAAATAGACATGTTTTTTTTTTCTTTTTCCATTATCATACTTATACTCTCTGCCCAGCCTATATGGGAGATACAAGGAAGTGTACTGAAAATCAAACTACACCAATTTATCAGGTTAGAAAAGAAACACACTATACATAACACTTGGTTACATGATTTTAGAACAGGACCTCTCGAGCACCATTGACAACTAACCTCACCATAATCACAAATTTAGGGTCTTAGCTTGAAAATTAACGAGGGCTATGTCCAAGAATTGATGGTCCAGGACTGGGAGTTTGTTTTGCTTCGAGTTCTGTCCCATTTGATCTGGGACTCTGTTCCCCTCTTAGTTCATTTACACGGGGGCTGTATACTCTACGCAACAGCCGCGGACTATTAGCTGGCCTGATATCCTCTACTGCCGTAGGGGTTGAACTTGTTACTTTTGGACTCTGAGTGAGACGGATCTCGCCCCGGCTTCTTGTGATAATTTCATCAAGAATTTCCCCACTACCAATTCTCGTCTGTGGATCCTGGTCCTGCAAGTATGTGAAACATCAATATGATGTTCCAATAGGTCTAGCTAAAATGAACAGAATGGTTAAGACACTTACTTGAAATGACATGTTGAAAGCAATGGCAGGGGCTTCCTCATATTCTGCAGCATCCAAGTCTTGAAGATGGGCTCCCTTGAAAAACTTAGGGAGGAAATATTGTCGCACTGGTACAAGAAGCATGATCAACATAGGGAAAAGGACCCCGGCTAATGGTATCCACGTTATGCCAAAACATAGAAGCAGGTAGGTTGTCTGGAACACGGTGAATGCGGCAATTGTTTTGAAGGGCACAGTCTCAACAAAAGTTGCATGATACTCCTCCAGCACCCTAACAAATTATATAATCATCATCTGTTTCTTCTAAAAAATAAAGAAGAAACTAATTTTGTTCATAACAAGTCCAATAAAAATATGTTAAGTATATGACTTTGTTAATTACAAAGAGCAAAGACTCCAACATTTTCTATAAAATGTAATGGAAGAACTTTTAAGTCCTTGAACCCATGGCAATAGCCAAGATTAACGGGAATGTGAGCATAAACTTACTTGTATCTTCGACTTGGAGCAGTGAAAAGCAACAATATCCTCTCCCAGAACTGATTTCCAGGCAAGCTTTCAATTGCCATGAAAGCAAAGTAGCCCCAAAGAACTGAAGTTGGGATCTTCTTCAGAAGAGGCATAGCAGCAATACACCCGCCAACCATCAGTGCCTGAAGCAAATTGCTGAGGCGTTGTTCTTTAACTTCAACGGGCAAAAGATCATCAATATCCTTATCAACATCAAAAACTGTCTCATCAACAGGGGCGCCTATGTAGCCAGTACTGGATACTGATTGAATTGTGGACTCTTTCAGCTCTCTCAGTCCCTGTTTGAAGCACAGATCAGAGACAAGAAAAGGAAAAGATAACAGATTTGTATCAATCAGAACTCATAACTAATAAGTTTACCAGAGCAGGTGGAATTTGGTAGGCTAGTGGAGTCTGCATTTCATTATATGCTTCTTGCATGTTCTGGTATAATTGACCCAAATTTGAATTCTTACGCAAACTTTTTCGGGCTGTTGATACAAGCTTATTCCGCAAAAGCTGTTCCAGGGAAAACAAAAGGCACCAATGTATTAATTAAGATATCACATCTGGACTAAGAATAGTACTAACCAAATGTTTGTTTACAAATACAATCAAGAGAGCAACTAACAGAAAAGGATCCGTCAAAAAGGAATCCAAAATAAAAAGTTGTCAAATAGATGCATTCTCATTGTAGAACAAATCAAAATCAGAAGACAGGAAAAGGATTTCATTGGAGTTTCTCAACATTAATTGTCCACAAACAGATTATCCTAACTTTCTATAAGTAGATGATTAGGCCTCCTGTTTATTAATCAATGGAATGAATCCATAGAGTCATTGGATTCTTGCCCTGCTTGTGTGACAGGAAGGCAGCACACAGAGGGTAAGATTTTGTTTTATGATCTGTTCTATATTTTTATAAAGTTGCAAACAAAATCAGGGGGATTTCATTATTATAAAATGAGATTCATTAACTTCCAGAACTTGATAAGGTAGTTTACCTGATGTTTTAGGGTAGCTAAGCTCTTTGTATGCATAGGAGATTGTGGAATTACACCGTTGGAAGGAGGAATGCCAATTAGCCCACATAATATGACCTGGCAATGGAAAGAATTCAAAACTAAAACGAAAAGTTTCACTAGATAAAACTTAAAATAAATGCTTTTATGGAATGGAGCCTCTTGAAATAATTACAAGCGAAAACCCAACATGCCAGGGAAACAGCTTACCAGGAAACCCAAAAGAAGAAGGTCATAATGATATGAAGCTGGTTTCTTCAGATTGAACTCTTTCTGTTGGGCAAGTTGAGATGCAACACTGTGATCAAAGTAGTAAAGCACGGCAATCATAGTTGCTGGAATAAATGCTCCAATTATATATAATGGAGGAACATTCAACATATCCTGCACAACTTAACAAGCATGAGTTTGTAAAATAGATGATTGAGAGGTGTTTTAGTAGATATTTGACAAACCATAAGATTCACCTTGATAACCGTCCAATTTGAGTATGCCCCAGGAGACCATGGATTTGGACTGAAAAGCCGCCTTGGAACCCCTCTTGGGACATCATTAACAGGTATGTAAGACACCCCTGTCCATACAACCACCATAAGTGGGACTCCATAATCCGCAATAAATCCCCGTAACCAACCTATAAATTTGAATCACATTCAACATCAGGAAATTGATAAGATATTTAGTGAACAGTATAGGTATACAAAAATATTTGTCTCCTACAAGCAAGAAATTAAAAAGTTTTCAAAGAAGGAAAATCACTGAATCCATTTGAACTTTATCACTGAACCTAACTAATAACATGGAACAAATGCGAAGGATCTTTTAACCCTATATCCAAGAGTTCCAAAGCAAACTCCTCATACCTGTCCCATAACGCCAGGATCTAGCTTTACGGCTTTTTAATGCAGTAAGAAGAAGGCCAAATGACAGAACCAATGCAAACATTCCATTGCCAAATCGCCAGGATAGTTGGAGTGCAGTCTGATTTGGATTTTCCCTCTGGGGTATGCCAAACTCTTCCACAACTCCCTGTAGTACGAAATCCATACATTGAAGGTACCATGAATATAATGTTTATAGACCATTTTAGCATGTTAAGTGATTTTGGAAAAAGGTCTAGTATTTGAAAACTTATCACTGTCATTAAAATTACTCGGTACCTCAAGAAGTTTTCCAACTTACAGATATGGTATTTTAAAAAACTTTCCAATCCTCATAAGTCAAAATGAAGTTATCATTTAAGAATGTAAAATCATAAAGCACACTCACCCTTATGGCCTGCTGCATAAATAGCATTGCGATTAGCAGACCAAACAATTCACCAGCAACACGCGTAAACCTATTGATAAAAGAGCACGCACCTAGAATGGCCAGCAAGAAGAGCAAAAGGGCCGTCCAAACACATACCCTGAAAACCCAATCAATAATAGAGTCAAATATCAACATAGACCAATCCCTTTGCATTATTAAAGTACCAAGAATGTTCATGAGATACCATGCAGTCCAGGCTAAGAAGAGCTTTTGCCCCAAATCCTTCCGGTCCTTTGCAAAGTTGAACATGAATGTATACATCAACACTGTTGGCTCAGCCACTCCTAGAATAAGAAGGGGCTGTCCTCCAACCACTGAGTGGATAACACCGCAAAGTGCTGTTGATGCAAGAGTTTGCACAGCAGTCAAAGTTCCTTCTGTAACATAAAAATACAGAGCATGTATTAGAAAAAGATTTCTAAAGTACCAACTATAATAGGATGTTGGCAACCTGAAAAAGGAAAATCCATCACACCTGAACTTCTCTCCAGTTGCTCCCCAAAAGATATAACTGGAATTGCTGATGCAAAAAATATGTATGTTGTTGGAGCCAGGATCCTGAGTGACAGAAGATAAGATTGATTATAGATTCAATATGGCATAAATATAACAGTACTGATATCTGCAAATATTGAACACTGTCAATATCTTTGACAACATAGTATTCTATTTATGAATAGGGATGAGCATTAGGAGAGTCACAAACCTGATACCCGCGGTTATACCACCAGTCCAGTCTTGTTTGTAGCACAAAAGTCTTCCTTTAAGGTCATTCTTGATTCCACGGAAGGGAACAAATGTTTCTTCCATGATAATAAGTAAAATATTTTGTGAACTAGAAGAGAATAGAACTTATTTAGTTTTTGTTGAGTAACAAAGTAAGCCGAGCAATATGTGATATTGATGATGCTTAAGTCAGGATCAGATTTAAGAGACTCGAGAGGCCAACACGGAAACTAAACTTGCATAAGCGAAGATATATATGTATGTATACACAAAATTATGGGCAGAGAGGCAAAGATTTCTTCTTCATCATTGGAGGTTGAAAGAAAAGCCAGAGACAAGAATGTTGACATATTAAGTATAGCAGACCCTTGGGATATCAATAAACAACTGTATGTAGGTGAAGAATTTACATTTCAAGTGAGTTATAAAGAATGACTGGGGTATATTCCTATGAAGAAGAACCAAAGAATTAGACAATAATCAATGTAACTACTTGGAATTCATATCTTAGTAGAGAATCAAAAATATTAGCGAATGGAATTCATAGTGAATTGGGAATTATGAATTAAAGAAATTCACAGATACTCTCCATATGCTCAGATCAAAACTAGCGGTTGACTGTGACAAAGATCAGATCCATCACCTTCGTTTTCTCTTAACTATCAAAAAGGCCTCCTATTCATCTACTAGTTCCCAACAAAGGACACCAACAAGAACAAAATGCAGCGAGATGCTGTGGACCAATTACTTGGTATAAGTTTTACATGCTAAAATTGGTGAAATCGTAGTCAAGCTCTAGAGTTGAGAGGTTATGAGAGCAACAACCACCAAATTAACGAGAACCCATTATCACAAACTGCATTTGGGATGATTCAGAACAATTTGAAGCAAATGGGCATTGACAGAGACGAACACAGCTATCTATGCAGCAAGATTAGCGAGAACCCATGACTAAAACCACAACAGGATTGATTCAGAACACCTTTGAGCAAATGGGCATTGACAGAAAATACAGAACACAGCTATCTATGCAGCAAGATTAGCGAGAACCCATGACTGAAACCAGAACAGGATTGATTCAGAACACTTTTGAGCAAATGGGCATCAACAAAAGTGGGAAAAGAACCAACCAGAACAGCAAAATCAGAGTTACATTATTCAAAAGAAAACCCTCTGACAAGAACACAACCACTTGGAGAACTCAAATAGAGAGACGGGTAGGTATGGCTTGTAGTTACATAAGCTGAAATCACAGAGACTCAAAGACAGAGAAGGTTCAGAAATGGCACCAAACAGTTTCTGACTACTGAGGCAACGAATGAGCAAAGAAAGAGAATCGGAGAGATTTTCTGCAAATTCACTCTGCAAGTAGAAGGGATTTTTCGCGTGAATCAGGTAGTGTGTGGTGACACAGCATATATAAGTCTCTCGGGAATAAAATAAACACAGAAAATGATGAGAGAGTGAGACAGAGAGAAGTAAGAAAAAAAACACAAAAAAAAACACCATTATACTTTCGGAAAAATAATATACCTACCCAAACAATATAGCAGTAATTTATTTATTTTTTTCAGAAAAAAATAATAAACAACCTGGACCTCATAAGAATAATGGATCCCTTAAAATTCGGGCAAAAAAGGATGGAAGGTACGGGATCAGACAAGTAGTATTTTCTGCTGATATAGTATGCCCATTTCACCTTTAAATTATTATTATTTTTTTTTTTAGAAAAAAGAATTAATTAAACTTGCCACATCAAACAATTTTTTTTTTTTAAAAAAAAATACAAAATAACATTTTTCGTTTCATTTTTACTGCTTAAATTGTTGAAGTAACAAAGACAAATACAGTGAAAGACGAGAGAGACAAAAACGGTGGTGCAACGTTAAACGTAAAAGCTTTCTTCTTCTTTTATTTGTTTATTTATTTATTTTATTTTATTTTGTGGTTTTATAGATGTAAAAGCTTTCTATTCTCTAACCATAAAAGCGGCTGAAAAGACCCGGATCAAGGAAAAAGTTTCACTAGTTGAAATGTCCGTTTTAGGTTTTGCGTTTTGGAAATCACAACTTTGAACTTCAGATGCCCAAGCTTGGCGGTGGATATTCCAACTCTTTTATCTTTTTCTTTAAGCCTCATTTGTTTCCTCATAAAACATTTTATTCAGTTGAAAATATTTTTTAAAAAAAAAGGTTTTTTTTTTCACTATTTGTTTGCAACTTTAAAAATAGTTCAAAAAACATTTTTATTTATTTTTTTATATTTAGCTCGTATGAAAAATTGCTAAATATTTCTTATATTATCAAATAATATGAGTTGCGAGAAAAAGAGAAACGGCGAAGAGGAACTGTAAATGAAAAAAAAGTGTGTCAGAATAGAAGGCATTCGAGGTGTGATTAGGATCAATGCTCATATTACTTGCAATTTGTGCACACAATTGTGAGAAGACTCTTGTGGGGCTTACTTGCCTAGATACTTCTTATATTGTCAAATAATATAAGGAGCTACGAGAAAAAGAAAGACGGCGAAGAGGAGCTGCAAAAGAAGAAAGTGTGTCAGAAAATAAGGCATTCAGGAGTATGATTGAGATTCAGCCCAATTGTCTGTCCATATTGCTTGCAATTTAAGCACATAGTTGTGAGAGGGTCCTTGTGGGTCTCACTTGCCTGGGCAGTTCGAAACCTACTCGGGCATGTAGGCCCCATAAGAGTCACTCTCTCAATTGCGTATTTGAGAGTGTGAAAAATGAGTAATGCTATATGCAAAACTTCTATTCTCCTTATATCTTCGCAAATGTGATGTGACTTTTAAAAGTACTATTTGATCAAATTTCAATAGTGATCCATCTCAAATTTAATGGTGATTTTAAAAGCCACATCACATTTGAGAGAATATGAGAAAAATAGAAGTCTTGCATATAACATTACTCGTGAAAAATGGTTTATACAGATGAGAAGCGTAAACCATTATATGTCTCGTGAATGTTATTTTTTTTAGTTAGCTAAAAATATTTTTTTGGGTTGACCAATCTTTTACGCCGCGCCTAACGCTCAAAAATAAAAATAAAACATTTTCCTTTTAAAAAAAAAATGCCGAAATAAACTGCCTAAATTTTCTGTAAATTCTATTGTTCAACTTGAATTTTCCTTTCTAAATGAACTCACAACACTTTTATTATTATTATTATTATTATTATTATTATTATTATTATTATTATTATTATTATCTTTTTCGTCCACTCCATTACGACTTGATGACATCTACCTAGCATCGGAAAGTCAAGAAAGTTAGTGAGCAAAACCTTACTAAAACAAGAAAGTGAAAATTCTTTATCATATAACAAAGGTTTCTTGGTGATATTTTTAGATCCTAATTAAATTAATAGCAAACCCTTTTTTTTTTCTAATTAATTAAGAGCAAACTTTGGATCCTTCAGCAAGGTGAAATGGGTGTGTGCACCATGGACGCTTACCTTCTAGCTACCATGCTAATAGTTATAGCACGCCAACTTTTTTCTTTTGACGTTTTCTTTCTTTCTGTCTCTCTCTCTCTCTCTCTCTTTATTTTATTTTATTTATTGGTGATCAAGATCAAGCTTTTGAATTTGATATTATAACATGTTCATCAAAAAGGTTAATGAAACTTTTAGAATTAATCGTGTATATCTTATGAAAAAGGAGCTTCATTCAAATCTTTTCTGTGTAAAAGTGGCACAGCCAGCGCCTCACCGACTTGTGTATTCCTCTCTTTTGTTAGTATTATGCATCAACCTAATCATAAATTATTTAATTAACCTCTCATTTACCAACTCTTTTAGATTCCTTGTAAATTTGTCATCATTATCTTATCATCAATGGCACATGCTAAAGTTCAACTTCATCATCATTATCTTATCATCATCACCACCAATTTATTTTATTTTATTTTATTTTATTTTTTTCCTAGATTAGGATCCCTTTCAATCTCCTGTTGGGATTACGAGAAATCCCTTGCAATTATGAAAAATTTCTTTCTTTTTTTTTTTCATGCTAGTAAATTGGGAGCCTCTCACAATTATCTGCACGATTGTAAAGGACAGGCAACTGCAGGAAATTTCAATACTAAATGCTGGGTACTTACCAACTTCTACAGTACCTCACTTACCTTGAAAAATTGAGAAAAAAAAAACAGGACTACACCGAAAGATTTGATGCAAACACTGCTCCTAATCTTGACACTTTCACTTAATTCTCAATTAGTCAATTACCTTTAGGACTAATGGTGTTATTCAAATTCCCAGATATAGTGGAACATAGATGGACCAATATGTTAAGCTTTAGGTCAAATAAGATGAGCACACGAATAGATTCATGTCTGCTTAAATATTCTAAAACATCAGTTCATCCATATGGTGCATGTACGTGTGGATATATGGATGATTGCAGTTTCTTTTTTTTTTTCCCCTGAGCAATACAGTAGAGAGGGAAAGGGAAGATTGCAGATCCCTCTTCAGTCCATACGGGACATGTCTAGTTTTTTGGGGCCTCCTAGTTTCCTTTTTGGGCTGCTGGATGCTTGTTATCACTAGAACAGAAAGATAACTGTTGACTGAATTTTTCGGGAATATGCTCAGCACATCAAATCTTTTTTTTTTATGAATACATCAAAACTTTTTTTTTCTCCATTGTACTTACAAAAAAAAAAAAACTTATTTTGTGAACTTTATTTCAGTTTAGTTAATTTAAGTATCTTTCCCACCGAACCAAAAATAATAGGGTCGGAATTGGTACATTTGTTTTTACCGGCCGTTTATTATTTCCTTGGTTTGGATCTCAAATGTTTCGAACAATGAGTCTTTGGTAGGGTTGTTGATTTTTTTGCACGACAATTGAATTTAATATGAATGTAATATGAAATTAGTAGAATATGATTGAAATTTTTTAACATGTTTAAGTAAATAAATTGATTTAAGGTTGACCTATATAATTTTATACTCATACCTCGATACGACTTGAATCTGACAAGTGACATTTAGTGATGGTAATTTTTTACATGACTCACAAATTCGACACGAACTCAATATAAAATTGACGAGTTAGCATTAGGAGTTTGACTCGTTTAATTAAATGGGTTAGATTATGATTGACCTAAATAGTCTTATTCTCATGTATTGACATGACCTGAACCCAAAATACGAACATGAATTGCCACCGCTAGTCCTTTGTCAAACAATAAAATCATCTAATCTTATTCTTCAACTTGTTTTCAATGTTTGAGATGAATTTTGAATTTGTTTCTGAAAAACACTAACAAGTCAAATTATTGTAGTAAGATGTGCTAGGCTATGTAGAGTCTAGTTTGTGTCTGACTCGGTACGACAAAAGAAGCGCTACGGTTTAAATGAGTTTTTTTTTTAAACTTAGTCCATATAGAGCAAGCTTAGGTCATTTATGGGTTTTGACCCAATTGAGGGTTCTTATATAACCGCTTCTATATTAGAATTTCATTATACGTAATGACCGACACATCCTTATACCGTTTTTCGAAAATAGTAAAATCTCACAACAATTCGGTAGGCATAGCCATTAGTGGTGAACTACGTAAATTTCTATGTATTATGATTGCTTTTTTTTTCTTTTTTCTTTTTCGTTCTCTTTCTTTTTCGCTTCTCACTAATTTTGAGAATTAAATCAGAGAATTTTCCCAACAAGATGCTATAGAAAATATGAAAAGTACAAAAAAAAAAAAAAACACTTTTACTAAGGCCCCTCAAACTTCGACGTGTTTTGAAATACCGCACATGATCTTTGATTTCTCTCACTTTAGCCCTCATATTTTCAAAATATTTCATTTAACACTCATCTGTAAGAATTTAAGAGTGGTGCAAAAATTATCAAAATACTTTTTATTTTTTATTTTTTTAAAATATATAAATATTTTTAAAATTTTAATAGACTTTAACATTAAAAATAGATGAGAGGAGGTTAAATGACATTGTCTTTTCGGTCCAACAATATTAGCGCCTGGCGAATAATCGCGAGTATTTGTCGTTATTTTATGGTGCGAACGTTTGGGTACCAAAAGATGACAAACATTGAACCAATTATGGTAAGGAAAGTCACTCCCCCAGATAATGTTGTCTTTTCCAACAATATTTACTGCACGATAAAAAGTCATCCATGACATCTTAACTCTAGGTGTGTTTGGGAAAGGTTATGGGTTATGGGTTGTGGGTTGTTGATTTTTGATGTGATATAAAGTAGGGGGAATATTTGTATGGAAAAATAGAAAATTTTTGTTTTTAGTAAATTTTTATTTAATAGTAATAAAAAATAAAAAAAGGTTGTTAAAAAGTGGTTGATGTGATATAAAAAGTGGGAATGTTTTTTTTAGGTTTAGGAAAAGTGATGAATAGTAAAAACCAGTGAATAGTAATAACTTTTGCAAAACAGAGCCAAAATTTTCACTTTTTTATTTTTTTATTTTTTTATAAATAAAAAAGAAAAAAGAAAAAAACTAAAGCCTAACATAGGCTTCGATTAAGACGTTTTGTTTTGACATAAATACAAAGGCATCCATGACATCTTAACTAAATCATGAAATTTTCATTTTTTTTTTAAATTAAAAAGAAAAATGAAAAATGAAAAAAACTAAAGCCTAACATAGGCTTCGATTAAGACGTTTTGGTTTTGACATATTATTAGGTTAGTGTCCTCATAATGGGACCCAAAATAAGTTGGGGCAGAGAGAGTTTGATACGCGACTTATTGGTACGTGCCAAAAAAATAAAGCAGCACTATGTGTATTGTCTTCATATGATAATTGATATATGGATATAAACGAAAAAAACGAGCCGTATGCTTGATTTGATGGACAGTATTGGTTAAGGATGATTTTAGTCTTAATTTTAAATTATATCCTTTTTCAATGTGATAACATGCTATAACCTTGATTTTCTTCTTGATTCAAGTTGTCGGGTTTTAATTATTATTTTAAATGTTCTTGTCTTACCTTTTATTATTTTTTTGATTCAACAAATAAGTCTGGGTTTCACGAGCAAAGATATTATGGTTGGGTTCAAATCTTGTGCAATTAGGGTATTTATTCCAAGTGCAATTGACACCTTTTTGTGAGTGGGCATTTACATTTCACCTGTTTTGGTAGGCATCTACGCAGCTCGAGCAGGTAGAGTCTGAATTGTCTGAATACCTATTCAAAAAGATTATGGCTTGAGTACTCTCTCATGAGATTATCCATTGCACTATGAAAATCATTATTAAACATTGTTAAAGTATTAATTAAATAATTAAATTTACTATTTCTTATAAACTTAAACGATTTAACACACCTTCCATCCTCATTAATCCTAAGAAGAACATAGTAAAAAAAGAATATGTGTGTGTGTGTGTGTGTGTGTGTGTGTGGTGGGTGGGTGGGTGGGGGGGGGGGGAGGAAGTCCTTTTACTTATGATTTGTACCAAATTACTGTTTTGTTTATCCAATGGGTTGGTTTTATGTGGTAAGGGCCTTGGTCTTGATGACTGCTATCAGATCAAAGATTTAAATTTTTTTGAGTACAAATAATTTCTTAGGGTCATGCTCGTCGGCGAAGCTAAAGTCTTATCTAATTCGTGTAGAGGGAGAGCACTTTGCAAGGATCCAAAATTTTTCAAACAGAAATGGATACACAAAATAACCCTATCTTGAAGGGGCTCCTTGTCATAAATTTTTTTTCTTTTTTTTTTTTTTTAAAAAAATCATTGTTTTGTTATATAGCAGACTTTTTTTATATTGTGAGAAAGTTCATATAAGACTTTCTTATTTTGAACTGCCAACCACCAACTCGAATAGATAAATTTCTTGTAAACTCTCTTACATGCACTGCCATAACAATTTGGGTAAATAACTACAGTCAATTTGGACAGATAATTAGGTAAAATGATGATCCTTTGTTTGGACCGTTTTGCCCAATCAATAGTTTAAAACGGTATAGTGATTAAAAAAAGATTAGATGGGACAGTTAGTTAGAAGTAATGACTAACGAGTGAGACGAAGCAACGCATATGGGAAGGGAAAGCTTTTTACCAACAGCGTCATGACCGGTTACTTCTGCGACTAAAATATGCTTAATTATTGTTCGGAGTCCGACGTTGCTATTCTTTGTCTTTATCAACTTCCGTGGCCTAATGTCTCGAGTCACGACTCACTTGCTTAGATTTTTATTTATTTATTATTTTTAAATTATTTGTGATACTTAATTTTTTAGGTTAGCCATTTTTTTTTTACTTGAAATATCAAAATTACCTTTCAATAAAAAAAAAAAAATAGAAGTTGAGGGATGATAGGCTCTCATCTCTTTTTATATATATATATATAACTTAAAGGAGAAATGCATAATTTTAATTCTTAAAATCAAAATATATTAGATATTTTAAACAAAAAATTTGTGGGTGTAGATGACATGCGTATATCTTTCATTTATTTTAATATAAACTGTGAAAAAAACAAACAAAGAAATTAAAAGATGTTAAATGTCATAAATTAAAATGATAGCTTTGTAATAAGATAAATGTAAGTGAAATGTCAATTCAAAAAGAGATATTATTATTTTTAAGCATGCATTTCCGTCAGCGTCATGGCCGGTTAACAAACTTGTCAATGCATGCTATTTCTACGAGTATAATATACATAATTATTGTACGAAATGAGACATTGCATTTCTTTGTATTTATGAATGTGTTCGGTGGCGTCCTTAAGTCTCAACGCCTTGACTCTTGAGTCACTTAATCGCCTTTAAATAATTAAAAAAAAAAAAAGAAGAAGGTTTTGAGTCGTGACTTCAGCTTGGTGGGGAAGGTCCCCTCATATCACCCTGTGCGAATTTAGTTGCAATACATTAATTGAAACCCATACAACAAACAAGGGTGGAAATGGAGGCAGGAAAAAGCAGACTAAATTATGGAGACATATTTTAAAAGGTTACATTTTTTTTTTTTTTTTGAAGAAGAAATGTTAAAAGATTACATTGTGAAGGAGTTAGGTCAATGATTATTTTTCTAAATTTGTGGGACCCATCAGGTCTGTTGGAAAGCTACACCCTTGCTGAAAGATAATATAATAAATACTCTTCCTAACTTTAGTATATGATGGTTGAATATATTTTGGGGAATAGGATCCTCTAAAGATTGTTGGGTTTAATTCTTTCAAACTTCCATTATATCTCTTGTATTATCTTAAATTACATAATTTATTAAGCTTTTGAGATCGGTTCGAACTTTTGAAATATTTAATTTAAATAAGGATAAACTCATCACGTTTGATATGATGTTAAATTATTATTTATTTTAAAAGTTTGCAAGCGAGAGATATTAACTATGGCTATTCTACTTGAGCGTGACCATCGTAGCACCTACACGTTGTGAGCCGCACAAGAGGGGCTTAAACAGTAAAAACCGCATAAACTTTCTCAATCGAGTAATATAACGAATACATTGAATATTTGGCGTTCTCAAATCCGACTAAATCATAGTCTTACCTAACTTTACCGAAACATTCATAAAAACCAAAATAATTTACACTAATCGATCGTTGCGGGATTTGGGATTAAAAAAGAATAGACTTAATATGCTAATACTCTCGGACCAAATATACGAATATGCTCATGATTCATAGATACTTCCAATATCTCACAGGAAAAAAAAAAGTGCCGCATTATTTCTTCTTTAAGGCTTGGTGATCAGCATCACGATCGATCTAGATTACTAAATCAGAACCTAACATATTCATAAAATAACAAAGTCACCTAAGAAATTAATGCTACTTTATTAGCTTTAAAAGATTCTAAGTCTAACATAACGCCAACATCCATCAAAGCATATAAAAAAAAAAAAGGAAGAACCCCATGCGAAGGCAAGACAATTTAATTTTCTGAATGAAACTTTGGCACGTATCGGAATACCCTGATTTAGCAGCCCCTTTGGGAGGAATACCCTGATTCTAGAAGGTGGCATGACTTACACGTCATAGCAGGGCCGGCGGAATGCTTAAGCCAACTAGACAATCGCTAAAGGCTCCAGTAAAATAAGGCCTCAATTAGTAATAATATAATTAAGTTTTATATATATACATATAAAATAAAATTTTAAGGCCCCAATATTTATGACAAAAAAAAAGAAGTTAATCAATGCATTTTAATTAAGACTCTAATTATGATAAAAATAATTACAAAGAATTAAATCTCAAGATATTGAGGCTTTAGAGAAAAATAAAGAAAAAATGAAAAGTCAAGCACCCCTGAAACAATAGCTAAACTCATAATTTTACTTGAACTTAAAACCAACATGTTGTCTAAGTTCATTCATTAAAATAATTTTAGTTTAAAGTAAATTTTATTTTACACAAATTAAATTCTATATAAAAAGAACTATACATATGATGCTTAGGGCAACCATATATGCCAAATAGTGGTAAAGAAAAATTCTAGAATATTATTTCAATTTCAATAGTAAGGCTAGAAGCGCTATTAATGCTCTCTTTAAAATATGCTTCAAAAAAAAAAAAAAACTATACATAGCTCAACACAAAATATTTCAACTATTGAAATTAAATGTCTTGTAACAAAGATGAATTATGCATGTCGTTTGAAAAAAAAATTATAAAAAAAATAGAAAGAAGCAAGATGAATGATTTAAAATTAAAATTATTTAATTAATACATATAAAAAAGTCACACCTAAATTTGTTGCCTTATGCATCAAAATCTATCGACTCAGTCCTAGGTCATAGTTCTAGCCATCAACCCCCCCAAAACTTACAGCCAAATATTGGCATATTTTGCCAATCATTTCAGACCTCCACCATATGCTCCTCTCTTTTTCATGTTAAACTGTTTCAAAAATTAATAGACGTGTAAATTATAGAGCACACCAAGTTATGAACGCTCTTTGCCTGTTTCTACCACACGAATCAAAAGCGGCAAAGACCTTCCCCCTCTCCTCATCTCTACCCTTTTCCTTTGTATCTCTTAGGAAAAAAAAAAGGGGGATTTTGGAGATGTGTGTATAAAATGTTTGTACAACGAACTGAAATCAAATCAGAGCATAATCTCTATTAGAACGACAGCCACAAATTTTACTGTTGTTTTGCTGTCATAATATTATTCACACCACAGGCACAGTTGTTTTTCACATGTACAATTTTCTTTTGATCTTGACATCTTGTAATGTCTTCTTCTTTTTCTCCCGTCCATTTTTCTTTTGGCTAGGGTCAATGGTTTTACACTTTCACTGTTTGGGGGTCAATTAACTTGGTGTACCCATATAAGCTAGAAGGATATATGCAGATGCGTCCACGGCGTGACTTCTTTATGCATATGTCCATTACACGAAGCTCAAGGCAAGCTAACTAGCTAGAAAGATGGTGGCGATAAGGCCGCCCCCAATAATTTTAAAAATGATGATGATGTTTTTTTTTTATCTGTGTCGTTTGGCTCATTTTGAGGCAATCAAGATCGAGAGTCCAAACAAATTGTAAAGAGAAAAACGCCAAGCAATCATCGCAGAGAAGATTGGTGAAAGACGTGAGAGGGCTTGTTGAAGTGAAAGGGCGGTTGACCTTCCACATTCATAGCGACAAGAACAGCAAGAAGATTTTTGGAACCTATGGCGTCCTAGTTTTCCTTTTTTTCATGCCCAATAGGCAATACGTTTGATTTCACTTGTCTGATAATGAGACAGACAAACTGACTTTTTCAGTTTCCCCTAGTTATTCATCAACGGTTTATAAGTATTTCATTATCATAGAGATTAATGTATGTTTTTCACAATGAGGAGAAGAGCACCATATCCATTAATTAACTGTTCATATATCATAGCCATACATGATACAACACATAGGGCCGCAGTCTTTTCCACTTTCTGTCCCATCATTGATCACCAGAAAAATTACTAGGCCATAAAACACAGTCAAAACTTATTTGTCTTCAGAAAACATCTGGCCTAAGTCACTGTCGAAAATGGGATTTTCGAGTTTTGCCTTTGTCATTGTTGGAAGTCGGGATGGCCTCCGACCAAAGAAGTCATTTTCGTTTGGCTCTTGCCTCTGAAATGTTGAAGGCGGAATTGAGCGGAAGCGTCAAAAGAGATCTCACAAGAAAGAGAGTCTGGAAGAGTCGAACGGCGCAGAGAGAAGAAGTAAATTTATAAGGCTCAAAACAACATTGTTTTACTTTAAAATGATGTCATTTTATTATTATTATTATTATTAGACAACTTTTCTTAAATTTTTTAAACTTTGGCCCGTTTTGGTATATTTTTTTAATTTTTTTTTACTTTTATTTTGATACTTTAAACTTTAAACTTTTCTTACTTTATCATGCTTTATCCGGATTCATAGTTAAATACTGTTAAAATTTTCAAAATACTCACATATTTTTTTAAAAAAAATAAAAAATGAGAGATAATTTAGAAATTTTTGCACCATTTCTTTAAGATTTAATGAAAAATTCTAATAAAAAAAAGTTAAATGAGATATTTTGAAAATACGATATATCAAAATGGGAACAAAAAAATTCAAGGGGGCTAGTATGTCAAACCGAGCCAAACTTTAAGGAGCTTAAGTAAAGTTTTTTCTTATTATTATTGTAAATATAAAATAGGCAGAGGCAAATGGAAATTCCGTCGGCAACAAGAGGTACCTTTCGTCCTTGCGTCCAAATTTTATCTGAAACGGGAATAGAACTCTAACCCTGCCTCAACTTGCCGTCGGAAGCCGACCCACACTTTCGAAACCGGGTCTGCGGTCATAATCTCCTCCCCCAACATAGCCTCAACAACAAAAGTGTCATCGTTACTCACGATTTCTTTTCTTAGAAAATGTCATGCAAATTATGCAATAGAAGGCATTACTTTTTACTCGCAAAAAAAGAAAAGAAAAGGTGTGGGGGGGGGGTTGGTAGGCGGATGCCCAATTCTATGCATTATCTGAAGAAACTAATATGGTTGATGAAGCCGAAAAGCATGTCAATGTTTAAAACTTAGAAAAGGAATTTCATGAATTCTCCATTTGCCAGTCTTTTGTTGAGAAATTCTCATTTATTAATTGTTGATAAATAATATGATTCTCTTTCTAAAACTTCATGTAGTGAACGATATTGAGACAGTTATTATTTGAAAATAACTTTTATAAGAATCTGACATAACGCAAGTCTTATGTGCCCTCTAATAAAAAATAGACATATCAGCGTATTATACCCTTTTTTTCACCCAATTTAATATGATACGTTGATGTGTCTACTTTTTATCGAAGGGCACAAAAGACAGCTTTATGACATATCCTTATAGAAATTATTATCTTAATATTTTATGTACATGCAACTAGAGACTTAGATCCCTAAAGACTTGAAAATGAAAATTTAACGTCATGGATAATTTTGGTACATTTCTAATGGTGGCCCTCCAAAAATCCCAACCTAGATAGCTCATTCTAGTCCCTAAAAAAGAATGGGATCCCCCTAAAATTGATACTGAAACAATAAGGGTAATTCAAAGGAAAAGACCATTTACAAAAAAAAAAAATAACATCATTTAATTACCTTGTATTAATTATAATTAAAAGTAAAATAATTTAAAGAAGAGTATGTTGAATTCTAAAAACTTTTATATGACAATTTGGCGTGACCAAAGAGTGTATTTTTACTATATAGAAGGTTAGAATAGATTGATTTGGGAGAGAAAATAAAAGAATATATATAGGTATAGAAATAAATATTGGCTGTAGCACTCTTCGCCACCCAAGTTTATAAAATATCTAATTTTTTCTAGAGAGAGATGTTGTGTCGACCTTTTTTTTTTTTTATGTGAAAGCGACAATTTTATCTTTATAAACATTTTTCTAAACGAGCTTACATAACAGGGCAGGGCGTTTTATGAAGCGGACGTATAGCATCTGTATACCCCCACTTTTGTGTGGATATGTAATTTTTGTTTTTTTTAAATCCGCATACCCTCACTTTTGTGAAGTATGCGGGCACTAGACGTCCGCTTTAAGCAGATGTTTAATTTTATCTTATTAAGACAGCTCATAAATTCTAAAGTTGTCATTATGTGGGCATAAAGTTATCATTATGATTAGGATGGAATAAGACTTGAAATGTTTATAAATTATTTTATGGTTCATATTAGATTTTACAGTATTTAATTATATACATGGTATCGCATTATTTAAAAAATTTAAGTGACGTAGCAACATAAATAACATATACACTATTTAATGTTGTAAAATTTAATCTGAACAATAAAATAGTTCATGTCGATTCCATTTAAAATTGAGAGGATCATGTTTCGATTAGCTTGGATGTAAAGCAAATCAAGCTACCCGTGGACGGTTCAAAATCAACTTGCTAAAATGCTTGTTTGAGCTTGTTTGTTTACTAAAATAACCAAGCTCATGCCCAAATTTGAAATGATTTAAAGAAACAAACTTGAACAAACTAAAAACCCAACCAGATATGTTCTTTAACAATAAAAAAAAGTTGTGTATGTTTGTTAATGTGTTTTGAATTTTTTTTTTTTTTTTAAAAAAAGCATTTTGATATGACAAAGGTGAAAACATTTTTTGTATTTTGAATGTAATTGTTTTGAGAACATAAAAAACAAAAAATATTTAACAAATGCATTTTTTCATGTTTAAGAAAAAAAAAAGTCTACCACTTGATGAGATGTAAATGAAATAATTAGTAACTTTTAAGGCAGTTTGTGGCTAATCTGTATTTTTTTCATGTTTTCTTTCAAGTAACTTTTAATACTTAACTTGCCTTAGCTCTTTTAGTTACAATCTTAATCTTTGTAAGATGTAGATATAATTTTTTTTTTTTTTTTTTAGATTATAGTAAAACGTTTAAGAGTTACCTGAAAAGAAAAGAAAAAAGGAAAAGAAAAGAATTTTACAGAACAAATGAGGTTTCTGGTTTCGTAGAGCCCATGGTTAAGGTATGTTGGGCCTGTTGGCCATATTGTCAACTCAGAGCCTATCCTGCCTTGAGGCTTCAGCAGCCCATCTTAGTCTTATCACGTTGCGTTAAACACACCTTTTCTTTTTCTTTGGGCCTCGTTTCTACATAAAATCTGTGCTTTGCAGCGAGAGCCCGAAACGACAAAGAAGGATTGTTGGGCCGCCATTGTACTATCTTTCGATTCATTATATAAAATTTCAATGGCATATATGTATACAATTGAAATTAACGATTACCACTCTCAGAAAAAAGAAAAGAAAAGAAATTAACGATTACTACAACTTCAATCTTGGAATATGATAATGATAGAATGTTTAATTATCACCTAATAAAGCTGCAATTATGCCTGAAAAGCTTAAAATTAAATCTCGAAACACATGAATTTGGAAATTATTAGGATATAGAGATTAAACAAAAAATAGATCATGGCCTTAAACTAAGGGAAAAATATTGTATTAGTATATGATGTTTGACTTTTTGTCTGGGTTCAAAACTAATTAAATCGATCTTTAAGGTTTAATTTATTGTCAAATTACTCTCTCTATCCCACTTCCTTCAACTTCTTTGACGGAATGTTACGTCATATCCACTAATTTTGCAACACATGTATAATTGCACAATTAGCTTCACCACGTTAAACTATACCATAGTGGATCGCCATGACAATGACACGTCACAAAAAATGTCATCAAATTAAATTTCATATTAGCAATTCACTAAATCTCGTGTTTAAAAAAAAAAAAAAAAAAAAAAGGAGTGAAGAACTTCCTTCTCAAGGCTTAATTCGAGTTTTGTAGCTGGCTTAGATCTGGCATGAGCATCATGGAGATGAGCCACAACAAGGAGTTTCTCTCCATAATCCAAAAGGCCGAAATAAATCTTCCCACCCTTTTGAATATTCCCTCAACAATAGAGAGATAACCTGACCTATACCAGAATAAATGATATAACCATGCAATCACCTCTCACTCACTTAATTTTCATACATAAGATGAGATTTAATGATATGTTGATGAGGCATTTGATGACATGACTTCTTTAATGACATGTTGTGATCAACGGTGGCATGTGTATGTTGCAGTGAAGTTGATTGTGTAATATATACACGTGTTCCAAAACTATTAGATATGAGGTAGCCTTCCCTTAGAAAAGTTAAGAGAAAAAGAGAGGTTTTGATAATGGATTAAACTTTAAAGATTAATCTGATCAATTTTGAGCCCAAATTAGTGATTTAATAAAAAGTCAAACCTAAGAATTAATACAATATTTTTCTCTTAAACTAAAGCGTGTATATATATATATATATATATGAGAGAGAGAGAGAGAGAGGAAAAATGCAGGTTATTTATATGCACGGCACTCGAATAATTTCATAGGTACATGTATTATCATTTTCTCCCAATTATGATTTTAATATGAGATTCGATCGATTTGTTTTTTTTTAAAAAAAAATAAATAAATTTTGTGTCCCAAAAAAGAACAGAATTACAGACTTACAGTGACGTGGGAAGATCAGAACGCATTGGAGAAACCGTAGGATATAAACCGGAGAGAACCAGACTCAATCTGATCCAGTGGTCTAGGAATTCCTGATGTTGACAACTTGTGAGATCCCAAAACCATCTCCTCCATCCACGTGTCTCCATCATCCTCATCCACAACAAACCGCCTTCAAAAAATATCTAAAGGCCCTATTAAGTCCCACTTTCTTGGCACAAATACAAAGCGGTAGTGCAGAATCTGTCGCAACTTCGCAAATACAAAAATGCTTAGGCTCGTATCGAACAGGGTTCTAGGGATAGCGTCACGGGACGGGGCGACACGGTCGGCCCAGGTGCTGCCACGTTTCTACCACGAGAGGGTCATCGAGCACTACGACAAGCCTCTGAACGTCGGATCCTTCGACAAGAATGATCCGACGGTGGGCACCGGCCTGGTCGGCGCCCCCGCCTGTGGGGACGTCATGAAGCTCCAGATCAAGGTTGACGAGGAGACCGGGAAGATCGTCGACGCTCGCTTCAAGACATTCGGTTGTGGCTCCGCGATTGCGTCGTCGTCCGTAGGTTGGTGATTCTCTGTTGCTATCATTTGTTCGGTTGCTGAGAAAATCTAGGAAACGAGATAGTCGGTGAGGATTGCTTGGTTTCTAATGTTTATAGGATTTAGGTTTTTTGTGGTGGATTATTGTTTGGTAATTATGATTCGTCGAATTATTTGAGGTGTTTGTCTGACCGGAAAAATTGAGAGGAAAAGGAATTGAGCTATTGAATTTATTTGCTTTTTTGTTAGGGTTTTATGGTTGAGATTGTTTAGCAAAGGAGTAGGTGATACAAATTTGAAAATTATTTTGTGAAATCGTTGTAGAAGGTGGGCATTTGGAAAGGAGGCAATAAACGGGAACTTTGATATATGTGTGGGATTTTGTTAATCAAAATGCCCAAGTGGTTAATTAAAACATCAAGATGTAAAATTTTTGAGTTTTGTTGACTTCGTTTACTATATCTCGGCATCAAATGTTTTTAAATGATTTGTTCTGGGTGGTTTAGGTAATTAGTTGATTGGTTTGATGGATTAAAACCTGTCAAATTTCATGCATGCTGTTTAAAGTTCTGAGTTTTATTAAGTAGTGATTGATTCTCTTATATTCTTGGTTTTTTGGAATAAGGTTTGTTTCTACATCTTGAAATTCGTTGACAAACTAGTACTTTTGAAAATTTGCTTAGGTGTTTGAATGATATTTTGCCACAATTGCACCAAAATGATTGACACATATATATCATCATGTATCCTCCTAGCTTGTGCTATTGTCAGGAAGTTCTTCCCCCCCACCCCTCGTAATGTGGGCTATATATTCTTAATCTAAAGTGTGGTCTCATAGTATAGTTTATTGGGACATGCATGCACAAATTGTCTAAGATTCTTATGAAGGAATATATTCATTGGTATTTGGTATGACATACGGTAGGTTTTTCATGTTCTGAAATTAGTTTAACTTCTAGGGGCAACATGTTTGGTTTCGTTGCTCAACAACCAGAATTACCCTTGATAGTGCAGTTATATAGGAATTGGTGTTAGTTATTGGCTGCTTTTAACAAGTTGCTACTTGTTCCTGTGTTGTTCATTTTTCTTGGGCTTGTGGCCTTTTTTACTACTGTTCTAATTGGTTTCTTGCACATTTTCCAGCTTCTGAATGGGTTAAGGGGAAGCAATTGGAGGAAGTTGTGACCATTAAAAACACGTAAGTTCTGACCTTTGTCTCTAAATGTAATCTGAGCATACCACTTTAGCTATTTCATTTTGTGCTTATTGTCTGTTTGCCACTGTAGTAATAGTTGTGTGGTCAGCTTGTGTGGTATTTTCTGCTTTGTGTTTGTAGTTACTTTGGAGTGGATCATTGTAGGTTGTTGCGGTCCTTTGTATACTTCCTGTGTGCCAGGATTGCGCTTTTGCGCTTTTAATGAATTGACTCTTACTTATCAAAAAAAAATTGTAGGTTGTTGTGTTTTATACTTCTTTTTGAGTTTAAATTCATAGTATGTGCCATTATTGGTCGGCATAAACAAATTAGATCACCTTTTTTTTTTTATCGAATGAATTTCTATTAACAAATAAACAAAGAATACAACGCAGTCCAGCAGAAAACCTAATAGAACTCTAGATGTCAATAAGGAACCTTAAAAACCAAAGTCAAAAAATTCCAATACAGACACCAAATGAACCCTCAGCTAACAATCAGCCTACAAAAACAATCACCAGCAGCTATACAACTATGCATCCAATTGCAAAACATACACATCAGTAACAACTCTCAGAACAACATAGAGTAAAACCAACTAGAAAAATAAAAAAAACTATACACAATTGTCAACAAAACAAAAGACAGCAACTAATCTGCACATCAGCTAAACTTCACAGTAGCACATATTGCTGCCTCTGCATATTTTGGTTTCCAAGCAACAATCTGCTCCCTCTACATTCTTTGCAGCCGCTTGAATCTCCAGAGAGACCATCAAACATCTAACAATTAGAACAGGTAGGATAGCTTAAGAAAAGAAGCCAGCAACCAGCTCCATCAGGCCATCCCTGCCTCAAATTCCAGAAATCAGCTACCAACAGCAAACCAGACCTCCTGTTAAATCAGAATAGATGATGGAATACTCCAACTATACAAATGGCCACATTATCCTCATTTTTCTTGAATTTACCCTTTCCCATAATTCTGGTTCCAACCTCCTTACAAATTTTCTGTAACAATTTTTCTTCTGAGCTCAAATGGTTACCAAATTTCACATCATTCCGTTGTCCTCCATATGTGGTACACTGCCGAGCCCCATGCCAATTTACACACCACAGCCTTTAATTCTTTTCCTTGCCATTCTCCAATGCCTTTCCTCAAAATATCCTCCCATTCGGTACGGTTATTTACCTGAAGACATCTCTGCATTACTGCCCTTCATATCCTCCGACTAAAACCACAAACAAAAAATAAATGGTCACTTCATTCAATAACAGTGTAACACTCTTACGTATCAGACAGTTGACATCTCCTTTGGTACACCATTTAGCAATCTATCCCCAGTTTTAAGTCCATCTCTTATGGCCACCCATAAAATGAATGCATGATTAGGTATTGCCATTGAGAACCAGACCAATTTCCACCAATCCACCCTTGGCTGCTTCACCCTTAACTATTCCCACTTTTCCCTGCTAGTGTATTTTGTTGATTTTGAAGCTAACCGTAGAGGAATATCATTATTGCCCCTCCTTATCATGGTTAACTTTCTTTGAATGTTAACCAAATTTTCAGATCTAGCCGGCAACCAATCCCATTCTTCCCCTTTAATGACACTTGACACTTTGCATCAAGTTTACTCCTAGCATTGTATATAACTCTATAACCATATATATCATAGAGAATACCATCCAGATGCCAAGAGTCCTACCACAAGTAGATTCTACTACCATCCCTTACTTTAAACTTCAAGAATTGCTTAGCAGTGTTTCTAGGTTTTAGAATTTTACGCCCACTCCAAGTAGCAGTTTGAGGAATTTTAAGTAACAAAAAACACTTCCCTTTGATTAACATGTATCTGGATTCCGTGTGTGGTGTTGTATGACAGTAAATTTGGAGTCATTTTGAAACTTCTGTAAAAAGAAACCGAAATCAGATTAAAGTAATGAAGATCTTAGGAAAAGATTTTTTTTTTCAATAAAAAAAAAGGAGGTATCTTTCTATAGTAAGAAAAAATGTCTGTGTACGTCTTTATCCATTTTGTCCTGTTTAAACTTATATGAGTAACATGTAGATTGATCTCAATTTCTGCTTTATTTGAAGGAAGAAATATATCTCACCTTCTGTTCCAGATATGGCTTATGAGTACCTATACTATTTCAAAAGAAAGTCCCAAATATGGTCGTAATCTCAAGAATGTTTCTTGTTTTTCTTGAGAGTTTAATGCTTAACTAAATGAGGTGTTTTTGAATGTCCTCAGGGAAATTGCAAAATATCTGTCCCTCCCACCTGTAAAGTTGCACTGCAGCATGCTTGCTGAGGATGCTATCAAGGCTGCTGTTAAAGATTATGAAGCTAAACGTACCAAATCAAATGGCAGTACAACGGCAGAAGTCGCAGAGAAGGCCGCTGAAGCATGATGATGCCCATGTAATTTGATGACGAAAATATCTGGGAGTCGGATTCGTGGCCTCTACGTACTGATTATCTAGTGATTGTATAATAATGGAGTGTACTTGATAACAGCTTCAGAACACGCACTTCTCTTGGAGATATTCAATGAAGTAGTGTTTTTAAATTCTCTTTCCATTAGACAATGTAAAGAAGGTTTTGATTTTGTTGAATTGCGTGACCGTAGACCGTTACTGATATGAAATGGGGTTTCTCCTTTTTAGAGTATGAAATCAGTTGTCATTTCTTTGAGGTTTATTTGTAGATGAGAATTCCAGCCCTTTACTCTCTTGCAAAATGCCTTCGTGGCAAAGGAAGCCAGTTGTCTGCACAATGCACGTTGGTATCTTCCTTTCAAGTGGGCTATGGGTAAACTTTGCGAGAGCTCTAAACCATTCTTTTGAAACACATCCTCTTCTTCATAAATTATTCACTTCCCCTACAAGGGAATGTAATTGCCATTCATTGGCTCCAATTCTTGACCAGAAGGGACGCCAAATGCCTCTGTGCCGCCCTCCCTCTCTCTCTCTAAGGACAGAAGGAGCATAGGCATTTGATTTTCTCTTATTGTCAAAGAGTGTCATCCAAGCGAAAGGCGATCGAAGAGTGTCATCCAAGCGAAAGGCGATCGAAGTTTAGGGGAGTTATGTGTCATTTTCTAATATTTGGAGGCTTAAATGAGAATAGGGTGGCAATTCAGGGGGTTAAAATGTATTTTTTTCTTTGAAAAAATATTGATTTTTAAAGTTGATGATGCTGTTGATTGCATGGTCGACTTCAATCAACAAACATTTGCAGAATAAGTGGGGACAATTATAGTTATCCTCAGTGCTATAATTATGGCATTCTTTTAGTGAGAGTTATTGTCTTTATTTAAGAAGTTGTTATGCTAACATGGTTGATCGAACTTTTTGGCATTTCTCCTTTGGTTGAGTCCTATCATATGTTCTTTGTTCCGTTCCTTTTGCGTTAGTGTTCATAGTTACTTGTGGTTTGAGCTTTATCACCCTAACTCGAATTTTAGGCTCCCAAGTCTATTTTTTCAACCTAGATTGGTGTCTTAAAACTGGATTCTATGTAAGTCTCTTATATATATATTTTTCTCAATGAACCTTTTTTTTTTTTTGTGGGATAAGGTGAGGCTTAAAAATAGAATTTTTTTTTTTAAAAAAAAAACTTGATGGGTAATAAAAAAATATAGTTAAAAAAAATTGATGTGATAAAAATCACATCCAATAATTTAAACAACGATTAAGATTCTGAAAAAGAAAAATTATTAAATTAGTTCATAGAGGGTTTTTTTTTTTTTTCTCAGTTCGTAGAGTTTAAACTTGTACAAATTGATATATGAAGTATAAAATTTATCTTAAAGATCCTTGTTGGAAGCTCTTCTATAAAATTGATCATAAAATCGATCATTATAAACAAGTTTTGGCAATTTTCTATGGAACTCTTATTAAGTAAAAAAGTACAAAAAAGCAACAACAAAAAAAAATTGTTCGGAAATGGCCCAAAGAAGTGTCCAATCAACCTCATAATCGGCATTAAGGGTAGCCGAATCACTCCTAAGAACTATAGGGATAGTTGATTACCTTCTCTAACTAGTTTTGGAGTTAGTCAACCACCCTTAATAGAGATGGTTTAACAACTCCAAAATTGAATTTTAAGTGTTTCAGAACCGCTCCCAAAGTTTATTAGGGGGTAGTTAACCATTTCAATAACTGAGCCGGGGGTAATTGACCGCTCCATAAAGCCCTTTGGGTGGTTGGCGTACAGGAAAACTCCAAGGTTCTTGAACTGTTCATTGCGCAAGTATTGGATAAGTCGAAAGATTTGAACATCGGTGACCAACCATACAAAAACAAATTTCCTTGCCAATCGTCACTAGGCGAGACCTACAGAACAATGGATATTCTTGGCTATGTTTGATAATCTATTTGGAAAGTCTTTTCTCTTTTCAAATGCTAAGACGAGCACTCCCATCGGTTAATGTAAATTTTTAGCTAAAATGACTAATCAAAATCCACTTTTACTAATTTAGCTAATTATTCTTCATCTCAGCTTATCTAAATTACTTCTCCATTTTCTTAAAATAATCATTTTTATTATATTTTATTATTGTTTTGGTTAAAATTCCATTTCCAACAAAAACAACTGCAAAGAGCTCTCGGTCGGGGACGATTCGGCGTCGTTTTCCAGTGCCTCTCGCTCGAAGACGGTGACACCAACGCCGTAAAGCCCATCAACAAGAAATTCACCCTGGGCGACTCACTGGACGCACAATGCTTGTTAACGGAGCCCAAGATCCTCCAGCTCCTGGCTCCACACCCCCACGTCCTTAGCCTCCACGGCCTCTACGAGGATGAGACTCACCTCCGCGGCCCAAGATCCTCCAGATCCTGGCTCACAGCCACCTCCTCGGCGTGGCCCACCGCGACGTCAAGCTTGATAACATTCTCTTCCACGAGCGCAACCGCCTCAAGCTCGCTGATTTGGAATCGACCAAGATTTTCAAGCACGGCGAGAGGCGGCTCTGTGCTGGATTGGAGGTAGAGCGTACAGCCGTTTTGGGTCTTGGGTAGCGGCGGTTCTCTGGCAGTGCGTCTGTGGGTCTTGGGCGAGGTGAAGGAAGCTCCGTATATGTGGGTTTGTGGGTCTTGGGCGAAGGATGCTCTTGTGCGATGGTGGCGTGCGAGAAACAAAGAAAGAGGCAGATTGAAAGAAACAAAGGTGCTGAAAGTGAGAGACAGAAAGAGAGACAGAGAGAGACGGAGATGGAGGAAGAAGAAGGAGGCGTGAACGTGGGAGAGAGAAAGAAAATGAATAAAAAAAAGATGGATGTGTGAACAGTGTAACGCCCCATGTGGCGTTATACTGTTCACAAACGGATGTTATATCCATTTTAGGTTTTGTTTACATAATCTGATGGAGGGGGTATTTTTAAAATTGGCTTAGTCGTTCTAGCATTTTTGCTAAAATGGCTAAGCCAATGGGAGTGCTCTAAGACATACTTTTCAAAAAATAGTTACCAAATAAAATAATTTTCAAAAAACAAAATACAATTTGATCAAGTTTTTTAATGCTTTTGTTTTTTTTTTTCAAGACAAATATATTAACAAACAATTCAAAATTCAAAATATTTATTTTTATAAATCTATATTCTTCTCTTGTTATAGGAATATTTTGATAAAACATGTGCTTAACATTTACAGGGCATGAGATAACTTACTATTTTAAAAAATTAAAAAAGTTAACAAAAAAAAAAGGGATTAGGGTGATCGTGTGGCCACCTTAAGTGAAGGTAGGGTGGCTGTGCGGCCACTTGGCCCACCCCTATACTTGTTGGGGTGACCTTTTTTTTTATAAAAAAAAAAAAAATTACAAGTATATCTATTTCTCAAAATAAGGATGTGTACTTTATAAAAAATATTTGTGTGTTTTTTAAATGTGAAACCCATTGAAAAACACTTAAAAAATAGTTTTCACATGTATGTCACATCAAAACACTTTTTTAAATTAAAAAAAAAACACTATAACAAATATATTAGCAAACATACCTAATTAAAACACTTTTTAAAAAACTTCCAACATCCTATAGGAATATTTTGAAAAAAAAAATATTTTTTGTTTTTTGGTGGGGAAGTTGACTTGTTACTTATTATTATTTTTTTTATAAAAAAAGAGGTAAATGTGTGGTCACCCAATAGGACAAAGATGGCTGCTTGTCAATTATTAAAAAAGAAAAAGAAAAAGAAAGGTTAAATACAGTTTACCCCCCAAAGTATACCAACTTTTTCAATTCGGCCACCGAAGTTTAAAAACTGATAATGTATTCCCTCAAAGTTCCAAGAATTCTCAATGTCGTAATTCCGTCACTCCTTGCTGTCTACTCTAATGGAATAGATGCCACGTGTGCCTCATGGTGCTGAGTGACTTAAAGCTACTCATTTTGCTCCCATGGACATGCGTAAAGTTACCAAAAAACCGGACAATAGTATCACATGTTTTAATGCGTTTCAAATGGATTTTTAAACACAATTACATCAGTATCAAACAAAACAAAGTGGAGAGGGTTCTACACTTAGAAAAAACATGGAAAAGTCCAACCAAAGTGACTTTTGAAGCTGATATACGCATACGAGTGTGGGCTTCCACCCAAAGTGACTTTTTGGCATCTTCTGATTTTGCTCACGTTAGTGTCTATTATTATCCGATTTGAGGTTAGTAGGAAAATGTATATTTCAAAATTTGGGTTTTTTCATAAATTAGGGGTTTTGGCTTGAAATTGTTCAAATAATTAAATTCTTGATTTTTTGTTGTTAAAATCCATCAAAATATCGTGGGATTTGGTTAGTTAGCTTTCGTATGTGTATGAATTGGTTTGTGCTTTATTTTCTTTTTCTACTTTCACAGCTGTTGGTTTGGGTCCATGTGCGTCCATTGCAATAACAACAGTGGTCCTTATGTAAGTTAATGTTTATAGAATTGTTCAGTGTTGTTGTTTGGTTATCTCATGGTCAAAGGTTAATGGGTAGTATTTAAAATATTACTACCCACTATGTGTTGTTTAGTACAAAGTATACCAGAATGGACCAATTTTTTATTTTAACACTTATGACTAAGTATTACTTTATATAAAACAGATAATCGGTTTGTTCTTTTTTTTCCTTTACTTTGACCTCTTTATTTTACTACACCTTGTAGGATGGAGTCTTCAAAATATGTGTTTGAGGTTTGTCATGGGGGTAGGTTTGACAGACACTTTGGTTGTGAGTACGCGGGTGGTGACGTATCAGTTCATCATGTTAGTTACGATCCTGAAGATATGTCATACGTTGTGGTTGAAGAAATTTCAAAACACTACGAATACAAGGCTGGATATTCAATGTACTTCAGAGATTCTGAGAAGAGTTTAACTGATGGTTTGCACCTAATAACTTTTGACGATGATGTTATCTTTATGTGTGCCTGTCATATTGGGCATTTTATTGTGCACTTATATGTTGTGTCATTCGGGGAGGGGGGAATTGATGAGGACGATTATGAAGAGGATGATGATGATGCTGATGGAGGTAGAATAGATCATAATGATCCTTGGTGGAAGGATAAAATTAGTGATAATGAAGATTTATTTGATGTTGATGTTGATGTGGATGCGGGTCGTGCTGGGGCTAGACCTTCCACAAAAAATTACTCAGCTTCAAACGTAGAAGCTGAGAGTCAGCGGGATGAATATGATTGTCCCGGTCTTGATAAGGGAAGTGATGACGAGAGCAGTGTTAATGGCCTTGATGGAGAACAACTTGAGGATCATAATGAAAGGGACAATGGTGGTAGGTCACCTAATGGTGATAATTTCTTCAAATCATTTGAAGACAATGATGATGATGACTATAACCCAGATTTGGGTAGAAGTGACATATTAGAGTCACCAACCCCTAGTGATCCTGATGAAGATGATGGAGTTACTTTTGCACCTAGTTTTGAGTTTCATGTAGCGGAACTGAAGAATCCAATCCTGCGCATTTGGATGAAATTCAGTAGCATACAAATGTTTAGAGAGGCTGTGAAAGAGTTCAATATTAGAAGGGGGAAAGACATTACCTTTAAAAAAATAAAAGTAAAAAGTGTATTGCTATGTGCAGAGATTCCAATTGTTGGTACCGAGTTTATGCCAAACGGATGAATGATGGAGATTCATTTCAAATTAAGTCTTTGCAGTTTAAACATGTGTGTGGAAGGAAGTACAAGAATTAAATTATCAATTCGACTTGGATAGCTGATAAGCTTGTTGAGAAGTTCAAAATTCAACCAAACATGCCATTGGCTACGATATAACATGAAGTGAAGGATAAGTGGAAAGTTGATGTCACTCCAAGCATGATGTATAAGGCTAGGAGAAAGACAAAGGCCAAATTTTTTGATAAACTTAAGGATCAGTAACAAGGTTGTGAGACTACTATGAGACATTTAGACGGACAAACAAAGGAAGCTGTGTGGTGATGAAGGTGGACAGACCAAACCTTGATGTGCCACCAAGATTTTAGAGACTATTCATTTTACTGGCAGCCATGAAGAAAAGTTTCCTAGATGGCTGTAGGCCAGTGATAGGGGTGGATGGGTGCTTCCTTAAGGGGCTATTTAAAGGCCAACTCCTTGCTGCAGTTAGCAGGGATGGTAACAACATGTATCCCATTGCATTTGCTGTTATTGAAGCTGAGACAAAAGACAGTTGGAGTTGGTTCTTGGAGACCTTAGTTTCTCATCTAGGAACACACGACCGCCATGCTAGACCTACATTTATTTCATATCAGCATAAGGTTAAGTATATTGCTTACTAATTTCATTATAACCACTTTTAATTTATAATGTCACTAACACCATTCTGATTTCACTCTATAGGGTCTTGTACCTGCATTTGATGCTGTTATTCCACTGGCAGATCATCGAATTTGTGTTTGGCATTTTTATGCGAACTTTCGAGATGAAGGATTTCAAGGAGTGGCATTGAAGGATAAGTTATAGGCTCCAGCATCTTCCTACACTGAATGGGAGTTTAGAACCCATATAGAGCAATTGAAGGGAATGAATAAGGATGCTTTCACGTACTTAGATAAGGTTGACCCAAGTGGGTGGTGCTGAGCATGGTTTAGTAACTACCATAAGTGTGATCTTTTGGTAAACAATATATCTGAGTGTTTCAACTCTTACATCCTAAAAGTTTGTAACAAGCCTATTCTGACACTACTCGAGATGAGAAAGAAGAAGTTAATGAGAATGTATCAAGTGAAAATTTAGGGTATTAAGAAATTGACGGGTAAGTTGTGTCCCAAGATTGCCGCAAAGCTGGAGGCTATTGGAGTAGAGGCAATGGAATGCATAACCACATATGCTGGTGACTCGATATTTGAAGTTAGTTGCCCCAATTCCAAACAATTTGTAGTTGACTTGGCTAGAAAGAGATGTGGTTGCCGACAACGGGAGATAACTTAAGGATCCCCTGTTCATACATTTTCTACAATACTTTATGATTTTGGGAACCTTGAGGATTACATTGATAACTTTTATAGTTTGGAGACGTACAAGAAAGCATATGCCCAAATGATATACCCAATGCCTAGCGAGGAACAATGGATCCATACAGATCAAGAAAAGTTGGAACCTCCTAGAATAAGAATGCCACCGGGTAGACCTAAGAAGCTAAGGAGGAGGGGTCTTGATGAGAGTAGAGACCCTAAAAATCCAAACAGAATAAGAAAGTTTGGAGTAAAGATGAGATGCTTCAAATGTAGGGTTATGAGGCATAATAAAAGATCATGTCTACGAGAAAGGACTGAGGCATAAGAATTAAGAGATTTTGCCCCACAACCTAACCTACCAACCCAACCTTCGACAATTGTAAATTTAATAAATAATTGCAATTGTTTTTGTGTATATTATATTTATTTGGCTAATTTTGATTGACATGCTTTATTTAGACACAAAGTGCTGCTCCCCAAATTAGTAGGGCCTCGATGATTGGCAAATCAAGTGCTGCAGTAAATGTACTTTACTATACTTTTCCTAGTTATTTTCTTGTTCTGCATTTTGATATTGTTAAAACCATAACAGTGCGATTGTTTTTTATTGAAATCATATTGCAAACAAACGTGGACCAACTACTTACAGTGGCGGGGTCCACAAACATCTACTAGAGTAAAGGTATTCTTTATGCTACCATTATGTTTGAGATGAATGTCCACAGTGCGATTTTCATTCATAATTTTGTCATTTTTCATTGGAAGCAGTGTAAGACAAAGAATCTGCCATCTAGTGACAGTGTAGGTCCACAACCAACAAGTTTAAGAAATAGTCCACCACCAACTAGTTTAAGAAATAGTCCACCACCAGCTAGTTTAAGAAGTAGTCCACCACCAGCCAATTTAAGAAATAGTCCACAACCACGTGGAAGATTTTTTTCAAAAGCAATTGCATCTCTTAGACTTGATGAAAGAGTTATCCCACCTCCAGTATTTTCTGCAAGAGTTATCCCATCTCATGAATTTTCTACAAGATTTATCCTAACTCCTAGATTTTCTAAGAGAGCTATCTCACCTCCAGCATGGAGCAGAGTGCTAGTGACAACACAACACACAACAACAACCAAAGCAGGACCTGCATCTCGGATTTGACAATCGGATAGGATCATGGGTGTTTGTCGTAGTGGTAAACAAGGCCCAAACATACACATTGACCTAATCGAAGGTGGAACAAGGGCTGCTGCATCAAGAACTACAACAATTGTTGTAGGTGATGCAACTGCGGGTCTCATGCCAAGAGAAAGTGGTGCAAATACGGGTCTCAGGCCTAAAGGAAGTGGTGCAACTATGAGTGGTGCAGACAGTGGTTTAGCAACTCCATTGGCAGATCAAAACAAAGGTAAAAGAATTGTGCCAACTGTAAAAAAAATAATTGAACTTCTGGAGAGGACAAAGAAAAAGCCAAAGTGGAAGCATTAAATTGGTGAAAGCTAATAGTATGGAACATAATGTGCTGGAATGAATAGTTTTTGGGTTTATAAAAAAGTTTGAACGGATTATCAATAGTTTTTGTAATGGTTGTATGGAACATAATGTCATTCATGTCTCTATATTTTGAATGTTACCATTTTGTGGTATTTTCGTACAGATTGTTTGTATGAACAAATTTTTTTGTGGTTGAGATGAAACAAATTATTTTGTAAACAGATTGTGGCATTGAAGGATAATGAATATTTAAGGATTATGTGGTATGTCACATAATTTTTGAGATTAAAGGTACATAAAGGTTGAAATGAAACAGATTGTAACAGGTTTGGTAGTAATGTGAGTAATGTGGTATTAATTTTATACACATTCTGAACCATAAACAACAAGAAGTTCATTACAATCATAAACAACAAGTTTAGTAACAACCATAAACAACAAGTTTATTACAACCATAAACAACAATATTACTACCCAGTTATTTACCAACAAGAGTAAGTAGTAATTACAACACATAAAAACATCAACAAGAAGATCAAAAAAATACGGCCAACGACATACGACCAACTTAAGTACATCTCAAGGCAACGCCATACGACCAACTTCACCGTTGAGTGGACATTTTATTGTATAAATATCCACCTAAATAAATAGGCGAATAAATGCACGTTTTACTCGCAAGTGTACAAGATCAAAACGATAGTATAAATAGCAAGTACGAGATCATTTCCACGAGAATTGATAAATTGTGTTTAAAGAAAATTTCCTAAAAAGATATATTGGTTGAAACGGAATAAAATAACAGTATTGAAACGAAATAAGATTGTAATGGAATAAAATAAATAAAAGAATTTAAAACAATAAGTAAATAAGGTAGGACTCTGATATCCACCACTAATCATACTCTTTTTGGGAAATGATATGTACAATGCTATAACCGTATTGCGATGCTTACTGTTTGCCAGTCATAAGGGTATGAGTGTATACTCCTAAAGCTATTGATTTTTCCAAACAACAAGATTAGGCATGGGTGTATACTCTAACTCTTTTCTTTCTCAAATAATTTAGCATGGGTGTATACTAAGTTGCTCTTCAAGAAAGTATAAATCTATAAAAATCAGCAAACACACTTAGGTTGGAACATGATGCATATTTCAGTTGTCTTTATGTTGATTATTCAAAAAACCTGTGATTGAGTTCTTTTGTCACTCTAATATGCCCATGACTCGGTCATCTAAATTGACATATATAACAAATACATACCACATGCATATGATGATCAAGCACAATCATGTCAGGAATGAATGTAAACCGAAATAATCAATTAAAAATCACAAATAGCTGTAGCAAGACAAATCTAACCTTAAAGAAACATGATTAGGACTTTAATCGAGTCCCAACAAAAGTATTAAAAATAATTAAATTTGGACTAAACTATATACATGCAGAAAATAAATAAAGGAAGATAGAAAAACCAAAACCCTTTTGATCTAACCTCCAATTCTTCTCCCAAAGCTTGTGTGTTTGTTTTAGAGGACTTAGGAGAGTATTTATAGAGTTTAGAAACAACCTTAGTCAATTTCGTGTAGCCTACAAGTCCAAAATCAAGTTGGGGTCAGAATTCCATCTTTCCAAAACGAGCCAATCGACTTTAGCATTTTGCAAAACCTGATGGCGATCGAGCGCTAGGATTGTAGATCAAGCGCAAGGGCACTCGATCGTCAGTTTGGGCGCTTGAGCACACTTTATCAGTTTTAGCTTTTGCTAATGATTTGTTCCTCTCTAAATTCTCTTTTCAGACCTTGTCTTAATCCGAGTTTTGAACTAAAAGTTATGGCTAAAATAGTGCACAAAAGTCAAATGTTTAGCAGCTTTGTACCAGTTAATGTGCTTTAAGCTCGAGTTGATTGAATTGACTTTTTTACTTTCAAAACCTACAATATTTAAGAAAAACACAAAAACAAGACAAAATATCATATCATAATAAAACTAAGGGTTTCACATATGTGAATTAAGAGACTCGAATGTGTAACATTCAACGTTTATCACATTTTGAAATGTATGCAAACAAAAACAAACATATTGCACAAAATATCCATGAACACACGATGATTGATTGGTAATTATTCTTTATTGCCTAGAGTTTGATTTCACCAATATTGATTTCCATACGATACAAGCAGGGACGGAACTAGGAATTTTTATCGAGGGGGGCCAAAGTGTAAATGACGATTTTTATCCAGGGACGCAAACCAGGATTACGCTCCAATGAACTAATATCAATTTTATTTACATCAACTTTTCGAGATTTTGTAGAAAATTTTTTAGAAATTGAAATATCAAAAGTTAGTGATGATGTATCATCAACATTAGGTTATGAACTTTGTATATTTTTTCTTTTAAAAAAGTTAACATTGTAGTTGGCTTTCTCATCATCTACAAATAAATTTACATAATAACATTAGGGTATTTAGGTAAATTAAATTGAATGACAATAAAATTCTTACACTTAATAATAAACAAATAATACATTTTATAATCAACCTTACCTTCTCTCTCTAACCCACTATCTCACTCTTTCTCTTATCTCTCTTCTTTCTTCTATTTTCAGCATCTCTGTCTCTCTCCCTGTTTCCTTCTTTTCTTTTTCTTTTCTTTTCACTTTCATCTTCTTCGATTCACACAAAAAAAAAAAAAGGTTAAAATTAAAAAAATCAGGGGGGGCCATGGCCCCCTTCGGATTGGACGTAGGTCCGTCCCTGGATACAAGGCAATGCCATTCTCCATATCAGCCTTCATATGCCAAGTTTCTTTTTCCATTTCAGCCCGGACCTTTCCAACTTTAACTTCAACCATGGTTTCACAGTGCTTTGCTTCTGCCAACAAACTTTCGTGCCTTTAACACAAATGACTTGCCACCCGTTTCCCATGTTCACACAGTGGAGGATCAACCCACTCAAAGAAACCATAATTTCGATGAATCTGCAAACCCCAACACAAACATTCATTAACATTATTGTCCAAAACTACACCATCAAAAAAGGACCATACTCAAATCATTTGAAGGACACCTAAAACAACTAAAGAAGTAAGCATTAACCTATTAATGACTAAGACAATTAAACCCAAAAAATGACTATATTCAAATCATTTGAAAGACAACTAAAACCACTAAAGCAGTACGTAGTAATGGAACAACTAAACTAGTAAGCATTGACCCATTACATCCCAAGACAACTAAACGCATTACTGGTCAATCATGGTTGAAAACAACTAAACTAGATGACTGTAAAAATAGTTCACAACATTATGAAAAACCATATTGTATACATTATTGCACCTAATAACATTAGACAATATACCTCTTTCGTAAACCATTGTTCAAAATGTAAAGATGATGATTTTTTTTATCAATAGTAATCTAACATACACAAACAACAATAACTCTTCACAAAATAGTTACAACGGGGCTTGCCTTCCAATTTTCATAGCCCACAAATCTCCTATTGTAATTCTTGTCGGTTTGGGTGGTCTTCACAGTTATCGGCCGCTCACAGAAACAAACGTGTTGTGGTGAAAAAGTTGCGCCGCTTTGCGTGGATCTGGAGCTTTGGCAGATCGACTCAGACGACTCCATTGTTTTTCCGAAGTATAACCACAAACCCTAAAACCTGCTGTTCAGACAAACAGTAGAGATTGGACCTGAAGTAAGCTTTTTAGTCTTAAAACCGCACATTTTTTGTCTTAAAAACACAAGCAAGCTTTTTTGAATGGTGTACGCGTGTCCATGGGGGCAAAATGGGTAATTTTAAGTCACTCAGCGCACGTGAGGCGCATGTGGCGTCCATTCTGTTAGAGCAAACGATAAAGAGTGACGGAATGGCGACATTGAGAATTCTTAGAATTTTGATGAGGTATATTGTCAATTTTTAAACTTCGGTGGCTGAATTGAAAAAGTGAGTATACTTTAGGGGGATAAATTGTATTTAACCCAAAAAAGAAAAAAAAAAGAAAAGAAGAAAAGACAACCACACGACCACTTCTAAGAAGAGGAGAAAGGTAGACGCACAACTATCCTAATAGAGAAAATGAGTGGCCGCACAATCACTTTCAACAAGATAAAAGTGGCCGCGTGGCCACTCCCAACAAAAGAGAGATGGTTGAGCGACCACCCCCAATAGAGGAGAGGGGGTGGTTGCCTTGACAGAGAAGATGAGGTGGTTGGGCAAGCAGCGTTGCTACTCCTAATTTTTTCCTATTTTTGTTTTTGTTATTGTTTTAATTTTTGCTTTTTTAAAAACACTAAAAAATTGACCAAATATATATTTCAAAAAAAAGAAAAAAAATCTACAAACAATAATCTTCAAATTTAACCTTCATCAACAACATTTCTCACTTTCTACCTCTTCAAAAACACTTTCAAAAACTAATTTTGTTCAATAAAACTTTTTAGATAGTAATTCTTACTTTTTTAATTGTGATGTAATACAAAGATAAAAATAATTTGTGAGCATTTTGTATTTAAAGTTGTTTATTAATGCTTTTATTTTTTTTATAATAATATTCTATATTCTCTTAACATATTTTGCGGATGAGGTATACTTTATTCATTTTTAATTAAAAAAAATTAATAATAAATTAAATATGTCACATCAGCATATCATAAAAAATACAAAATAACTGTTTTTTTTTTTTCTATTTAAATAAAGCTACACCAATGGAGCTTACTTTTCAACAACTTGTTTTTCCCTTCCCGATCCCAATATACCTTCAATCTTCGAGTTCGCATAACTTTCACGCGCGCCTCCTGTGCGAGTGCCACTTACCGAACCTAGACCCAGGAAAGACCAAAATGATCACAAACAACAATCACTACAGTTCAATAATAATAATAAAAAATAAAACAATCGCCACCAGTTCAGTAAGCATAACCTGTTCATGAACCAGTTTGCAACACATGGACAATCTCTTTTTCGTGTGTTCTAAATTCTAATCCTCGTATTGGCAGTCACCAAAAGATCATCAAAAGCTGTCTTCACTCATTTAAGGTCCTCACTTTTAACACCGTTTCTTTTGTTGTTCTTTTCGTTCGTTTCAGATTTTGTTCAAGTAGTCTTTCTCACTCCCTTACCTAAACCCAGTATATTTAATTCTTTATTAACATTGTTTATTTTCTGGGTCAATTTCTTCTCCTATAATTTATACTCCTACAGTTCAAAAGAGCATTTGGATCTTGGGTCGTCTTTTTCTGAGTTAATTTGGAGGTTTATGTTTTATCTCTATCATTTATTGTAAGCTGTACTTTCAGCTGGTCCAGAGCTATTCTAGATTCAATAACAATCTATAATATATATATTTTTATTATCTGGGTCTTAACTGTATTTATAATTTTCCAAGTTTTATATTTTTCTAGCATTTATAATTGAAACTTATAATTTTCGTTCTAAATTGGTTGGCTTTTTCTTGGCTGCACTTTTAGTTGGTATGTTGAATTCCAGTACTTGGATATTATTTGTAAATTCATGATTTATTTTCCAAGATTTTTTTTTTTTTTGGGTATATTATTGATTGTGGTAGTTATATCGATATTGTTCTTCTTTGTAACGCATTTGCTCAATTATTGACAAAATCGTTGTTTTGAGCATAAGGCAATTGACCAAAAAGGCCTCTGACCAAAGAGGGTTGGGGGTTGGGTTAGGCAGCTAGCTAGCTGGGCGGTGAGGAATTTTGGAGTAATGGCTACCCTAACGGAGGACCCAGTTCTTGGAATTGACGGTATAAAGGGAGAGGGAGAGGAAACTGAGGAAAATAACAAGCCGATAGACAAGGTGGTGGGAGAGGAGGGCGGTCAGGGTGAGAGAGATATGGCCCCTTCCGCCGGCAATTTGATACACCGATCGGGTTCCAGGCCTCAGCTTGACCTCAGCAAGGCTGCAATTCAAGGGAATTTTGAGGAGAGGAATCCCACAATTCTGTTGCCTAATCAGTCTGATGACATATTCCATCTGGCTCTTGATATTGGAGGTAAAGTTCTCCTTTGTTTTTCCAGGCAATAATTCTTTTGATTTATTGGTTATGTTGTTTCTTCTTTTTAGTAACTCGGTATGATTATCATTGTATTGCGCTTGTTTTTGTTTGGTTTCTCTTTCTCTTGGGTGGCGGAGAACGAAAAAGAAAGGCTTGTTTTTGTGTATTTTGAGTTGTGGTTATGCACAACATTTTGCCATGCATGTTTTTATCTCCCTGTGGATGGTTTTTTGGGACACTACACCGCTTTTCTATTTCTTCATTTTTCATAATTGGGTTTTCTTGAAAATATGTTTTACGCCCTCTTTCAATTTTCTTTTTGTTGGAGGAAGACTTGGTTCTTTAGCGCCAGCATTTGTTGCCCAATTACTATCAAGGTATTAAGAGAAATTCTAGAAGTCCCTTTTATGTCTTTCTTGTGTTCCTAAAAAAAATGAGGTGGCTTTTAAAATTATCATTTGATTAAAATTCGGTAGTGATCAATCGCAAGCGTAATGGTGATTTTAAAAGTCATATCATTTTTTGAGGGACATAAGAGTGACTTGTAGCATTACTCAGGTATTAAAGTATTGCACTTCTAAATTTAGATGAACAACATGATGTAGAAGGTAAACACTAATGGACATAACTCCAGCATGATGAATTTTACTATTTGCAGGAATATCTGTGGTTTGATTCAAAAGGGTTACTAGTCTTTTTATCATATATGCCTGGCTAGGAGAAACTGCGTGTAGCATTATGCGCCCCTAGGTCTTTTTTTTTTTTAATTTATTTATTTATTTTGTCAAGTTTCTTGAAATCTTATTTTTCAGTTTTATATGTGCAAAGGTTTGGAAAAGTGCTGGCAGCCTCTTGAATTTTGATTGGAACTTAAGATTCTTCAGTGGTTTATTGGCAGGATCACTAATCAAGTTGGTCTACTTTTCAAGACATGAGGATCAAGCAATTAATGATAAGGGGAAGAAGACTGTGAAGGAGAGATTAGGGATCTCCAATGGTAATAGAAGAAGCTACCCTATTCTTGGTGGGAGGCTTCATTTTGTGAAGTTTGAAACGCACAAGATTAATGACTGCTTAGACTTTATCAATTCCAAGCAGCTTCACCATGGTGGTATTTCTTAGCATTCTTCCTTGTCATCATTGAATTCAAAGTTATTAATTAATTAGTTCATTATTATCATTTACTGCTAAGCAGAGTAGCTTGCAACAACTTGTTCTATCATATTGTTGATTTGTACTAGTTTATGTAACAACATTTAAGTTGCTTACATTCATTTTCATTACCTCTTTTTTTTTAATCCTTTTTTGGGATGCTTCTGGTATTTTCGGTTGGATAGGAATGGAGTCATGCTGGCATTCTGAGCTCCCAGCCAATGACAATGCGGTAATCAAGGTAAACTTGTGTTCATGACTGCCAGCATTTCAAAAGCTTGGTTGCCTTTCATAATGCCTTATGAGTAAACCACCTCAAGGCTGTGATTTTGAGTTTTGACAAACTAATATATTCAGGGAGTATAAAACATACATTATCTATTAGATTTTAGAGTTGGTAATAGAAAACAGAAGAAATTTAGGACTAATTTTCTTCTGAACCTGGATTATTTGATCAAAATTTAACTACTTTTCCTTGTATGTACTGCAAAATATATTCCAAAAATTTGAGATTGTGATATTGTTCCATTAATTGGTTGTGCATTTGCACTCTTTCCTAAGCCCATTTTGTATGAAAATGCTTCCCGGCTTATTGTGAGGCCCTCCTCAAGTTCAGAACCCATTCATTTGGCCTAACAATGAATCAGTCTTATTTCCTTTCCTTCTTCTTCATTCCAATGGATGTCAAGGTACCTATTCTATGAATTCCTTACTTCTGAATCCTCCATTGTCAAAATATTTCCTTAATGTGCTATTGCAAGTTCTTGCTTCTTCAGCCATGATTGTGATTGTACAGCAGTCCTCAGTATTGAAGTTGGAAAACTCTTTCATTAAGGCACAAGTTAACTGGTTTTTGCTTTTGTGGGTTTTTTATTTGTCTACCTTTTTACACATACTATCAACAAGTTAATTTTTGTGCAAAGGCCACAGGCGGCGGGGCATACAAGTATGCTGACCTCTTCAAGGAAAGGCTTGGGGTTAGTCTGGACAAAGAAGACGAAATGAATTGTCTTGTGGCCGGGGCAAATTTTTTGCTGAAGGTGGAAATTTTGATTTGGTATTCTGTTTCTTTCATGTGTGTTGCTTAGAATCTGCTTGTTGGTGTTGTACACTTTGTATCTTGAAATAAAAGTAATTGTTAATAAGCTGTAAGTTACATGCAGGTTTAGATTTTTTTTTTTTCCTTAATCTTATTCATTTTGTAATTGAAAACTTTGAATTTGACTCTCAGGTACGGGGTTACGTGAAAAAACAGAGTATGCTTAATTTTAGTATTCTCATTATGCTCCTATTTCACAAGGATTTTCTAGGAGATGTAATTTATGTGAAATTAATTAAATTAGTAGTATTAGTTTCTGGGATAGACTGGATCCCTTTTTCAGGGGGAGGGGGGCAAGAGTTGAACTCGCTTATTTTTTTTAATGCATTGCCTGCATCAATATATGACAACAGCTACAATAAATAGCTGAGGATGCTCACTTATTGTTAATAGTTTATGTGCCACAAGCAAATGCATACAAAGTCGACAAACATATTGCCTCTGTAAATTATTTCATGCCAATTGAGATCGAAACGGCATCACATGATTCATATTGTTGCTTCCAAATTGTTGGTATGACAAAGAACATCAATAAATTTTTTTTAAGCTTAGCTAAAAAATTTACTTTTTTGCTCAAGTTTTTCTGTTAACAGTTATATCTTAATCCCATTTTAGCCAATAGAATGGTGCATGTGGGAAGAATGTATTAACATAAATAAATATTTTTGTGATCTACAAAAAATATTTTTGGGTATTTATCTTTAGGTGCATCTTATTGGTTGTTCTTTTCCTCCATTAATCCTTTAATTCGCTAAATAATTAATTTGATATTTTACCATGTCTTTTAGTAGGCCATTCGCCATGAAGCTTTCACACACATTGAGGGTCAGAAAGAGTTTGTGCAGATTGACCATAATGAGTTATTTCCTTATCTTCTTGTTAATATTGGATCTGGTGTTAGTATGATCAAGGTACATTCATCTTTTTTTCTCCTTAGGCTATTAAGTGCTGAGCTAAAGTAAGGAAAAACTGATTAGATTATCATCTATGATTTTGATTTGAGTTGTGATAGGTTGATGGGGACGGGAAGTTTCAGCGGGTTAGTGGAACAAATGTTGGTGGTGGTACTTATTGGGGCTTGGGAAGGCTGTTAACAAAGTGCCACAGGTCATTTTGATTTTTAGTGTCTTTTTTTTTTTTGTATTTTAACATCTCCACTTCTCTGTCTATAATCTTTGTTGAAGTTCTTCCATACTTGATTCCATTATCAGTTTTGATGAGTTGCTAGAGCTGAGTCAAAGGGGAGATAATAGTGCCATAGACATGCTTGTTGGAGACATTTATGGCGGTATGGATTACTCTAAGGTATATCTTAAACTTGACCTTCATTCCATGTGTTATTGGGATATATTACTGGCACCCGTCGTAGGAAAAACCTTAGGTGCTTTGAGTGAGTCCAGATTTTTATTTGGAGAATATATTAGCATGAGTTATTTTAATTTTATAATCCATTGGAGTGCCTAAGTATCCCTTTAAATCTTTTAGATTGGTCTCTCGGCATCAACTATTGCTTCTAGTTTCGGCAAGGCTATTTCAGAAAACAAGGAGCTTGAGGACTACAGACCTGAAGATATATCCCTTTCTCTCTTACGAATGATTTCTTATAATATTGGTCAGGTGAGTTCTACAACTACACAATTTTATTTCTGAAAAGATTCAACAATGCGAGTTCAATGGTACCTTATCCAAAGCAGATGGGATAGAAAAAAAAAAGATGTTCCTTTTCATTCTGTCATATGTGCATTGCTTTCTGCATAAAAGAACCAGTACATGTGTTAAGAACATATATGTATTCTCTAAGTGAAAATTCTTGGTTCTTTTCACGTTTAGTGTTTCTTTTGAGTTAGATTCTAGGTGATCCTTCTATATACGTACTTGGAGTAGTTGTTGGTACGTTTACCACTTGCTATTTGTGAAACAATGATAAAAAAGTAAACAAGCATGAGGTCCTTAAAAGTGAAGCATCAGACACATGCCTAAAATAACTAGTACGCTTTCTAATTGCATGCAGTAAAAATTGTACTTTTGTATTTTTTAATTTAAAGATATGGCGGTGTTCAAGTTTTGGGATCTAAGAGTAGTGGTATTAAAATTTTATGTTCTTGCCACTTGTGAATTTACTTTGATTATTGTAGCAATTCTTCTCATTGAAATTGTTGTTAGAGTGAAATTTATAGCACCTTAATATTAAATCACCACTTATCTCAAAAGCAAGCTTATGAGTTTGGGTTCAACTATGCTATATTAACTAGAATTTTCCGCCTTCTTAGCCGATGCAAGACCTTCATCTGGCAGCAAAAAGCCGTCACACTTGTGACATCTTTCTAAGGGGATTCAATATTTTACATTCACACGTGTATACTCAACAATCTCTCATTGACATGTGAATTCATCACTGCATTGCTACACCCCCTCAAATAGAAGCTTTTATCAATCTTATGGACCCTCTCCAAGATCACATGTCGTGCACTATGTTGGGTTGCCCATGCCATGCACTTTTCGCTTACTCTAAGGACTCTCGTTTGTGCTCATGCCATAAACCTTTGCCCCTTACTCTAGAAACTCGTCCATGCCCGCACCTTGCATCTTTGTCCCTACTCTAAGGACCCTTGTATGTGCCTACGCCACTTCACCATATCGCACACCACCATTTATTTGATATCAAGTTAAATCATCAGTTATTCCAAAGGCTTAAATTGATAAAAAAAATGTGAGTTTAATCATTTAATTAATACTTTAACTGGTAGAGTGGTGTAGGCACGGATAAGGTTCCCTGGAGTAAGGACAAATTTGCAAGGTGCGGGCATGGACGAGGGTCCTTGAAGTAAGGGCAAAGGTTCATGGCACAGACACAAGCACAAACGAGAGTCCCTAAAGTAAGGACAAAGATGCATGGCACAAGCAAATCAACATAGTACACGAGTGATCCTGGAGAGGGCCCAAAAGATTGATAAAAACTGCCGTTTGAAGGGGAGTGTAGTAATGTGGTGATGGACTCACACGTCAAGGAGAGATTGTTGAGTATACACGTGTGAGTATAAAAGATTAAATCTCAAATTGAAAAGATGGCACAAGTGTGAGTGGTTAATATATAACATAGTTGAACTCAAACCTATATGTTTAAGCTTTTAGAATAACCGGTGATTTAACATGGTATACATGTAATGATCCTGAGTTCGAATCTTGTCTTCGTCATTTATTTTCCATTTCAAGTAAAATAGTTCACGTATTCTCTGGTCTCATACATGAAGGGAAGTGTTAAAATATTAATTAAATTATTAAATTTATCATTTTCTATTGATTTAAGTTTTTGAGATAACTGGTGATTTAATACTCACATGGGGTTGGCCATATTGCTGATCGACTTTAGTTAGCTTCTTTGTTGCATGTGACTTCTCAACTTACTCTCAATATTCAATTAGGGAAAATCTGAAACATATTTTGTGGGCTTACACGGTGGACCTGTGATTCATGACTTCTGACGGCATGCCTTTTGATATTTATCAGGATAATGGCTTGTGATTATATAATATATTTATTTATATTTCATATTTATCTGTTTTTTTTAGGATTAGGTTTTCTCGATTCATGTTCCTTTAGATATGGCATCTTCAGACCTGTTAACCTATCAAATAGTTGGTATATTTATGCTGGCGGTTGATAGATCTGATTTGACTCTTTTGATGTGTAGATATCTTACTTGAATGCACTACGATTTGGGATAAAGCGAATATTTTTTGGGGGGTTTTTTATCAGGGGTCATGCGTACACCATGGACACTATCTCCTTTGCAGTTCATTTCTGGTAAGTACTACTTTATTGAGGTTCACACTAAATTTTATCTTAAAACAGAAAATATAATAAAACCAGGTTTGTGCTTCCTTGTCTGAGTTGTTTTATTCACTATTGTCTGGGTCAATTTCTCTCTAATGTTTTTTAGTTAATTAATTCTCACTATTTTGTCTTGAGGTTTTAGAGTTTTATTGTTTTAGGTCAAAAGGAGAAATGCAAGCAATGTTCTTGCGGCATGAAGGGTTTCTGGGAGCTTTAGGGGCATTCATGAGCTATGAGAAGCACGGTCTTGATGTATTGATGGCCCATCAGTTAGTTGAAAGGTTCCCAATGGGTGCACCATACACAGGAGGAAAGATTCATGGCCCACCACTTGGGGATTTGAATGAGAAGGCAAGTATATTAAGAGTTGGCAAAATCTGATTTGGACCTGCTAGCCCACTTGAATATAATGGAGCTGGCTTGGGTATTCTGCGTACTGCAAAGCCAACTTGATGGCAAATTATTTACGTTTGAGTTTGGCTGTTAACCCATTTACCATCAAAAAAGTACCAATAATTGTAGCACAGGGTTCTCCTGGAAGGACACTAATAAAAGTTGGCAAGAGTAACTTCTCTATTATGATTCCATGGAATCACGTTCTCTGGAATCATATTCAATCAAGGTCAAAAGTTATTCCTTCTCCACTTGGATAGCTATTAAAGGCAGAAAAATTGGAGTCCACTGATTAGTAGAGAACCTTTGAAGTTGAAGAATGTAATTGGAAATTTGGCAAAAGGAAAGAAGTAAAGGTTGACCTTGCAATAAGCAACTTAGGCACCTTTGTAGCTAACTAATCTGTTTTACAACTTCATTGTGCAAAATTAACCTGTATATGAATCGGTGTTTGTCTTGTAGATTGATTCATTAAATCATTCTATTATATAATTTGGGTTATCATCATGGGGTATATACGATTTTTTTATCTAGTACTTCTAAGACTGACCTGAGCTGTCCTCATCCTATATCTGGGATATATGTTGTTGCTTCACATTGGTGAGCATGGCTTTTGCTATGTAAAAGAAGATTATTCTTTTTGTAACAAACTTAAGGTCCTTTGTTATCATTTCAATTGTAATATAACATATTTATTGATTTGGTAGATGCCCAGGGGAATTAGGTACACTCACGTACCTGGTCCAAGCCAATTTTCTAAATTTCCTCCTAAAATGGTTGATAGTCTAGTACTTGAAGAGAGAGGCCTGTGGGTGGTTGAAATGCCAATGTTCTAGTTTAGCTAATTCTGAATTTTTGCTTCTATGCTTTGTCCTTTTAGCTCCAGAAGCCCATGCCTCTTAGAAGTATTTTTGTTGATGATTTTCTTGTGTATTCCTACAAATTCTCACGAATGGCTCATATGGGTTCAAATGCAGATTTCATGGATGGAGAAATTTGTGCAGAAGGGAACTGAGATTACTGCCCCAGTACCAATGGCTCCGCCTGGAACTACTGGACTTGGAGGGTTTGAAGTTCCTTTATCCAAAGGAGGTATTCTGCGTTCTGATGCCAGTGCTCTAAATGTTGGTGTTCTTCATCTGGTTCCCAGTTTAGAGGTGTTTCCATTATTGGCTGACCTGAAAATGTACGTGAAATTACATACCGGAGTTGCTTAACTAGTCTAGTTAGATGAGCTTTCTTGTTACTGTTATATAGTTTGGTCTTTGATATATATATATTTTTTTTTGTGAATACATTAAACAAGAACGAAACTACAACATACGACAACAAAGGGCCGGGCAACCCAACAAAAAGTAAAGTAAACACAAATTAAGAGGGAATGCATCAAATGAATGACGCGGCCCTATGAGTTCTTGGTAAAACCAAGAAAACCCGTCGCCAATTAAGGCGATTTCATAAGGCATGGGCAGGAATGTGATTGGCACAAGACCTTTCAGCCCTACCCAAACACCTATAAGAACACTACAGAAATACAGAGAAAGAAACAAATTATAAGGCCAATACAAACAATTAGCCAAAAATACAGACCCGAAGAAAAGAAAAATACATGGAAAGTTTAAAAAGCAGAAAAAGGCACTAAGTAGAACCACCGGAGGAGGAAAGTGCTATGAGTTTGGTCTTTGATATTGGGTCAATACTTTTTCTCTCTTCATAGATGGCAAAAATGGATTTTCATTGTTGTTATCAGGCAAAGTTTAGTCTTTGATCTTTAACAAATTGTCTTTCTCATGAATAAAGTCTCAAATCCAGCCACTTGTCCTTTCTGGTTGCTGCATTCTTAACTGGTTATGCGTTTGAATTCACTGATTTTCACTTCATACAAATTAAGTAAATGAATGAATGAATGAAATCATCTTATTGTGGTTTTCTATTTTGCATCACTCATTTAGTTATCACCACTTTTTAAGTGGATATTATTTTCTGCACTTCATTTGATACACTGTTTACGCCAAAGAAGAAGCAAAAAGAGGAAGCCTAAGGTAGGTTTAATTTGATAGGCAACCGTGATATTGGTTTGTCTCTCATATAAATGTAGCTTCCATCATTATTAGTAAAAACAAGTTGTTTAAAAAGTGTGTTATTTGCTGCACCTTTGTAGACTTGATATACCCATCAAGCATGTTGACTATTGTTTGTTATGCTATAATCTTTACAAGTGATTAATTTTTTTGTTAAACTGCAGGTATGAGCCTAACACTATTGATCTCTCGGATCACAGTGAGTTAGAGTGAGTACATACTGTAAACATGCTCCTTTTCCAGGAATTCCTGAAAAAACTTTCTTTGCAGAATAAGTGATAATGTTGGTTAATGCCCAATTATTACTCCCAAAAATAGGAATCCCGCTTTAGCTAATTTTAGATGTTTATCTTGATGTAGGTATTGGTTTACTGTGTTGTCAGAGCATTTGCCAGACCTTGTTGATAAGGTAAACAGAGATATCATCATGAAAACCGCAAGATCTCTCTCTTTCTATCTCTCTGGCGCACATGAGCACATGTAGGCCACACATTGAATGGCAAAAAAGTTCAAATATCTGCTAAGTTCTGGTAGCATTGGAATTAGTCAACACCAATTTTTGAAAAGTGATCCAAATGTTATGAAAGAAATAAAAATGATAAAGCCCTCTTGAATCTATTGTCCAATGTGCACCCTTGATTTGTTTGTTAATCATAATGTAGTGCTACCATGTTTATATGGTTGGGACTAGCTTGCTTGCTTTCTTAGTCCTTTCCTTGATTATTTGGTAAAAGTATAAGCTGGATGGTTTTGTTGTCGCTTTGTGACTGAGATTTTAATGTGAAATATGGTAGGCAGTAGCAAGTGAAGGCAGAACTGATGATGCTAAAAGAAGGGGTGATGCTTTTGCCCGTGCGTTTTCTGCGCACCTGGCAAGGTAATTTTATGGTTTCATAAATTATATCTCATACATTTCTTGTAGAGTTTTACTCTATCAGGGAAAAAAAAATTAAAAGTAGTTAGTTTGGGGATTGCAAAGTATGATACCTTTATTTAGATAGCTCCTACTAAAATTGTAGCATAAGTTATTGTTCTTTTCAAATAATGTAAGTTGAGTGAAAATTTTGAAGGGAAAGGACAATAACTCTTATGATAAGTATTATCAGCTTAGGTCACTAATTATATGGGAAAATACACTCACCCCGTATGAACCGACAACTCATTTTTAGATAGCTCCTCAAACTACCATTTTTGATACTTGACCCCTTTAAACTACCATTTCTTTTCAATTAGCACCTTTTCATTAGTGTTTGGTGTTAACTTACGCATATAACTTACACGTGCAAATTTTTTACTTGAAATGTCCAAGTTACTCTTCAACAATTTTTTTTTTTTTTTTTTTATAAATTTTGGGGGTTGGCAGGGTCGCTGACCACCCCTTAGCCCGAGAGAGTGGTTTTGGGGTTGGCCGAACCACCCACAAGGAATGTGGGGGTGGTTCGGCCACCCCCAAAGTCCCTTTCTAAGGGTGGCTGCACCAGCCCCTCAGCTCGAGGCCCGACCACCCCTATCTCTCTCTCTCTCCTATTAATTTTTTTTTTTTTTAATATTTGAAGGACAAATGCGACATTTTAGCTTCTAAAATCTGAGTATTTCAAATAAAAATTTGCACGTGTAGGTCATGTGAGGTATTTTCCATCCATTTTAACACCAAATGCTAATGGAGTGTGTCAACTACAAAAAAAGGTAGGTGGAAGGGGTCACAAATGGTAGTTTGGGGGTAAGTACAAATGGGGTGTCCGTTTGAGGGAGCTTAATGTATTTTTGCTCTAATTATAAGAAGATTTTGTAATGTGAGACCAAGTCCCATCTCAGCTTGTTCTATGGTTTTGGAATGATGGAAATGTATGAATTTTTTATTTTTTTTTGATAAGTAAGAGAAATTTTATTAAAAGCACAAAAACGCAGTCCTGACACACAGGAAATAGATAAAGGACCATCTAAGAAGGGGAAGAGAAATGTATAAGGAAATTATTAAAGCTTAGCACTAAAGGAGCTAAATAAGCGGCTATCCAAGAATAAAGAAAATAAAAAAAGAGAGACTTGAGCTCCTCAATCGATATTTCTTTATCTTTAAAATTACGATCATTTCATTCCTTCTACAAGCACCCAATGAGACAAGAAAGCACCATCTTCCAGATAATAGCACTCAGAGAGCGACCACTAGTCTACCAGCAGGCAAACAAATTAATCACTCGAAGAGACATAACCCAACATAACCCAAAGTGACTGAAGATGGTGTTCTATAAAGCTCAGGCAGTCTTACAATAAAGAAGAAGATGATTCACAGACTCTCCATGCCTTTTGCACAAACATCTGTTAATCACAATGACATGTCGGAAATGTGTGAAAAATATAAATGATTAAAGAAAAAAAAGTAACTTGTACTTCCTACTGGCTCATGCACAAGACATCTCTCTCATACATCCATATTTAGTTTGTATTTTTTTGGAGCTAGGGCCCATTGGCTTTGTATTCTTTGCTCTCTCTATCTCTCTCTCTCCATACTTAGTTTATATTCTAACATTCTCCATCAAATGAATCTCAAGAAGGGAGAAACCTCTTGTGAGAAACACAAAAAGCATAAAAAAAACTACCTATTTAAGACAACAAAGTGAGAATTTGGGTTTTATTGGCTCAACCTCGTTCTTAATGCTTCATAGTTCACACTGATGGCATCTCAAATCTCCATTCTTGTCAACAATCTAGTCATGGTTTGTTTCTGCAATTTTGTCAACACTGTATTGGTTTCCATAACCTGCCAAGCATGTGCTGCATCTATTTCCTGGCTAGTTTTGGATGAACTGAGCTGTTGAATCAGAGTGAGAGCATGACCTTAGACTATCTGGTGTTGGACAACTTAACATAAAAAGAACATGAAATTGTTATTGATCATATATATTTTTCCTTTTGAAAGACTATTATGTACCATTATTTCTGTTCCAATATCTGTTCTGCATTTTCAAAGATAAATGAAGTTTTTAAGCTAATAATTGTACCTTTTACTAATTTCAAACTGGCTGAATAGGTTGCTGGAGGAGCCTGCGGCATATGGAAAGTTAGGCTTGGCCAATCTATTGGAACTGAGGGAAGAGTGCTTGAGGGAGTTCCAATTTGTTGATGCCTATAGAAGCATAAAACAGAGGTAACTGCTTCTTTCTTGGTCAAGCTGTAAAGATTTTTCTGATTTCCTTTTTGACCCATTGCAATATGTAGTGGATATCTACTTCCCCATACCAACAATATGTTTGTTGTATTTGGAAAAGGATTCTCTCCATTTTAATCACGTACACTGTTAGATGTAACAAAATAAAATCTTAACCATGAAATGGTTCGAAATGGAGAGGATCCTATTCCGTTGTATTTGTATATTACATCCAAATGGTTTTGCATTTTGCGTGCTCTATTTAAGCAGTCTACTTTGAGCGATGAATGTGAGTTCTATGAGCATAAATAGCTTGCATGTCTGATATCTTAGAGGAAATACTCATGACGCACGCAGAATGCTTTTCTTAAATGTGTGTTTTGCATTATCACATAGCCCGGTGTAAGATTAATTTCATTAGAACAAGATCAAATAATGCTAATCTTCTAATTTATAAGATTTCCATTTATCTTTTTCTTATATGATATTATTTATGACAATATTTAGCTAGGGTTGAATTTGTAAGTTTATTAAAAGAGATTAATCATGGAAGATCAATGTGGATATATTCTGTTAGGTAATATATTCTCCCTTAATAAAGTATCTATCAGGCGATTTATCTTTATTGAGTATTATAATAAAAGACTATATGAATAAAATAACTTAATAAAATGAAACAAAAAAGGTCCAGGGGACATCATATATGCACACCATGCTCTCTCTCTCTCTCTCTCTCTCTCTCTCTCCTATATATATATATATATATATATATATATTTCACACACACTCATCTTCTGACATTATACTTATTTTCTTTTATCCTACTTTTGTGAATGTACCAGAGAGAATGAGGCGTCACTTGCGGTTTTACCTGACCTGTTAATGGAACTAGATAGCATGAGTGAGGTATGTGTATTTATGACTTTGCCGTTCTGTGCTTCTCCTTGCTCAAGGGAATGAGTTAAATGGTTCAAAAGGAAACTTATTGCATAATTTTATATTGATATTACCCGAAGTTTATTCAATATATTTCATCGTTTTTTTTTGTTTGTTTGTGTGCAGGAAATAAGACTGCTAACTCTAATTGAAGGTGTTCTTGCTGCAAACATTTTTGACTGGGGAGCCCGTGCTTGTGTGGATCTCTATCATAAAGGAACAATCATTGAAATTTATAGAATGAGTCGCAATAAAATGCAAAGACCTTGGCGAGTAATTGGAGCCAAATCCCACGCTCAGCATACTTGATTTGCTATTTCTATAGATCTATCTTTAACAAAAATTTCTTGTTACCATGATTTAGGTGGATGATTTTGATGTCTTTAAAAAAAGAATGTTAGGGTCTGGAGACAAGAAGCCTCCCCCACATAGAAGAGCTTTACTCTTTGTGGACAACGCAGGTGCTGATGTTGTTCTAGGGATGCTTCCCCTTGCAAGGGAACTCCTTCGACGTGGAACTGAAGTAAGTCTATTGATTTCTAATGCTAATGAAGCTCTTATATCACCATGTTGGAGGAGGACTAGTCTACCATCTATGACAGTAGAGTTTCTTGCCCAGTTTGTGTTGTTTTTGTTGGTTAACAATGGGAGTGGTGTCAATAATCAATATAATCTCTGAAGGGAAGAGAGGTTTTGTTGTCTTGAAAGCAGTGAGTAAGTCTATTGATGGGTGTTAGGCTCAGTTTCTTCTGCCAACTCGTAATGAATGTATGTAGTCAAAATGAGTGATCAATTTTTTTTGCAGGTTGTTTTGGTTGCAAACTCTCTCCCTGCTCTAAATGATGTAACTGCTATGGAGCTTCCTGACATTGTAGCTGAGGCTGCCAAGGTCTGTGCATATGCACAAAAACTTCTGTACACTCGATCTCTGTACTTTATTTGGGTGTCTCCTATGTAGATTCATATTATTGTCTCTAAAACCATTTAGTCTCCTTCGTATCTTTCAAGAATTATGGGTAGTCAAAAATTTTTGGAAATTGAAAATGTCAATTGAGTTAGTCCCTCCTTTTTTTTTTGCTGTACTAATTTGGTATTCATGGTTCTATCGTACCCTGAACACAGTATTTTTGATATCGCTTTATAAATTAAAAGAAGGGAACTGATTCTTCTAGTGCACAGCATTGTGACATTCTTCGCAGAGCTGCTGAAGCAGGAGGCTTACTCGTGGATGCAATGATCAACACCTCAGATGGTTCCAAAGAAAATTCATGTTCGGTTCCATTGATGGTCGTTGAGAATGGGTGCGGGAGTCCATGCATTGACTTAAGGCAGGTCAGCTCTGAGCTAGCTGCTGCTGCCAAAGATGCTGATTTGGTATGATGCTTGTTCCATTATAAATGCATTTTCTCTCTCTTTTTGTTTTTCATTTTTTTTTATGTCCCCTTCTGTTTAAAACAAATTCTTGCAAATATAAAATAAAAAAGCACACTAAAATAGAAGTTTACACTTTGCAGATTATTTTAGAAGGTATGGGTAGAGCTCTACACACCAACTTCAATGCTCAGTTTAAATGTGATGCCTTGAAGGTAAGACTCTATGGTGTTGTGTATAATTTGGGATGTGATAAAGGGGTGGAAGTACTTGGCAGCAGAGAACTAGGGCAGTGGGGTTTAAAGTTCTCCTTTGATACTTCATGTAACATGAAAAACTTGTCTTGCAGCTTGCAATGGTGAAGAACCAGAGGTTGGCAGAGAAATTGATTAATGGAAAAATATACGATTGTGTTTGTAGATATGAACCAGCCATCTGAAAGCCTCTATTCACATCACAATGTGAGAGAGGAAGAGTCGGGGTTAGAAACATGGCTGATGTGTCCCATCCATACTTTATTTTATTCTACACATAATACTTTACATTTTGCTATGAACTGTTAAGTATTGCCCCAAATCTGTTGGGTGCTATCCGTTATTTGTTATATGGTATAAATTTTACGATGCCACCTTCATATTTCTTTCACTTTAAACTTCATGAACATGATCTAGAGAAAGGTAGAATTTAATTAAGATTAACTAAACAGAAGAATATTCATAAAGGGGTGGGGGATCCCAACAAGCTTCCAGTATAGTTGATACGGTACCAAATAAAAACAATTAATTAATTTTTTTTTAAAAAAAGGGCCACCAGAAAAAGCAGTTTTGTAGTGGACTAAAAGATTTGCTATTGTTAGGCACATTTGTGGTGGCAATATGAGGTTTTGCGTGCATGGAAGGAGGAAGCGGGTGTAGAGCAGTAGATTTACAACTTAAAAGTCGTAGATCTATCACCCTGCGTGGCGCGCGCACATGGAAGCAGGGGAGGGGTAGACAGAGAAGAGGTTGACTCCGGTCCGGTGGATGAGGGACATGCGGGCAGAGGCTGTGGGTGGAGAGCGGTAGATCTGTGCTACAAAACACCCAAAAAAAAAAAGGGATAAAAAAAAACGAGTGGCAAGGAAGAGGAAATTGGGGATACAATAAAAAATAGCATTTCTTAAATTGTTTAGAAACGCAATAATAAAATTTTCAAATTTCTTGGACCAAAATTGAACTTGGGTCAAATTTCATGTATTAAGAAATGTATTTGAGCCTTTAACTAACCAAAATCGTATTACAATTATTAATCATATACCATTTTCTTTTCTTTTTCTTGGTAGTAGCTCCTTACGAATAATTTCCAATAAAAATAGTCAAGGACTTCCTTAAGTGATCTTTGCTTAGGAACTGGAGAGCCGCAGAAGAATACCTGTAAATTTTATTGGAGACTTAAACCCTCATATGAGTATGCAGTTTAAGAGAAAACGGTAAATATAAACATAAGTCTGGGCTGAAATGAACAGTATTTCAGCCTAGGCACATGAATAGTATTTTGTGGGCTCCATGTATTAAAATAATAATTTTTTTTTTTTTTTTAATCTCATCCAACCCAGGCTGAAATACTGTTCATTTCAGCCTGGACTTACTTGAATCACTGCTCGAAAGAAAATACAACCATTGAAATGGTCTCCCAATTATGATTTTGCGACCAAAAGAAAGTAAGAAACCCTTAGAAGTGAAGAAAGGTTTGGTTTTTTTTTTTTTTTTTAAAAAAACATTCCATCCAATCCAATATAGGCATCTTTTTCAGTTGTCCAAGTCCAACCTAATTTTTGCCTTCTTGCCCACAAATGGGTATCACATCATGAATAATTTGATTCTTCTTCTTTTTCCTCCTTTGGTGGCGGGCAATTTAGATTCATTTATTTTAAAAGGTACAGAAGATGCAAAATTTCTTATATGTATTGAGTATTTTGTATCTATCTACAAAGTTTGTTCTAATAAAGAATTGAGACCCAAAGACAAATCAAGAGGAGCTAAGAAATTTAAGCTTTATAATAGTGCTTTTAAATGTAGACTAACTTTCTTCTTCTTTCCTGTACTGGCAAGCAAGAAGGTCCCAGACGAATTTAGGCCTTTTAAACTTCAATTGGCAAAAAGAAGAATATATATAGAGTAAATGTTCAAAATTTCCTTTTTTTTTTTTTTGGGAAGGAAGAGGGCCCTTCTCAAGTGGCATGTTTATTTATTTTGGGTCAGACAAGTGACTAGGGCACGAATTTAATAAAGTGCTTTTAGATGACCATTAAAAATAAAAATAAAATAAAATAAAGCATAAGATTCTCACGTAACTTCGTCCTTTCTAAATACTACTAAAATGACTTCTTTTTTTTTTTTTTTTTCTATTCCTACTACTAAAATGACTTTAATCCTTCAATGAAACATGGTTCAAGTTGTTCCAATGTAGATTAGATCCTCTCAGTTTCAAATAAAATGGAATGTAGGTTTTCTATTTTTTTAATTTAACACACTCTCTCTCTCTCTCTCTCTCTCTCTCTCTATATATACACACATTATTTTAAAAAATTAAATAATATGGACAGCATATTCACCCTTTAAACAACATACATATTATTTGTTTTTTTTTTTTTAAAGTTTATGCAACAAGATTTAAAACATAAATTTTGAATGAACACTCTGAATCTTAAGAATTGACTCAATCCTTATTTGTTAGCTAACATCATCCATGTATTCAAAATATATATATATTTTTGGTACTAGACATTTTAAAGTGTAATGCTAAATATTATATTTTTATTTTATTAAACTGATGTAACAATATTAATTATTATTATTATTATTATTTTAATAAGAGTTAATGAACACTATAATATCAGTATAATGAGATGAAGATTTAGTATGTAGTATTACTCTATTTTAAATCTATAAGCATTAAATCATATTTTTATTTTATAATAATTATTTCATAATATTGATATGATAATTTTATTCAATATTTAAATTAATATTAATTAAAAAATATAATAATTAAAATTATGAGATAATTATGAGATTAAAATTGGGGTTTGTTAAATCTTAATCTTATCGACTTTATCATGAGCAGAATTAGCCGCTCGTGTGGGAGAAAACTCAATCTACTCATAAAACTGACCCATCTCTTTCTTTGTCTCTCTATGTTTGGAAGCACCTCGTAGCTACGGACAGCTCTTTACAGAACAGTCAAAAAGGGTCTCTCTCACTCTCTCGCTATCAGAGTAATTGGGGTATCTTTCTCCTAAATACTATTCTCTCATCGTTTCAGAACAGCCAAAAGGATTTTATTTTCTTCCTCTTTCTCTGAAGAATCAAACTTCTCTTCGTCAACTCCAGCGGGTTGGATCATGCACTAATGTAAATCCTCTGATTTCTTTGTTCCTCAGGTGCTTTTATTTTTCTTTTTTCTTTTTTTGGGGTAATTTTGTGACATATGTTTTTTTTTTCCCCTGTATAATGTATTGTTTGATTGGAATCCTTCTACGAACGGTATATGGAGTATACAGTAACAAAGCTTTGATTTTTGTTTTTTGTTTTCTGTTCTTGATCAGTGGGAAGTGGTTGTGAGATCGATATATTGGGTACAAGGAAAGAACTATTCGTACAGTCTTTATACATGGAAAACCCTAAAACCCCAGAAACCCTAGAAGCTCAAGACCCAGGTGATAAAACCCTAGAAGATGCTTCTGGGCCTGCAGGGTTGTCTGATGTGAGTGAGTACTGTACTGGGTTAGAATCCATGCCGGAGATTTCCGTTGAAGAAAATGGCAAAGGGGTTGATGTAAATGATACTGGTGTTGGGGTCGATAATGTGGAAGTGGTGAATCGAGTCGTTGAAGTTGAGGAAAGAAATGATGGTGTTGAAGGTGAAAATGTGGTTATGGGTGTGGAAACATTGGGCGGTAATGAAGAGAGTTGCATGGATGGTGTTGGTATTGAGAAGGGTTGTCCTGTAGATGGTGGGCTTGATAGGGGTGTTGAGGCACAAGAGGGTTCCATGGACTCAAAACAGGAAGGGGGTTTGGTGGGTTTGGTGAGCAATGGGAGTGAGGATGTGGGAGTTGAGAAGATTGTGCATCAAGAGGGAATGAAAGAAGATGGTGGATCAGGATTAGATGGCGTTAATTCAGCTAGGGAGAAAGAAGTTTCCGGAGATGGTATATCGCTTTTTGTGGATATTTGTGGTCCTCCAGCTGGACCTACTCAAGATAACCTTGGCGAAGAAAAATGTTGTGGATCAATGGCAAGTGGGGAGAAGTCAAAAGAAGCTGGGGATGTGGTGGAGGATATGGCAACTGATAATCCAGAACATAGTTTTTCTGTGGGTGATGTTGTGTGGGTTAAAACCAAAAGTCAAACATGGTGGCCAGGAAAGATTTATGATCCTTTAGATGTACCAGAGCATGCTGCTAAGAGTGAGCAGAGGGACTGTTTACTTATTGGATATTTTGGGAGCGGCCATGTTGCTTGGTGTAGCCTATCTCAATTGAGGCCTTTCCAAGAGAACTTTGAACATATGTTGGGGCAAAACAAGTCTAGAAGCTTCATTGGAGCTGCCGAGAAGGCTGCACATGAGTTTGGTAGGCGTGTAAAGCAGGAGATGACTTGTTCTTGTGCTTTGAAACAAAGTCAGCAGTCGGATGGTGATGTTCAATCCAAGGAAGGAGTTGCTGGACCTGATCACAAATCTAGTGAATTTGGTGAATTTTCAGTCACTCAGTTTGAACCTGCAAAGTTTCTTTTGCAACTCAAAAATCTTGCATTGGTTGTTTCCATGCCTGGAATGATTGAGTTTGCTGTTGCACAAAATCGTTTATCAGCATTCTACCGTTCCATAGGGCATGTCCAATTGCCAATGCATCAACTCCGGGAAACAAGTGATATCACAGCTGAAGAGAACTTTCAGTGCTCACCATTTACTGACTTGCAGAATGAATCAGGGGTATTAGGGAATAAATTTGTACTGCAAGAGAAGAATGAAGATCTAGCTGAGGGTTTGGACGGGGGAATGGGTGCAGCTCCAGAGAACTGCAAAAGTAATGCTGCTGCAAAAGATACTGTCTCAAATAACAAGAGATCAAAATCCATGGAGAGAAAGAGGGAGGACGATTCAGAAATTAAAAATGGAAGTGAGTCGAGAGAACGGAAGAAGAGCAGGTACCTATCTTTCCCCTACATAAACTGGGGGCCTAAAGGCTTGCCAACTGAAACAGAAGACCCTAAGGCTCCAAAAGTTCCTGAAGGAGCAGATACAAATGTCAATCCTGGCGAGTTTACTGGGTCCCCAGCAATTGTTAAATGTAGCAGCAAGAAGTTCTGGAGAAAATGGTACAATAAATTCATTAGTGGGAGCTATAAATATGGTAATCTAGAGTTAATAAATGCATCTTCAGCTGAATTTCTCTCCAAACTCCGTTTTACCGCCGTGGATTGCCTGTATCCAAATGAGAATGAAAATTTTGATTCAATTGAGTGGTTCTTTTCCAGATTTAGAATTTCAGTGTATCGTGATGAATCTCTTTATGAGATGTACTGCAAGAATATGGCTGCTCAGAATGAGAATATAGCTGCCGAACCCAGCTTGTTGGTAGACAACCCACAGGAGATTAAGCAATCTTCCCCCACAGCTAAAACTGTTTCAAAGAAAAGAAAGGAAAAGGCAATTTTGCAGAATTCAGGGGCTGAACTTACTGCTAGCATACCGAATGTGGTTGGAAGCGATGTCTCTGGTTTACGGCATGTTAACGGACACCCTGATACAGACACGGGAAAAGATTCAATAGAGATTAATCCTCCTTCACCCAATGGTAAACCTGAGGGGAAGACCGGAAAGAAGAAAGGAAAAGCAAACTCAGGGCGATCGAAGACGAAATCACTTTCGGGTCTTTCAGATGTGAATATAAACATTGCTACAAGTAGTTCATTTTTTAATGATTACTTGGGGACGGGCCACCTCAATTCCAGCGGTAAACCTAAGAAAACAAAGCCAAAGAAAGGATCTGGTCCAACGTCTCTGCAAACTAAACCAGCAACTGGCATACCAGATCTGAATGGGAACTGTGCCATACCCATATCGTCCGTCGAAGATCAACTGGTTACTGGTCATGTTACTTCTGCAGGTAAACCTGAACCAAAAAAGAGAAAGAAGAAAGGAGTTGCTCCGGGTCCCTTGGAGATTCAAGTCGCGTCTGGCTTACAACATCTTAATAGGAATATTGTTGAACCTGGTTCATTGGTCATAGATCTGGGGGTAATGAGACCGCATTCTCTTGATGGTATTACTCGAAAAAATGATACGGAAGGGAAGGAAGAGGTGACTTCAGTATGTCTGAATTCTAAACTTGCTGGTGGACCACAGAGTGTTATTGGAAGCTATGCTAAGCCTGACTTAGTGGTTAAAGATCCACAAGATTTCAGCCCCCTTTCAGCTGAAGGTAAACCTAGGAAGAGAGAGAGAAAGAGGAAGGATAAAGCAACATCTGAGAATAAACTCACTGGGGGCATACCAGATTTAAATGGAATAAGTTCTGAATACAGCCCATTGGGAAAGGAATTTCAGGAGACTAATGGGCTTTTATCTCAAATTAAATCTGAGCGGAAGAAGAGGCGGAGAAAAGGGGAAGCTACTTCAGACCACCTGAGAGGTAAATTGACTGCTGGAAGACCAGATATTAATATAAATCATGCTAGCGTTGAGACTAATGGAGAAGCTCCAGAGACTGCTCTTCTGTTGACGTTTGCCCCAGGAGTTCCCATGCCTTCAAAAGAAGATTTGTTTGCAACATTTTGCAGGTTTGGGCCCTTAAAGGAATCAGAATCACAGTTGTTGAAAGATTCTGGCAGTGCCCAGGTGGTTTTTATGAAAAGTGCTGATGCTGGGGAAGCTTTTGGGAGCTTAGAGAAAAACAACCCTTTCGGTGCAGCCCTTGTCAATTACCGACTCCATCATCTTTCAGCTGTCTCCAGAGTTTTGGAACCAGATATGACTTTACTCACAACTTCAACCGAAGGATCTATCACCCCTGGGAAGCCTTCTGGGTCAATGCCTAACACTGGTGAGGTGCCTCCACTCGACTTTATAAGGCAAAATCTCCAGATGATGACATCAATGCTGGAGAAGGCAGGTGATAATCTTTCTCCAGAGACAAGAGCCAAACTGGAGGGCGAAATTAAAGGCCTCCTGAAGAAGGTGACCTCCGTGGCTGGTTCTTCCTCTTCTTGATAGGAACTGTAAGATTTGGATACTCTAATTTAGATTGTTCATTAATGTTAATGTAGTACCAGAATGTTTATGTTACGACTATGAACCTATTTGATTTATTGCAACTGAGGCAGGCGTCATGTCTCGTAATCTGGGAAGCCACATGCATCTTTACTAGTTTTTCTTCTCACTTTCCCTTGTGATATTAATTTCGTGTTGTTGGAAACCCTATGTCGTGATGTTAGGCTTAACATGCTTGGTAAATTCATTGCTAAATCTGAGTTCCTGGGTGAAAGAAGAAACCTAGAGCCAGATAATCCTCGTCGAACCAGCTGGTTATAAACCTTGCCTGTTAAGTCTTTTTTTTTTTTTGGCAGGATGAGTATTTCATTTACTGCTTTTAAGCTTAACATGTTCAAGTTAACCAGACGGGAACCCTTGTGCTCACTCAATTTCCAAATGTCAGAGCCTGGTAGGAACCACCACTGCCTTGGTTGTTGAAAACTGAAAAATGCCAACAGATGTAAAATCCATGCAAATACCTCTTTTTGTAGTTTATCAATTCGAAAAGAAATTTAAATGTTCTGCATAAAGAATTTTGAGGTGTTAATACGTATCCTCAAACGTTTCCTTCTTCCAATTTTTTTTATTGAGTCACCTTGAAGAATTTCCCCCCGCCCCCCAATTTATTTATTTTTTTATGGAGGTGAATTTTTTTTCTTTAAACTCTGTGGCCCCTCGGCTATCTTCCGGTTTTTCAAAGCAGTCCTTGAGATTTCATTGTTCAAACCTCTGTGGTTTTAGTGCGCAGTGTTAACTGTTTACGTCAATCAGCTTCAGCATAGAAGAGAAAGGTACATTCGAGGAAGATGGGTTGCCTCAACTTAATATGTGCCTTTGTGGTTCGATTAATTCCAAAATCATTAGCTTATCAACTTTTAATGGATGACAAAGTCACATCACTCAGAATAAAAAAGAGAAATATTTGCTCATGGGTGCACGTAACACCCTAAATATAGAGCATTGAGCTCTATTTGTAGCTATGAAAACCGTTTCACGATTGTTTTCTCTCTAAAGCAAATAATCTCTAGGGCACGAACCTTATTGACCGTCAAGATCAACCAAGTTGACCCAATTTTACTCTTCAGGAGTAACGATCGAGATTTATTGATGCCATGTAGAATAAGGGCTACATAAGGCGTATTGAGAAAGTAGACAATTTTCCTCCCTGTAGGCCTTTTTCCTGTTCAATTTAAAAAAAAAAAAAGAATGCAGTTAGGCAGAACCACCGAATACACATGTAAGTACATCTTATCCGGGAAGAGGCGCATTGAAAGCCTAGGTTATGTTAATGTTTTGAAAAGTTTTTTTTTTTTTTTTTTTTTTGAAAAAAAATTGATGTGACATAAAGATAATATTTTGAAGGTGCATCGACAAAAAGTTTTGATTTTTAATAATATTTTTGTTTTAAGAAGAGAAAACAAAAGATAAAAATTTTAATAAATAGAACCCGTCCATACATTCAAAACTATCGGAACTTCCCCTTGACTGCAAAATTATCAACATCTCAAAGTTTTTAGTTATCTTGCTCTAAAACAGGCCTACGTGTCTTGGGGCATTTGTGTGTGTAAATCCAATAAAACGAACAATGGTCCAACCAAGCAATCTCATGCGAAAAATGGTCTAATCAGATTATATTTCACATGAATGGAACATGTAACTATGATCAACATAAGTAACTACTCCTGCAAGAAAAATCAGTTCAGATCAAGAACAGCACAATAAGTTCAACTCTAAATTATTCTTCGATATCTCTTCTGATGACTATCCATCCACGTTACAAAATTCATTTTTTTGAATAATGGGAACTTCTCAAAATGTCATAAATCCCATAAGAACAAAATCAAAATACCTGGAAATTCTATTCCATACTCGCAACTCCTCCAGCAGCCTTTATTTTCTCTATTATCTCATTTGCCTCCTCCTTAGTGATCCCTTGTTTAACCAAAACAGGAGCCTTCTCAACCAAATCTTTAGCCTCCTTCAATCCCAGATTAGTAAAAGCCCTGACTTCTTTGATCACCTTGATTTTGGCAGCTGCATCGAACTTCTCCAACTTCACATCAAACGCTGTCTTCTCTGCCTTCTTCTCTTCACCCTTGGCAGAGCCAGCAGCCCCTCCTCCTTGAGGACCGAAGTCCACGCCTTCCACTGAAACTGGCTGCAGCTTCGGATGCCTTAGCCTATCGTTGAGAGTCCGAAAAATTAGTTTGCGGTCCTCAGGGGTTAGTGCCGCCATTCGATCAGCAAGATTAATGATTTTCTCAGAGGGTGGGGGTCTAGGGCCATATGGGTCATAGACTGGCGGGTATTTGTAACGTTTTGGGTTGGCCTTGGGATCTCTTGGAACAAAATCGGCCTGAAAGCAACGAAACTGCAACGGACCCGTTATTTCGGGGAGAGTGGGACGGACACGAATGGATCTAGCAAGCACGATAAACTTCATTGCTTTTGTAGATCAATGAAAACGACGACTCACGGACCAAAGATGGTTAAAACAAGTTATCTGCTTTAGCCAAGTAGTTGCAGCATTGTATACAACAAAAAGCCTTCTTTTTTCTTATGACAATTTGAAGCGCATGCAGCCTGCTGAGAACTCAGCTGGAAAAGCCAAAAGGAAACAATATCAACTAGCATAAAGGGAAAGCATCTCTTCCCATTTGATGTATAACAGCAATTAAAATATGTGGGTATTAAACAATAGATGCTACAATGGCTAGTGTTGCATCATACTGAAGAATGACCATAAACAGCAAGCAACAATACATTGGATAACCTACTTATCAAAAAAAAAACAATACATTGGATAACCTAATATATCTTCACATATCCTAATGCAGTATCTTATTCTTCACTTTCAAAGTCCTTGCAATATATGGGATTTAATTTTAATCAGCTTCTCAATTTGGAATTACGCAGCAAAAGACAAATCCACAAGAATTTCCTAGTTAAACAATTATACAAACACAACAAAAGTAAAAGAAACTTCCAAAGGCAATGACCATTAAGTCCACCCATTCACAAACACAAGAAAGTAAAAAAAAAAAAGAAGAATTTAGCTTAGTTTTTCAGTTAATCTCTCTATAATTTAATTTTTTTAATGAAATCTCTCTATAATTTTCGCTCTAAAAGACCCTCAAAACGATCTCCGAGACAAACGGAAATTTGGTGCTCGAGTGACAAAAATCAAATAAGCTATGAGGTTTTACAGAAAAAGAATGACAGTTGAGGAAGGAGAAGATTAGGCTTTGAGGATAGAGATCTTACCGGAGATGGGACTCTAAAGGGAACCCCCCCCCCCCCCAAGCTTCGAGTCTGTACTGATAAACCCTCAGAATCGAACAAATGGGGGTTTCAAGCTGATGGGGGCAAATGCTGGAATCAACCGGGTCGAATTATATGAGACCTGAGTTCCACCCAGTAGGCCCAATACGTATTGGACAAATCGAAGATTCTTAATTTGTATATTTTTCTTCAATTTCTAGAACTGGAAATTAGGACCACATAGTCTATATCATTTGTTTGTTTAAGGACCTATTTACGCATATCGAGCATGTTTGTTAATATATTCTGAATTTTGAGTTGTTTGTTGATGTATTTGTCTTGAAAAGATAAAACGACGACACAAACAAATATGGCTTCATGTTTCATACTATAATTTTTATAGTTTAAAAATCAAAATAATATATGTTTAGGATATCAGAATCACATCAGCAGCATCTCCATGCTTATACAAGAAAAAAAAAATCAGAATCACATCAGGAGCATCTCCATGCTTATCCTCTTCAACCCTACGGAACACTATCAAACATTGCACTATTCCAAATAAGATAAGATTAAAGGTCGGGGTAGCCATAAGTTGTTGTCTTCCCCAGTCATCCGCCACATTACTCATGAACTCATCAATATTTGTCATAAGTATGTAGAGGAGTAATCATAACAATCGCCCCTTATTATAGATGAATTTCTTACTTGTACCATAAATTCTCATATGTAATACCAGACATAATAACTACATAAAAAGTCAAAGGGAACAACAAACGGCAATAGAGCTAAAGAGGAGATAGGAACCTGATCGGTGATAATTATATGAAATGCGGTAAGACTTCCAACAAACCAAGTAGCTATGAATGTATATAAAACCAGAATTTCTGAAACAGGGGAATTCAGAAAAGCCCTCCAAAGACAACAATGGTTCATAAAAAAAACATAAAGGCAAAGAATGGTTGTGGAGGACACAAACATGAAGAAGAATCTGTAATTCCTCAGTAAAGAAAACACTTCAACCTTGTTAGGACTATGAAAGGTAAGAGCACATCCTACAAAGACAACCATCAGAGCATAATGAGAAAATCGTCTCTTGAAACTTATTTGATATAATGCCGGTGATGCATAGCAACACCGACACATCATTTTATATGAACCATTTCTACAGTTCAATAGTATGTATGGCATTACTCAAGTTATTAATTGATGCATGGATTAGAACAACACTTTGATGTCATAAACATGAAAACTATTCAATCCACGAAATCAAACACCTCTGAAGCTCATCTTTTCTTCTTTCATTCATTCAGAAAATTGATATATAAAAAAAAAAACACATCTACCAAATCGGGAAATGAACCATTATTTTCTCAAACACCAAGAAAGTTAAACAAATTACAATCCAAAAATCCCCAAATTTCTCATACCAATTATTTTCAGAAAATACATAAATCAAGAATATTACCTCTTGTATATAGCAGTAAATAGGCTTGAGGGTGTGGCGTCTGGGTTGGGTCTCAGGTGAAGCCGAGAGAGAGTGAGAGACAGAGACAAAATACGATCGCTGGGCTTTATTCGGAGAAGGTGGTGCGGTGGGTTTGGTTGATTTCGACGGCGGCGTTTGGCGAAGGAGGCGGCTGTAGGTGAATCGGGTGGTTCTGCATCTCTCTCGAGTAAACCACTCTTAGACCGGCCGGTCGGCGCGGTGGCCTTCAACTAATTTCGGCGGCGGCGTCTGGCGGAGGAGGAGGCAGGCACATGTAGGTGGCTCCGGTAGTTTATGTTGAGTGGGTTTAGGGTGTTGAATGGGTTTAGTTTATGACGTTTTACAGAAAAAGAATGACAGTTGAGGAAGGTGAAGATTAGGCTTTGAGGATAGAGATCTTTCCGGAGATGGGACTCCGAATGGAACCCCCCAAGCTTCGAGTCCGTACTGATAAACCCTCAGAATCGAACAAATGGGGGTTTCAAGCTGATGGGGCAAATGCTGGAATCAACCGGGTCGGTTATTTCCGGGTTGAATTATATGAGACCTGAGTTCTGCCCAGTAGGCCCAATACTTATTGGACAAATCGAAGATTCTTAATTTGTATATTTTTCTTCAATTCCTAGAACCGGAAATCAGGACCACATAGTCTATATCATTTGTCTGTTTAAGGACCTATTTACGCAGATCGATCATGTTTGTTAATATATTCTGAATTTTGAGTTGTTTGTTAATGTATTTGTCTTGAAAAGATAAAACGCCGACACAAACAAACATGGCTTCATGTTTCATCCTATAATTTTTATAGTTTTAAAATCAAAAGAATATAAAATGAAGGATATAACATTGTTAGTTTGTTACGCCTTTTATATATATGTTTTTTCTATTTTTTTTAAAAGGAGATATATATTGCCTTTTGATTGGGTATGGCATGACAGCACTTTCAAAATATTAACAAATTGATAATAATTAAAACTTTAGGGAGTAAATCAATAAAATTTAAACCTTAGTGAATGATTTGATAAAAAGTCATACCTTACAATTAATGTAACTTTTGATAAGAATAGTCCAAGCATGTTAATAAACATAACAAAAAGGATATGATCCTCTCCATTTCAAATAAAACGTTCAAAAAGTATTTGTTATATTTTAAATGACGTAGCAACATATTCATCATGTGACAATATATATACTATTAGATCTGTAAAATCTAATTTGGACCATAAAATAATTCATCTCTATTTCACTTGAAATGGATCCTAACCATAAAATTAATTCTAAATATAAAAAAGCCACTTAACCCTGTAAAGTTAAACTTAATCCCCATAGACATAAGCACATGAACTAAAAAAAAAAGGACCGAGGATAAAGCAACTTGAACACCAACGTCAATCTTCACCGTACCAACAAGATTTAACCACCAATACATACATCTGTAAGAGTTGGATCAAAGGAATTTCAGCATAAATGCAGTAATACAAGGCACAAATATTTGCACATCAAATACCAAATATCAAATCCCATTGTCGTGAGTGGTTCATTAAACAATATGTGGGGCCATAAAGTAGTAGCATATTTACCTTCTAGTATCGTCCAGAATGATCTCCAAGCTACCTCAACCTCTCTTTTAAGCTTCGAATGAGCCAAATGTAATTGAATCTCAAGACAACTAATAGTTGAAACAAAAATTTTCTTCAAGACATGTCGGGAAAATTTGATATAGCAGATGAGGATAGGGTAGTTGAGTTAAGATTTCAACTTCCTCCCTCTCTCTCTCTCTCTCTCTCTCTCTCTCTTTCCTTTTTATTTCTTTCTTGATAAAGCATTCTTTGCCAAATCAATCACCTGTGAAAAAGATGATAGCCAGTTCTATGCCATATATTCACCATTCAAACAAGATAATCAACACATAAGAAATAACTCCCCACAATCGTGAATGACGCCAACCCACTGCGAGCCATCCGCAACCAAATTCCGCGGAACAGGAGATTCCTGTCTGCAGGATGAATCCCTGCAACTCTCTCAAACCAATTCCCTGGCCGTCTCCATTTGAGAAGCTGCCTCTCCATAGTTATATACTGAAACCAGAAAACCATTTATTATAATTATACTATTCCTCATCATTGTAATCGCCATTTATATGCTTTCCTATAACTTCAATTACACAGGTGACAAAAACACAGGAAAACACACTTGTCAGTTGTCAGAAAGGAAGAAGTTAACCTGAAAAGTATGAAGACTTAATATCCATTCCATGGGAAAGAAAACACAATCCTTCAAACTGCAATAACTTAGGCTTTGATGTAATTTACAGCCTATGTTCCCAAAACAAGGATGATGACATTGGTTTGACTACAACAGTTTCTGCTATGGTTAATGGAATTGAAATAGTTAACAATATGTCGGGTAAAGAGGTGGAAAGTAGGAGAAATGGAGGGGAGGAAGGATGGGGAAGAGAGGGGAGTCCACTCTCCCTTGTGTTCCTAGGTAGGAAGGAAAGAAAAAGAGAAATAATTGAGAAATATAAATTTCTTTTACCATTATGCCCCAAATTAAATGGTTCAACGTGATGATGAAGTTGAAACTTCACACATTTGTCTTAAAGCCCATCTTTTCCCCCTCTCCTTCCCTTTTCCCTCCTCCTCCTCTTGATCCCTCCTCCAATCCCTCCAAACAAACAGAGTGTAGGATACTAGTACTAGGGCATATAAATTCCATTCAAGGAGAAAATCAAAGCACAGTACAGGAGTGCATAACAGTAACACATGAAAACATACTAATCCTATGCAATCACAAACCCACAAACACACATACACAAGGAAAAGGATCAATGCATTTCTGTCTAAACTAATTGCTCAGCCCAAAAAAGCACTCATCGGTATCACATGGTATAAGGTAAAGGAAAGAAGTCACAGGAAAAGATGATTTATGGTAACATTGCAACAAATGAAACAGACACCATTTTCTAAGAATTAAGTGGTAGGTTAATATAGTCAGGAAGTTTATACGATAATCAAGGAAGTACATAAACTGTGTCAATAACAGGTAACACACCTTGGGCAGCACAACACATTGTGATCGACCTTTTGCAGTGTCAAAACAATGAGAAGCTGCAGCAGCCACACTACCAGAAAATCCAGCTGCAAGACTAACAGCTAAAGGAGACAGAGGCCCAATTTCTTCATCTGACCTAAGTGAGAGCAATTTCAATTCAAGAAAAAGGAAACATGAACTGATGCAATATTTAAGATATGTGCACTACTAAATGAGGTTTAGACATCTTATGTAAATAATCAGATAATGCCTGAAATATAACCAGTGTAGAAAATGAAAATGTTAGTTTAACTCAATGGTAAATAAACCCAAAATGAAGTATAATCTTCTTGAATACTGGCCAGATATGAACAACAGGATCACATTGACAACTCAACCAGAAGCATTATAAGCAAATATAAATGGATCAGCCTGGTAATCAAACTAGATCAATTAATTAGGGAAAGCTTGAGACAACCCAACAGTTACAAATGCAAGAGATAGACATAGAAAGAAGTCCCTACCATTATAAACATAGATGCATATCGGCTCTATGCTAAGACTCCACTCTAACAGTATAAGATATGTTCCACAAGATCACCACAAACACAAGTATTCACAGCACTTGTAGTATCTTCTGACATTACAGTTTATCACCCTTAAAGTAATGGTAGAATCTTCTAAGATGGATAATAAAACTTGAACTTAATAAATCACGACAGACACCCTGGGAAGACCGAATAAAGAAAGCAAGAATAGATAAGCAAGGAAAATAAAAACCTAAAGAAACAGACCAAGTATAACAAATAGAAAAGAAAACATAAAGGAAAAGAAAAAGAAAAAGAAAAACTGAAACAAGCACCAAATTTTAGGGAGCTAGCAGTGGTAACATAACATATAACACATTTACAGAGAACAATGGGCATTTATTTACCTACACCTACACACACATTTTAGCTGCTCAACCTGATGCTCAATAATGCTAATATCATTTATAATACAGAGGCCACAAGACGGAATTTAATGCTTCAGATCACATGTTTCCGTAAATACATTAATTGGAGAGCCAAATGTTAAAAATAGGTTTCTCAGATCTTCACACAGTATAAACACCAAAAAATAAAATGTGTATGAGCAGACTGGTGTTTATGCACTCTTGCATGTATGCAGACCCACAAATGAAAGAACATAAACTAACCAAATCATAACAGGTTCCTGCATAGGTGAACCATAATAAGATGGGTTTTCCTACCTAAAGGTGACTCGGAAGGAATTTCTTATAGCAACTTAGAGTATAATGTAAGTTTATTATATTGTTTATATCTTTTTCTACCTCTGCAGCACTCCTTGGCTACAAAGATATATATAATAATTTCTTTGGAACAGCTAAAGGCAGTTCATGATCCATTTAAAGCAAATCCAGAAAAGAACCGCATACTTGGAGACTAACTTTGACATGATGATGTAAATGAGACTTGGTCTTTACATCATACAAGGGGTTCAAGAGAGATGCTAAGCTAAGTGGACTGCTCAGCATCATCAGTTCTATTTTTTGTTTCTCTTTAAAATCACACTCTTTCACTAAGGATGAGTAACTTAAGAAAAATCCAGATATGAGTAACTTAAGAAAAAACCAGAAGTGACCACACAAAAAGGGAGTGTCCAGCAATTAAATCTCATAACACAGATCACTGAGGATGAATTTTAAACCTAGGTGGAGGATCCATCTCAACTGCTTTCCAGTCAAGCATCACTCGGTGAAGAAATTGCCAGCTAGAGAAGAATATGCCACTGAAAACGGAATCTCGAACAACTCCTGGCCGAATACCTCTCCATAATGCACCCCATCCTTCTAAAGAGATGATATTTGATGGCCTCCTAACGTCACAGACAGATGGTGGCCTTCCAGACCCAGTAATCATCCATGGGTACTCTTGTAAAGCGCTCATCATATTAGGATGTTTGGTTGCTAGGGTGGACAGAAGGCCAACAGAACCGTTAAATGCCTTCTTGTCTGGAGAGTATCCATGTAGCAATTTTGCAATCACAGGTGCAACAGCTCTCTTTTTTGTAACAGAGGTAGAACTTGGTATGTGAGAAGCAGATTTAACTTGCTCACGAAGTTTGAAAAGTTCAAATGGAGAGCTTATGAGTGATTCCGTGGCACCAGCTGCAATCCCTGCCATAAGGGCCTCAGAGACAGAGACAAAATTGTCTTCTCGCCCATCTGCCAAGAAAGCATTTTTTTGTTGTTGGAAGCTGTAGGTTGAATGCTTGCAAAAATAAATTTTAACAATATAACATTTATACACCACACCATCCACATGCATGGTACAAATTTGGAGAACTACACTTTTTTTTTTTTGATGAATAAGAACTACACATAATTTGGAAACTTCTGATGCTACACATATTGCTGAATTATTTTTCAAAGAGGTATGAGACAACATAGTATTCATCGTCCAATGTTTTTAATAGACATGAAATTCACGAGGAAATTCTAGAGGACTTTATGGTGGAAGCTTGGAACTTAGTTGAAAGATTCCAGCACAAGCCATCCACAAACAAATGGTCAAACTTAATTTGCATACCAAATCTAAAGCTTAGCAATTATATTTTGCCTTCTTGCATTGACCAATCCAACCCAGAAAAAAGCTTTCCTTCTCTCTCCTTGATCCATACTATTCTAAACTACTGTTCCAAACAATTTTTGTTTTTTTCTTTTATCGTTTCCCAAAAATTTACATACACACACAATGCTCCGTACTAAATTACCCTCCACCCCTTTCTTAAGGGGTAAAGAGGATCCAATTTAGTTAAGAGCTCATTGACGTCCCCAACAAAAGAAGTCAAAAGCTCGGACCTTTTCAAGCACATCATTAAGTGAAACCCATTAAGGGGTACTAAATTACCCTCAACCGCTTTCTTAAGGGGTAAAGAGGATCCAGTTTAGTTAAGAGCTCATTGATGTCCCCAACAAAAGTAGTCAAAAGCTCGGACCTTTTCAAGCACAACATTAGGAATCTTATCATTGTTTTTTTCTTTTTCTTTTTTTGATTAATAATCAAGAATCTTATCATTAGAAGATCTAGTTCCTCTAGTCTATCAAATATAAGAAGTCCTTCAACCAAATTGCTTTTCTGCAATCTTAAGGGTCCATGATTTTCTCTGTTTCACCCCTCAATTTTCTTTGAAATAAATAAATAAATATATATATATATATATATATTATTTTAAAATAGTATATATTTTTTTTCTTATTCATTCCCAAAGACTCCAACTTTTTTTCTTTAAAGTTTTCAATCCTTTTCCACCTCTCAATAGACACAAACATGCCTAAAATCCAACAAATTGACACATGCTAAAGTCTTAGCTAGAATACATTTTGGTCCTTCCACATTTAGTTTGCTGTCAATTTGGTCCCTAAAATTCGAATATGGTCAATTTAGTCCATGACATTTGTATTTGTTGTCTATTTAACGTTTTCATATAAATCTGTTAACTTTGCTTTGTTAGATGTCATGTGACATGCACATGAGTTGAAAATGTTGGTGAAACTATTTATGAAAAAAAAAATAGAATAAAAAAGATATGTGTTCTATTTTTTCCAAATTTCTTTAGATTTTAATTTTTCTCATTGAATTTTAAAATGATGTCTTTTTCAATTGATGTGTATGGCACATGATACTTATAGGAATGATAGTGGATTAGAACAGACGGACTACATCCAAGGGCAAAGCTAGGATTTTAATCTAGGGAGGACTGGACTAAACTTTCTTTTTGGGTTTGAAATATTAAGGGTTCCTGGGCTGGTTTTTTTGGGGGGGCTGGGGCTACAAAATATGGAAAATAAAATTTATGAGATTTGTCGTCATTATATTGATGATAGCCCCCCCACCCCAACCCCCTTGGAGCTTCGTCCCTAGCTATGTTGACAACAATAGAAATTTGAGAGATTAGATTGATCCAATTTAAATTTCAAGGACCAATGACAGCAAACTCAAACTTGAAGGGACCAAAATGTATTTTGGCCTAAACTTTTATCTATCTCATGCAAAATAGCAGCTTCCAGAAATAGAATAATGTAATACATATTCTGTTCATTCTTAGTTTCTATTTATTATATGAAGTTAGACATTCCACATGCATATAATAATACTAAGTCACACCAGTTCATCAACCTAAATATAAGGTGGTAAATCACGGAAATAAATATAAGAAAACTGAAGTAGAGTACCTTTATAAAAAGCTGTCAATATTTCATAGATCCCAAAGCGAGCTCCAACACCAAAAATTCTCCCCAAAGCCAACCAGCCAAAACCACTGTATAAACCTACAATATTCAAGACAAGCAAACTTCACTAGTAGATAAGAGTTATGAAGAAAGAAGAAAAGAGGAAAAGGGGAAAAAGTACATAAGTAGTTCAGTAAGAAAAGAGATTCCTACAAGCATCAAAGGAAGCATCAATAAGTAATGGAGAAAGAAATAGGATTTAGAAACACCAAATAGATAATCAATAAGCATTGTACTTCTCTTACACTTTATGTCTAATTTAACGTTTCCCTATTTTCTTGTCGTATCTCTGCCCTCGCCACAACAAAAGCATTGAGGGAGTTAATCCTCTGCCATGAAAATCCAATCAAATTCAAAAACTAATGAATGTGTCCTTTGTGCAATATTGCTACGAGAAAACAATCCACCATTCTCAAGCATGGTTCCGGAATCACATGTTGAACTTTACCACTTTGTCAAGTTCATTCACATATGCTTTGAATATGAAAAGACTAGAGCATCACAGTGCACATCCTCCGGAAAATCAAGCAATAACTTTCAAGCTGCACCCATTAGGTTATTGAAACAGGTCTCTCTCTCTCTCTTGATCCCCACAACCAAACACACAAACACATATATCAGAAGGGAAAAAATGCTGATAAAAAAAAGTCACTTCCGTATTACAAACATCAGACAAAAGATTTCATTACCAAACCAGAAGTCATCTTACAAACCCAAAAACAACAATGAAACCTAAATTTTATAACAATTCAAAGAGAGCATCCTGATAGGTAGAACATCACATCTCATGGTCTACAGATTTGCTAACTAGTCATATGATTAATTAAAACATTTTTTTTAAAAAAAAAAAACTTGAACATAGAGTTAACAGAAAAAAAAGAGCCACCTGAATTTCCAGATAAAGATCGAACTCTGTCTAAAATCTGAGCAGCAGTCAACTGTTTACTGGAATCTGAACCCACCTGTTCATCACCTTACAGCAAATCATGAAAAGAGAGAGGAGTTCGGTATGTTAAATTACCGTTTATTAACATAATAACATGTACAGCTTCTGTCGTGAAATATTAATCAAAAGTATCTGAAATGCACATAGAGGGAAAGACAAAGAACCTGGATAAGGACTTTGATGGTATCAAGAGGGTAAGTGAGAGCTGTGCCCAATGTCACGGACGCTACACCAGCGATGGCGTGGGTTGCAAACATTTGGTTCTTCCACAACTCATCCATCTCAAGTATTGGCGCAGGAGACGTTAAGAAAAAGCGCTGGTTGTTTCTTTCTTTCTTCAAGTGTGATAGTTTTTTGGTTCTATTTCTTCCTAGAGCAACGAATAGCCACGCTACAGAAGCTCTCTGGCGAATTTACTCGAACACTTGGCGGGCGCGAATCTAGTTCCGGGAGCTACAAACAGTCGTAAGTTCAGCCCAGTTGGCCCCGTAGCCATTGGGCAAGTGCAAGCGTGATTGAAATAAGGCCAGGCTAGTGAACCCTGTCGGGCCAACAAGATGTGTGCCTAAACATGTCCCTTTTTTTTTAAAAAAAAAAAAGAGAACCACGAAAAAGCAAGATTGTAAATGACTAATTTTTATGATAAAATGACATACAATTTTTTTATTTTTTATTTTTTTTATTTTATTATGAATAATTATGTTTTATACGTGGTTGAACAAAATGTTTATCAGTATATGCATTGTTGTGTGAAAGTTTAATGATTTAGACTATTTTCACCTTTATATTATATCATAATCAAAAAGTAAAAAATGCTATATCCAAACGGATAAAAAAAAAAATTATGCTTCTCTCTAGAGTGAGAAACTCCAACTTCTCTCTAAGAAGTAGAAGCTTCTCCCTTCCTTTGTGAGGCTCCCCGCCGCCCATTGCAATTGTCCCAAAGAAAGAGGGTTGGCTCTTCTCTCTCCTCCTTCACCCATTTTGTTTTCCCTTGGTTCATTTCTCTTCTTTTCCCTAGTTTTTTTGTTTTTTCTATTGTTTTGCTGCCCAACCTACTGCTGCCCCGGCCATTGCCTCCACCTCAGCCACTCCATGCTTAGCCTCGTCGACCTCTATTCCATCGTCCTTTGTATGTGCACCGTTCTCCACCACTGGTTTGCACTTGAGAGAGTTCTGAAAACGAAATTTAGGTTTTTCCAAATCAAATCTGATATCTTCCGCCACTCTCCCCCACCGACGCGCCTCTCCAACCTCTTCGCTTCAAACCGTTGCCTCCAGCACCTCCATCCACCCTGCATGCACCAGAGCGTGGCCTACACGCGCCGGAGTATGGTCTGTACTCGCCAGCACATGGTCTACACACGCCTCCCTGCCGCCGATCTCCATCTCCGTTGCAGCTTTTATTGGGTTTTTTGTTATTTTTTTTGCTTTTTTTTCTCTATTGTATTTCTGTAGTTTTTCTACTTTTCTGTTTTTGTGACTTTTGTTGGGTTCTTATCTCCCTGCTCCTTTGAGGCTTGATCTTGAAGTGAAGATTTATTTGGTAACCGGAGTCCATAACTCTTCAACGGTTCTTGAACGTGTTCTTGTAGTGCCTCTCCCTCAGCAACTTCCTCACAGAGGTTGTTGTAGTTTGCTTATGGGGTCTCAGGAAAGGTTTAGACTTTAATTTTCTCGTGCCTCTTTGCCTTTAGTTACCACTTTTTAGCAGCCCTTACATAGGACAGGGTTGTACATAGTTTCTTAAGAATCATTTATGGACTCATTTCCTAGTTACTGTTCATGTTACTTATTTGGCATTATTTTTTTTTTCATTTGGGTTTAGTGTTGGGGAGCTCACCCCCTCTTGGTTGGATCCCATGTAGCCCCATTTTTTCCCGCTTTGATTAAAAAAAAAAAAAAGAGTAAAAAATACATTCTAAAAAGCAATAGAAAACAAGTTTTTGTTTGGCAAAACTTTTTAGAATGTAGTTTTTGCTTTTTAGTTATGTGACATAAAAGTGAAAGTAGTTTTAAGTTATTTGTTAATGTTTTTATTTTTTTGCTAAAAAACAAAAAGCTACCTTAAAAAGTGTTGCCAAACAAGAACAATTTTCAAATATGGACCCCCTAAAAAAACAATTTCGTATATATATCATATCAAAACATTTTTTCAAAATAAATATACATATATACTTTTCAAAAATATTATCAAACATATATGTTAGAACTTTTCAGGAACTATGGAGGTGTAATATTGAGTAATAATAATAGCGTGAAGAGAAGTGATACACACATTTCCATTCTCACACTTTTTGGTGTGAGAGTGAAAATCACTATTGAATTCAAAATTTAATAATGATAAATGCAAAATCTAATGATGATTTTTACTGTCACATTAAAAAGTGTACGCTTGAGAGTATGTGTAACATTTCTCTTTACTTTATTATTATTACTCAATATTACAATACTCCATAATACCTGGAAAAGCTCTAACATATATGTTTGATAATAGTTTTCAAAATCTCAATTAAAAACTCTTAAAATACTATGTCTCTAATAATATACACAAACACAATCATTTAGTATCAAAATTAGATACACCTTTTAGAGGGTATTTTTATTTTTTTTTCCTTTTTTTTGTTTGAAAAAATGTTTTAACGTGACATAAAGATGAAAATAATTTTGAATGCTTTGTGTTTTATAATATTTGTTATTTATTTTTTTTTTTGAAAAAAGAAAACAAAAAGAAAAAGAAAAAAGTTTAATCAAATGAAGCTTTAATTCCCGATCAAGCTTTGCTCGTGCCATTGTTGAGTTGTCAATATATTACCTAGTCTCTCTTTAATACTCCACTATAATAAGAAAAAAAAAAATTATAAGAAGAATTTATTGAAAACTCAATAAGAACATAAAAAACCCACAAGTACCCCTCAAAAACAAGTCATTCAGGGTTTACATAAACATAGAGCAGGAAAAACTAAAAGATTAGATTGAAAAAATTTCAAGATCCAACTAAAAAATAATTAACGGAAAAATCTCTGACACTCTTAAAAATTAGATTGAATATTCCAAAACATAATATCTAAGAAAATGTACCAAAAATTAGTATTTCTCATATGATTCATAATTTCATAGGAAGCGTACATTCTCTTCATCCGACCCACATAAATCACATTTTATCTCCTTAAGTAAGTCTTTTTTTTTCTAAGGATCTCCTCAAGTAAGTCAATAGAGTATAACAATAACTATACATATCCAACCCTTGATTGGTCTATCCAAATGCTATATATATACTATATATATCAATTTCTTCCTCAAAGTATAGTGCAGCCACATGGCAACACAAAAAGAGAATGTTTGTTTCTTCTTCTTTTTTTCCTAAGAAGAGAATGTTTGCTTTTTCTCTCATTCAAGGCACTCCAAACTGGATAGCTAGGGCAGCAGAAACTCATGTACGAATAATAGCTTAATCACTGACAAAAGCATATAAAGATAGACTAAGTACTATTATGCATTTTTTAAACTGAAAAAAAGCAGTACTACTATATCTTCCTCGGTTTTACAACAAAATCCTAGAGATTTGGATGCCTTACACACAAGACAACAAATATAACAAAGAGATTAAAAATAATAAAATTACAAAAGCCAATAGTAGGGTGGGGGGCACTCAGACAGTCAATTTTGGACCGTCATGCTTCTCATTCACACTCTCGTCAAGTCAATAGATATGGGAAGACCGCCTTCATAGAAAGAAACACGAAAAAAACAACCACTTCCATCAAAGGCATACATACATGCATTAACCTTAGACTAATGGATTTGTTGTCGACGGTCCGTAACCGTTCATCATGCCGGTCCACGATCCTAGATCGTTGAGATAAACAAGCGAGTCCTTTCCAGCATCAAAACAACGTTGGTCTTGCCAGTCAAGGGACAAGAGCTTGGTGTTTGGCTTCACATCGATTGCATGATGGTCCTGATCATGATTTGCATGATGATGATGATGCTGATGATCATTATACGGCAGCATTAACCTCTGGCATGTGTCCATGAAATTCCCACCATTCCTATCAAGGGACGACATTCCAAAAGGAGAGCAAAGAGTATGAAAATTTGGTGCCAAATCACCAATCCCACCAACCATACCCATGTGATGATCACCATTCCCCATAAAATCATAATTCCTATCCAACTTACTCTCCATAAAATCAATAGGCCTAGGGTTCTCCATCATACCATGATGCCTGGCATCCATATAATTAGGGTTTCCAAGTGTACCGTGTGTGCCAAGTATATTGGTAAGGTGGGAAAGTTGGGCCTCCGGAAAAGAAAGCTGGAGATCAGTTGGGTTGTGAGACGATGATGACCCGGGATGGTTTTGGTGGGTCATGGGTTGATCGTTGGATTTTTTAACAGAAACCTTCTTATTCTTTCTACAGCTACCGCTGACAGGAATGTTCCTAAGGGTGCCTCCTTTGGTCCAATACCTTCTATAGGTCTTGCAAAAGTACCTCGGCTGAGAGAGGCTGTAGTTGTTGTAGTAGCAAAATTTTGTGTGTGTTGACTCACACCGTGGGCACTTGAGCACCTGGTCATGCGGTGGCCTCAGCCGCCTCTCTATCAAAGGCCTTGGGCATGTGAGCATGTCCCCTGATGGTGAATAAGAATTCATTCTAGAATCATCGTGAATTGAGCCCTGAGAAAAAAAGCATCAAAAGGATA